>JAYKKI010000075.1:3657500-4257500 GCA_039881145.1 Druceiella hillmani | reverse complement strand
AATTATTGGATATGTGAAAAATTTACATTCACAAGTATGTTATAAACGATAATAAAATGTTCATGACAATAACGCTATTCATACTTTAGGAGTATTAAAAAAATAATTTCTTTGAAAAATTCTGATTGGCTTATAATTTCTACTTGTTGTAATTTCAATAATACTTTAATATTATCTTTTTACCTGTAGAGCATATGAGGATTATTTTGATTATAACGCGTATAATACAGATTAAACAACCCCCTACCTTTCATTAGGAACCCCAGCCTCTCGGTTGCAATATTCACGCGGGAATTAAAACGAAGCCGTGCAAGTTGGAGCGTTTTCACTCGAAGATGTGAGAAGGGGGTGTAGGGGGAGCGGTGTGTAGCTGTTGGGGAAGTTTAAGTAAGTATGAGAATACTCCCCCTACTCCTGAATTAACGTCAGGAGTAATAATTTAACGCCGTAATGTCAAGTTTAGGAAATGATTGCTCCAGAGCGTCAAGAGGTTTTTTTAATTTATTTTTGTTTTTGGTTCTAATGTAATATCCTGTTGATGTGTTGCTGTTATATATTCTTTTAGTCCATAGACATAGATTTTATCGATGTCTATGGACGAAAAGAAATCTTTTGTTTTTGATGTCATTTACCCCTGTCTTGAAAAAAATGTATGTCTTCCAAAAATTATCCACTTTTTATAACTTTTTCGGTGTTTTCTTAATAAAAACTTGTACAAGGATAATAAAATACAAAGAAAATTATGTAAATATATATTGTGAACAAAAACTGAAATCAAGATCACATCGTCATTTTCGCAGTCCGGTACATCCTCCGTATCAGCAAAATAATTGTTATCGTCACTATTATCACTATCACTCAAATTTGCATTACGCCAAATTGTGACCGCACCACAATGTCACTTCCACTATCACTTTCTTCACAACTTGAAAAACAATCATTTTCACTCGAATTATTTTCGTATTCCGACATTATGGGTCAAAAATTTTCTTTTCCTAGATCATTTTTGTGTTGTAATTACTAATAATATTATAATTTGAACTTTATGTAACACGTAGAAAGATAAAAAATTAGCGATGCGTGCGAGTGACCTCCCCCTACTGCTCGCTAAACAGCAACTGATTTTGCGAGCGCCATCGCGCTCGTGGCGGTGTCACTCGCGAAATTTAGTTAGTACGTGCACGAGCGCGATGGCGCTCGTCGGCACTCTAACGGTTAATAAATATTTTGTATATCAATGTTATAATAATTACGTAATAATCATTTCTAAAAATGTGTATTGTTTCTATGATTCCCATCTTCAAGGTATTATTCTATTGTAGCGTCGTGAAGATGAAAATAATAAAATGGAAAACAAAGTACAACATTTTGAGTTTTTCTTTTCGAAGTTTGTATTTGTACCTTTTGTAAAATTGCTGAAATTGTGCGTTATAAAACTTGGTTACAAAAATTTGTACGCAAACGTGAAATGCGTAAGTAATGTGTAACGCGCGCATAATCTTCGAACATAAAATGTTTGAATGAATCGTGTTATATGACTATTTTAATAAAATTATGAATATGATTATTAAAATAGTCATTATGATTATGAAATTTAATGATCATTATGATTATGATTATGAAATTTGGATATGAATATGAAATTATGAATATGATTACGAAATTTAATGATTTTTTTAATAAAAATACGAAAGAAATAATCGGAGTTATATATATATATATATATATATATATATATATATATATATATATATCTTTATTGGATATGCATGATACAATCTTAATATAGAATTAATAAATTATCATTGATGTAGTCGATTTTATTTTCAAGTAAGTCGTGTGCGGGTTTATTGTACCAATGTTCAGCTCCCAGGTTAATATATATATATATATATATATATATATATATATATATATATATATAACATTATTTTTAGTACCTATTCACGTCTCGTCCGTCTGTCACAGCTGTTTTTTTTTCAGAAACTGTTTGGCGTAACAACTTGAAAGTTGGTATATTGATAAAACACATTTAACTTCATATAGTTAATATCCGAACATATTCCTATGGATTGGTACTATAGAGGGACATATGAAGTAGTCGAATTTTTTTCTAATCTCTTGTTTCGGTATCTATTGAAAGAGCTAAACCTAGTTTAACATAAGATCGTACTCGGAGTTTTATTTAAAATGTCTACAAAAATATGTTATCCGTTCGTATCACTGAAATTAATGAATCCAAATTTATGAAAAACAACGTTACTAGAAATTTACGTAAAGATTGTCATATTAATAAACTAACTTACCTATGGATTGCCAATTATGAAGCGGATAGGTTATATTACCTAGGTACGAACGATAAAAAAGTATTCGATATTATTTTGGTTGATAATGATTAATATAACTACACTTATATCTAATTTTAAAACTATGGATACTTTTGTTAATAATGTCACTGATAAATTATGAGAGAAGAAACTTTTTTGAAGTATGTAAATTCGAGTATTTATACCACATTATTGCCTTTTCAAACTTTATAAAATTAAATCACTAATATTGTTAAATCACCAATATTAATGAAAAGTAAATTTTAGTTTCACTAACTTTTTACGGGACTACGTTTATATTTTCCATTTAATTTTCTTCGTGGGTTTTTTAAAACGTACTTATAATTTGATCTTTATTTATTACTTTTTAAAGTTGAGTACTCGCACTTGTTGAGTTGAGTACATACTTGGATCGATACATAACGCGCTATCACCATCACATTCCAGCAACACTCATCCTTTGAGCTTACTTAAAATCGCATTTGATTGAAAATTTCTCGGAGAACACACAAAAATATATCTAATCATTGTCTGTTATTATTTTTATCTGACATGTTGTATATATACTGGTTACTCGATATTTTTACTGTGATTTGTTTATTAGTAGCATTGGTTTAGTACCTATTCATCAAAGAAAATATTACTAAAGAATCATGTTAATACGCGATATTTGGCTGGTGTATTGGTTTTTCGATATTTTTACTGTGATTTGTTTATTAGTAGCACTGGTTTAGTACCTATCCATCAAAGAAAATATTACTAAAGAATCATGTTAATACGCGATATTTGGCTGGTGTACTGATTTTTCGATATTTTTACTATGATTTGGTTATTTGTAGCGTTAATTTAGTACCCACTTATAAAAGAAAATATTATTAACGGATTCTGTTAATTCGCGATATTTGTATGGTGTATTGGTTTTTTATAGTATTTCAATCAGCTTTATATATCTTTAGATTCAGGTTATATTTCTCACTTTAGTTATCATTAAGTCCTCAGATTTAAACTTAGGTTTTTAGGTGAAAACTAGCCGATAAAACGAGTATTGGACATAATCTTGAAGTATTTCGTATAAAGCTTTAGTTCATCTATTTAGGAAGGTATTATTCTAGATGTTATCAAACCCTCAGTATCAGATGTGAGTATTGCCCGATTAAACTGAATATTTCGACGGAAACACGAAGTCTCGGTCCATTATAGTTGTTAGATTCACAGAGTTCCATCCTGATCATCATTCGATTCCCAGATTTGCAGGTTTAAGAAAAGCCTGATAAAACTAGATATGTTGACACAGAGGTTGATATCCTTCGTAAACTGGAAACGGTTGTATCGATTTCAACCATATGTACTACAAAACTATCCCTTTAATACCAGTTTTCAAATAAAAAGCAAATCGTACCAAATCAGTTGAGCATACGTACAGCAACTTGGGATAAGCACGTTACCATTTCCGTTCAGTTGTGGGTATAAAATAGAAGTTAATTATAAAAAAGAGGTTAAATATAATAGAGGTAATTATATAATAATATATAATATACGAATGGATGCATGGTTAGTTATATAAATAGTAAAATTATTCGCATAAAGTACATTTCGCAACCTGACGGCGACTTTTTTTGAACCTGGTGACCAATTTTTTGCACTTAAGTTTTCTTTAAATATACTTTTGAATTTAATTTTGTGAAAAAAAATTCAGGGGAATAATATAAAGCGCCATCTTCTACTGGAAATTTATAAATATAAACTAGATAATCTACGTAATATGTATTATAATCTAGCTCGTTGCGTTGCCTATATGAATCATACGAGGAAAATTAAATATTAATTAATTAATTGGCTATATTAAAATTAAATAATGATTTTAAATAAATTTTTATCATTCATGAAGATATTAAATATCATGGGTACAAAGGTCGAAACAGAATTTAGGTGTTTTTCTTTATTCCAAGGAGTAGTAAAAAACAGTAGTTAAACAGTAGTTGTAACATTTTACAAGACCGCTTCAAAAATGTATAATTTGTTTACTTTGGTTGAGATATGTATTTTAAGCGACTAATTTTACTGTTTGAACTGCCGCCATTTTGAAAGTATTGGCCTAAAGTCCATCTACGAACTTAGTCTATATTTTTATCTATGCTATTTGTGTCCAAGTTAAATAAGAAGTGTGACTTCCAGAGCATCAAATAATTTCATTTATTCCATAGACACATACACAAGCATACAGACAGCACAAATTGGGCATAAAATATTTGACACTATATGTGAATATCCCAAGTATTGCAAAATGTGTCCTAGTTATATAAGAAGTGTAACTTCCATATTTGACACTATATGTGAATATCCCAAGTACTGAAAAATGTGTCCTAGTTAAATAAGAAGTGTAACTTCCAGAGAGTCAAACAATTTCATTTTATTCCATAGACACATATACAAGCATACAGACAGCACAAATTGGTCACAAAATATTTGACACTATATGTGAATATCCCAAGTATTACAAAACGTGTCCTAGTTAAATAAGAAGTGTAACTTCTAGAGCGTCAAACAATTTCATTTTATTCCATAGACACATACACAAGCACGCAGACAGCACAAATTGGTCACAAAATATTTGACACTATATGTGAATATCCCAAGTATTACAAAACATGTCCTAGTTAAATAAGAAGTGTAACTTCCAGAGCGTCAAACAATTTCATTTTATTCCATAGACACATACACAAGCATGCAGACAGCACAAATGGGTCACAAAATATTTGACACTATATGTGAATATCCCAAGTATTGCAAAATGTGTCCCAGTTGAATAAGAAGTCTGACTTCCAGAGCTTCAAAAAATTTCCTTATATTCGATAGACATATACCTATATCCACACAAACATGCAGACGTCACAAATTGGTCACAAAATATTTGACACTATACGTGAATGTCTCAAATATTGTACATATATACAAAATAATCGTATGAATGACTATTGTTGTTTTCATTATGTGTTGTTTTTAAATTATATTTGGATAAATATCTGCCATTTATCTTGTGGAATTTCGTACGAAAACACATTTATCTGCGTGATAATTGTAACTATATTTTGTCCATGGAGATGTACAGACTATCAACAGGTTATGCAAGTAAAGATGTTTCATGCATCAGTTCTGTCAAATATCTGTGTGTAAGAACCTATTTCCAATGACGTATATAGGAATAAACATTAACTTTTAAAAATTTTATTGCATATGTATGAGATCTTTACGTGAAACCTATAGTTACAAAATTTAATGTGGATGGGAATACCAGTCGGATGGATGAATGGGTGAATGATCATGAAATTATAACGGTACCTACATAATTTAACTACGGAACCTTAAAATTACATTTTTGGCTTATATGTCAATGACAATAGAATGGTCATAATTGTGAAGCAACACACTGTTTGAAATTGCAGCTCAAAATTGCGAACACGCTATACGTTTTGAAGTAAAATTTCAAGTTTTCCGAAAAAAAATTATAAGATTTTATTTATTTTCAGACTCGGTCTAATATCACAGTTTGGCGCTCTGGCCGGTCGTTATGGGCAGTTGGTTCCTGGGACCGCTCCGTGGTATTGGGGTGCCAGGATACCCGGTCTCTTAGACCGGCCTAGTCCCACGCGTGGTATGTATGAATGTAATTGTTTTACTTTACCATCGTTTTATTTTATTATTATTATAGTATGGCTTAATAAGATTGATGTATTGTTCAGTAAGGTTTTCACAAGATATTATATAATGAATGGCTAATCCCTAAACCTGTGCATAATGGTAAGACATTCATTTAGTTGATTAGCTGAACTTTCCCTAATAAATGATTAAAATTCTACGATACTTCATGACTTCTATACACCTAATTTTATCATCATATATATTAATACGCTAAGGTTAAGATGTTACTCTCCCTTTTTAGAAAAAACCTCACAACTAATCCACATAAATTATCATCATCATCATATATATTAATACGCTAAGGTTAAGATGTTACTCTCCCTTTTTAGAAAAAACCTCACAACTAATCCACATAAATTATATATCATTTTATAGATAATCGCTTGCTCTACCGGCATCCACAACTAAAAAATTTATTATTGCTATTCTTTTTGCAAATTAATTAATTATTAAAATTATATACACAAAACAGCAATGCTGCCATTTAACGGCTCAACGTCAATATGATTGACGGTCGGTAAAATTGTTGTTTATTTTCAAATCCACTCACGTATAAATAAAGTGGCGCTTTAGCTCAATGCTTTTGATACTTGCGCCTCTATATGTCAATTTTAGTAAAATATTAGTTTGATCTGTCATCTGAGCTTCATAATGGAATAAAAACGTAATAAGCAGTGTGCAAAATTAGAAATGAATTGAATACCTGCAATCAATTTTGATTTATTAAATTGAGTTGAATAATTTATAATGCGAAGACTTCGCACGGGTCACGCTAGTATGTATATATTTTTAAAAATAAATTGTAAAAAACTCGAGCAAACCGGTTAGTTTTAAAACATTAAAAAATGGAAGAGCTGATATGTAAAATCATTTATAGTTGGAAAAAAATGCAATCAAAAGGAGTTCCCATTAACAACTGAACAAAATTATATCTGACAACATTCATAAAAAATTATAAAGGAGCATCTGATAATAATAAATGAACTATTTATGGTTTATAAATTATAATTTTTTATCAACGTTGCGTCGTTAAGGGATTATTCTTTTCATGTGAAAATGGGTTTTCTGAATTTGTTTCAAGTATTTTCGGATTATATCATTATGTTTGTTAGTACTCAGAATAATATTAAACCCGTGAAAAGTTTAAGAAAACTGATGGCAAAACAGCGTCCTTCCTGGGTTTTTCAAGTAAACCCAGCTAATTAAAGGTATCTTACCTATAATTAGGTTAGTTTACTTCATCAGTATTATTTTTCATAATAGGTGACTCCGTTACGTATATTTAAAATAATTGGTAAGTATACCTGGTACAAAATGCTAGGCGCGTCTCCTTACTTGCTTGTCGGGTGTTCGGTTGGGTACCCAATGTAAACTGTTGACATAAAGAATTCAATATTTTTTTCTCATTATATACCGGGATTTTCTGCAGTGTCTGTCTGTACAACACTAGGATAAATAAGATATTGAAGACGTTCTTTCACATTTTATCTAAGCCTAGGATAGTGAGCTGATCAACTTAGTTACAATAGAGGCGTAAATATATAAATGAATTAATTAATATCTATGGTTTCTCTTAAAAGTTCTCATCATTATGTAATCACAATACACACACACAAACGCACACACACACGCACACGTCCACGCCCACGCACACGCACATGCACATGCCCACGCACACACTCACGCACACGCACACGCACACGCATATGCACACACACACGCACACGCTCACGCTCACACATACACTCACACGCAGATGCACATACACAGACATATACCTATATATATATATATATATATATGTATATGTATATATATATATATATATATATATATAGACATGTATATGTCTATATATATATAGACACATACATGTATAAAAATATGTGTATTTTGGCTTTTCACTTATTTCAATTTAACTAAATAAAAAAGTTAAAAATAAAAATCTAGTGGTTATTGTATGAAATGCATATTCGAAATACGAAAATATTTTTATCAATAATAATCATTTTTTTCTACTTGGAGTATTAACTTAACTTCTGACATTAAAATCTTAAAATCACAGATTATCGTTCTGCATATTTTTGTTCTCTTAAAACTTTTTGTCACGGAACTTCAAGCACATATTCGCCCCAAGTGTCGATACGCTATGGAGTTTAGATGGTGTGCAGAATACCTAGTATGAAGCAAACACAAAGTACGAATATATGGAATACTAGCTCATCTAAGAGATGACACGCTACGAATATGAACCTGTTACGTAGAACGCTTTCTATTTTATTCTTTATACGATGTACGGGATGGCTTGCATACGTCCGTAATCGCTTGTTTCTTTTACTCTCATAGTAGATAGGCCATTATGAAGAGAGACAGAATGCTTGCGTATTTTGTAACAAGTATTCGTGGAATGGCATACGCTAGTAAATTCGTTTCACTCAAACACTTCATACTTGTACAGATAAAATAAATAAAGTTAAATATATAGAGTTAGTTCAAACAAATAGGAAAAATATTGTCAGACTGCTCAGCCAGTCGCGAGTGCCTGCTAGACAAGGACAAAAGTGGGTCCTATGAGGGTGAAAGAAACTATATAATGTTAGGCTGTAATTTTAATACGTGTTTTTTTCTTGATTTTGCTTTTTGCGTTCCATCAACTTACAATAATTTTTTATTTTGACGCATGAAAATACATAACCGCAATTAAAAATTCACCAAACGTTTGATTTATTTTAACCATATTGAATGAAACATTTAAAAGTAAAAATAAAAGTTTGGTTATTATTTATTTATCTATTGCGCATATATTTTCAATATGTATTAACGGAACGCGTCGCTTGATATGGGGCGTCATGGGTAGAAAGTTGTCTACGACTGATGGTAGACTATTAAAATATCAAAACACACATAGGAAGGAAACTAAGGGTAGATAGAGAGTTACCAATTATTTTATGTTGCTATCTAGGTTGGATAGATAGAATATTGGTCCTGAGCGATAGACGAAGATCAAAATATCCACCAGTCAATATTTTATTGGGACGAAAAAAAGTTACAATCGCTAAAATACTTGTTCCCGGTAAAAAAGAAGTATTCGTAGATAAGCTATATGGAACGACGGTTAACTAATCTCATACAGTAAATTATGCTAATATTATTTTTGTTATGATTCTTGTTCGCTATTAAAAACTATATTTCGAATATTGGAATGACCACAATCCTTCTTTTACACGGCATATAGGTATTCGCCCTCTGTTCGTAAATGCCAACACACAAATCAGCAAATGTAAAAGATAGATGCAAAAAGCTAAAATGCCGACAAATACATCTGTTACAGAGCAATTATAATTTAAGAATTGCACTCAAGAACTTTAGTAAATCGAACATTGAATAAAAAACCTATTAAATCCGAATAGAACTTGCACTAAGAGCATTTCTCACACACTTAAACACTCATAAACATTTAAGAATACACATAAACATTTAAGAGTACACATAAATATTTAAGAATACGCATAAATATTTATGAGTATATATAAACATTTAAGAGTATACATAATTATTTAGGAATACGCATAAATATTTATGAGTAAAACAATAAACATTTAAGAGTACACATGAATATTTAAGAATACGCATAAATATTTATGAGTACACAAAAACATTTAAGAGTATACATAAATATTTAAGAATACGCATAAATATTTACGAGAATATGCAAACGTTTAAGAGTACATATCAATATTTAAGAATACGCATAAATATTTATGAGTACACATAAACATTTAAGAGTACACATACATATTTCATAATACGAATAAATATTTATAAGTACATTTAAACATTTAAGAGTACACATAATTATTTCAGAATACGCATAAATATTTATGAGTACATATAAACATTTAAGACCACACAAAAATTTAAGAGTACATATCATTTGCAATATACTGTTTACAAATATTAATAATATTTTTAACGTTTCTAGTATAAACTTCATAGATTTATAAATATCGTGGAAACGAATATGAAGTTTAAAATCCTAGCCATATTTCTCCGGCAAATTTGTAAGTAAAATTCCAGTGACATTGTTTTTTATGAGTTTGATTTTAAAAGGAGAAAATGAAGTAGAGGTACATTTTTAGACATCTTCAACTATACTACTGTATTAATTATACATTTGGTTAATATTTTTACGATATTTGTTTCGATTGATTTCATAAATTTTACCGGAATATGAAATCGCAAAACAAGAAAAGAATTTTTATAAAACTGAGTATAGATATATAATTCATATTAATATACTGATTACTTTTTAATCCAAGAAATATCATTATTCCTGCATGACGAAACTCAAGGATTTTTTTCTCTATAATAAAAAATTAGTACTACAACTTATCAATAGATAGGACAACGTGTACCTATACTATTCCAAATATCTTGAGAACTGAAACCTGATGAACAAATCCCGCCGCATTAATCGAACATTTACGTGTACAAAGTCGCGGTCAAAAGCTAACATAACATAAATTTCACTAAATAATTAATTTTTTTCACAAGCTTTTATCGGATTTTTCGAATCAGATCACGACAGCCAAAATTGAGCCGCCATATTCTGGACGCCGTTTTGAATTTTTAATTGTTGACTGGAAATTCATTATTTGTGATCTTTAAAATTCTCTGATACCGAATTTTAGTCGAATTGGACTACAAATAATAATACCCATTTGCTATATTGGTGCTGATATCCTGGTTTTTTATATAAAAAAGCATCAAAATAGTATTAAAAGTAAATTGTATGGTCATGGCAACTGCGAATCTATGCAAAATTTCAGCTCGATCGGTTAATAAGAAGTAGAATGCTGGAATGGAAGTTGACCTAGAAACCAATAAAAATTACTGGTTCCTAGACAAAGGCAAATTGTTTTAATTTGCTGCATTATGACAGTTAATTTCAAATAGTCGTGAGAAAAAAGCTGTGGCATCGCTAAAGTTATGCATTCCTCCTGGGACTGGTTTTTAAAGAGTAGGGAGCAGGGCCTTTGGGGTTGGGGGGTGAAATAGGCTGAATTATGCAAGCCAAGGTCAATATCATTGACGTTTTAGGGTTGTGATATATCATTGATGTTTTAGAGCCTTTTCCTGTTACCAAGTCAGACTCAGCTATTATATAAAGCGCTGTTAATAATGAAGACGGAAACTTTAATTAATTTTTCGAATAAAATTACGTAATGATTCTTGACAAAGATTACCGTGATTCCGTACCAGACCTTGAATCGTGCGACATGAGATGCAAATCCGTTCATAAAATTTAGGCGTGAAACATAGTCAGTAACTACAGAACAAGTCAGTAAATCCAGGTTGGTAATTTTATGTCGTTAGGTCGTGAAAGTGATTAATGGGTGAGTTAAGTGTTATTTTAAAGTGTTACTCTAAGCTTATTTTAATATCACCTTACGGAACTTATTCCCATATGTTAGAATAGCTTGTGCTTTGAAAAAGCTTTCCATATCCTCTTTGTTGACAATTTAAATGAAGTGGCAAAATTTAATTCTATGAATCAAAGGATTCACGCACCAAATTGTCTGTATGACTATTTGAATGGCAGGTATCTAATTAGATAAATGGTGGTTTTTAATAGGTTAGACGGGAATAATCCTCCAGTATACAAATTGTTTCACCTTACAATGCTTGAATTATGATTTTATTATTTAAAATTCACAAAGTCATTGCTGCGAACATGTAAATGATGGCCTGTACTGATTGAATTATTTCAAGTTAAATTGTACGGTTTTGAAGAGTACCTTTGCAGTCGAGACATGTAAAAGCAAGAACTTACTACAGCTATATTTTAGTTGATTGAGATCGGGAAGGCACAAATACATTATGTCAATATAACTGGAGTTTTTTAACCGAGTGACGCACAGCAGGTAACTGTGGCCACATAATATTCGTAATATGATAGACATCACACAGTAGAGGCCATATAATATTCGTAATATAGTAGATACCACATAGCATAGGCCACATAATATTCGTATTATGCTAGATACCACGTAGTAGAGGCCACATAATATTCGTAATATGGTAGATACCATATAGTAGAGGCCACACAATATTCGTAATATGGATTTGGTAGGCATCGTCACTCTAATCCACATCCACAATTATGTCAATTTAATGGACATAATTGTGGATGACAATATGTGAAATTGGCTAATAATGACTTTGACTACATTTGACTCAATCTATTTGCTTTTTTATATGCTAGTAACATGTCACAAAAATTGACCTAACCTATGAAACATCGCCGTGACTTTTTTCTCACAGCCATTTGAAATGAGCTGCTATATTAACTCTTCTAGTATATTGAAATAGCTGTCAATAATTATTGGTTTTTTGGCTCATTTGGTCCAGTTCCCCTTTTAATCGGAAAGACAAACGAAACAAGTTAAATAAAGGCTTGCAATAAAATAACAATTGTCAACACAGTGAGCGACATGTTAAAGTGACTGGTTGACCATTCTTCCGCATAAGCTAAAAATTGCCGATAGTCTGACAATTGCGTGTTCGAGCGCACCGAGGTATTGTGGAATTGTGGTCGTCGACACAACGATTTTCGAAGCCCCACACGGTCGTGCGGCTCAATCTACTCGCACTGTGAGCGTGACACTGCTCAGCGTCAGTTTACACAAACGATTAAATCCTCGTGCACACTCGCTGACCTTCCTCATCGCGTTCGGTTTCGATTAATATATTAAGAACAAAAGAATTTCTTTAGCTATGCTAGCTTGGAGAATCTTGAGGTCGTTTTAGAAATTGCATCAATTCTTTGTACACGGAAAATTGTGGAATTGAATACTAAATTAGACGTCATGACTCAAAATTGATTCCGGAAATTTTGTAGAAACTTTTTGAAAAGAACATATTGCAATAATAAGAGATGAAAAATAAAAAAAATAAATTGTTAATTTATTTTCGTCCAGTCCGTCCGCCGGCCACAGTTTTCTACTTTCTTCAGTTTTTTTTTCATGAAATATTGCAAGTAGATGCTTCAGATGAAGATCTTTATTAATAATTACACGAGTGAGAGTATAATTGATATTATTGGAAAGATCTTTTAAAACGAAATGAATGTTTCATTGAACATTTTTTTTTCATTTTGAAAGCTCTGCTTGTGAAATATTAGGCGCCAAAATGAAGTGCAACGTGTTCTTCAGTTTTTAGGACTCCAAACATCAAAATATGCAAAAGGAACGTTGTAAGATCACCCACATATCTGTGGGTCTATCAAAGCGGATATTCCCAATGAATTTCTAGCTAATGATTTAACATATTTATATAATGATTTTGGAGGGGCTAAATTAAGTATTTATTTTTTTTTCTGGTATTACGTATCATCTGGTATAAGGTTTCATATCTGGTATAAGGTATCGTTTAAAGGGTTACTAGGAACTCACAAAAAAGAAGAGTTTAGACTGGCATACCCTGAGAGACAAGCATTTAAATGTGGCAAAATTGTATCTCGTCCTTATATCCGTATCTACTAAACCAATAATCATGAAAAAAAAACAAAATCAGTAGAATCTGGTGAAAATATTTGAGGAAATTTAGAGCTATTAACCCCAATTTTATAATTTTTGGGAAATTCACGATGCTCTTACGTCTGTCGAAAATATCCTGGGAAACTATCTACATGGTGAAAATAACATTAATGTTTCTAGTTAGTTTGATGAAATTGTTACATACACTCTATTATTTATATGTGACTAAGTATATGGAGAACCCTCACAATATGAATTCTGTTCATATTTACTAGGTTATTCAACCTTGGAATGAAAAGTCCTGAAAAAAAATTGATATCAATATTAACTAAATTATATTAATTAATTAATATTAACTAAGCTGCATATTACCATTTATATACCACACATTTAATCAATTTTTTTCTAGTATAGTGATAGAATAGTAATCAATATCACCTTTTGTGATATTTCAATTTAATCGAAATATATCCAATAACGTAAGCACATAAAACTATAAATTAGCAAATAAACATAATTCTGTAGTAATTATAAGTCAATTAATTAAAGTGTTCAATGTGGAACATGCGGATCCAAATTGTTATTACATGCTTAATTACATGCTCATCCCTACGTCCTCATTGTAAGTATAGTGATAGAATAGTAATCAATATCACTTTTTGTGATATTTCAATTTAATCGAAATATATTCAATAACTTAAGTACGTAAAGCTATAAATTAGCGAATAAATATAATTCTGTAGTAATTATAAGTTAATTAATTACAGTGTTCAATGCTGAACAAGCGGATCCAACTCGTAATTACATGCTCATCCCTTCGTCCTCATTGTAAGTAATGCGACATATATCTCAATAAATGAATATGTACACGCAATATTATTTATTGCAAGTGATGCGAGATATATATCAATAAATAAATATGTACATGCAATATTCTTTATTGTAAGTGATGCGAGATATATCTCAATAAATACATATGTACACGCAATATTCTATATTGTAAGTGATGCGAGATATATCTTAATAAATAAATATGTACACGCAATATTCTTCATTGTAAGTGATGCGATATATATCTCATAAAATAAATATGTACATGCAATATTTTTAAATTTTTTTCAAATAATAAATATTTACATGCAATATTTTTAGCCAACACGCGACACTGATTTCACGTACGCAATAAGCGTGCATGTGGCTTTATCCGCGTCGCCGTATTGTTCAGTGCTCAGTTTACAAATGCTTAGCTGGTAAGTAGTTTACGGCTCGCATACCACCTTCACGCAATAAATGGTTTGCTGTTTGAACAGAGAAATGAGTGACACGCTGTTAGCTACAAATACAAGACGAAGTAATCGAATTAAAACGTATTGCTCCATTCGAAGCTTACGTTTGGATTGTGTTATAACATTTTGTCGCTTCGCGCCGTCTTCACTTAAGGTAGAGATTATCCCAAGTATAAGAAGATAAGTGAGGCGGCTATTTGAGAACGCGGAGAAATAAATAACACGCTGTTGGCGACAAGTACGAGACTTAACGCTAATCGGGTGCGAGGCCAAATCGCGCTCAAACCTATTGCTTTACTCGAGGTTCACGCTTGGATTGTGAAATAACCTTCATTCACTTCGTGCTGCCGTCTTTCAAGGCAGAGATTATCCGAAGTATATGAAGATTAAGTAAGGCTCGCATGTTACCATCACACAATAAACGTTCCCCTGTTTAAGAAGAGTAATGAGTGACCTGCTGTTGGTGACGAGTACCAAATTTGCTGCATAGTGGGTACGAGACTAAATCTAGTTAAAATATATGCTTTGCTCGAGGCTTACGTTTACATTGTATAATTACATTCTATCGCATCGCGCTGTCTTCCCCAAGGCAGAGATTACCCCAAGTATATGAAGATTAAATAAGGCTCGTATATTACATGTAATAAACGCACCTCTGTTTAAGCAGAGCAATGAGTGACATGCCGTAAGCGACAAGTATCAGATTTGTCGCCAAGTAGGAGTGAGGCTGAATCGAGTTAAAACCTATTGCTTTGATTGGATTTTGAATTTGAATTTTGTAATTACATTCTGTCGAATCGCGCCGTCTTCCTCAAGGCAGAGATTATCCCAAGTATATGAAAATTAAGTAAGGCTCGCAGGCTACCATCATGTAATAAACGCTCCTCTGTTGAATCAGAGCATTGAGTGATATGCTGTTGGCCATAAGTATCAGACTTGTCGCTAAGTAGGTGCGAAGCTAAATCGAGTTAAAACGTATTGCTTTGTTTGAATTTTGTAATTATATTCTGTTGCATCGCGCCGTCTTCCCCAAAGCAGAGATTATCCCAAGTATATGAAGATTAAGTATAGCTTGCAAATAACCTTCAGGTAATAAACGCTCACCTGTTTGCGAATGCAGAGAAATTAGTGACATGCTCTTGGTGACAAGTACGAGACTTGTTGCTAATTAAGCGCGAGACTAAACCGAGATAACCGTATTGCTTCACTCGAGACTTACGCTTGGATTGTGTAATAATGTTTTGTCGCTTCATGCCGTCTTAAGGCAGAGATAATCCTAAGTTTATGAAGATGTTATCAAGTAAAAAAAGAAGTCATGTTAGCGCGGCGATGGGGAAAAGCTGTACATAGGTAATTATTCCTAAGTACCTCTTTTGTTGCGCATGCCACGTTTTTTTTAGTTGATTTTGGAAAAAAATCGTTTTAAATTTTGTATTAAATTGTAAAATTTGAGTTAAAAGAATAAGATGATCAATTTTTATTATATAATTAATAAAATTGTCAATTTTTTATGTAAATCGGCTCAGTTTTATGTTAGTATCATCTGGACAGTTGAACATTTGGACAGGAGAATTTGGTCAAATTTTATTCAAACCTATTCATAGAATAGTTGTAAGTTTTCATATTTTATTGTAAATTTAGTCAAGATACATCTCTATATTGTATTGCGTACAGGGTAAATTCTTTATTTTAAATATTGAATATATTTGGCGTTAATTTTGGTATCTTTGCTAATAGTCCACCTGAAGATGTTGTAATACAACGAAACCTAGGTCGTGGTAAAGAACTTAAATAAAGTAGAAATAATAGCATTTCACGTAGTTTCATTTAATTGTCTTTATTTTAATTTTACGTAAAGTTTAAAGTATAAAGTATTCACAGAAGATAATATCATTTGTTGATACTACAAGAAATTTAAATGGCGAACACTTTTTTGTAATGGTAAAAATGTATTTGCAGAGAGTTATACAATCTTCATGCTACTCATGAACTCTTTGATCGAAATATGTTGACTTTTTCATACGGGGTTAATTTAAGGATTAAGTTCAAAAGTCCTGATATAACACTGTACAGGAGTTAAATGATGCAGTTTATTACTATTTGTACTAAATTCACCACATATCTTTGTCCAATCTACTGGAAAAGTCAAACAACGTGCAAGTATTTGCATACGGCAAAATGGAGGCCATATTGAGCATTTATTGAATCAATAGTTTTATACCCTACTTCTGCTGTCCAGGTTTTTTCCTTCCATACAATGAAATTATATTATCATAAAATTGAATCAATTCACGTAAAAATTTTTTCAACCTTAACCAAAGATTTGACTATGCCAAAATTGTTTCCATAAAAATGGCCTTATAGTACCTAGGGCAGTTCCCCTGTATCTGCTATGGTTTTGGGTTTCCCCATACTGCCCCAGTCAAAAAGAAACACACTGAATTGCGTTTCAAAAACTCATGTTGATCCGTTGCGACGTTGTTTCAGTGTTCTTTTTACGCAGTTTTCAGTTACAAATAAGGATTTTTCAGAAGAGTTAAGGTTTTATGAGTGATATGGTAGTCTATATCATTGCCCGGTCTATCAAATATCTGTACACAACAAAAAAAGTAATTTTCTTGCTTTATTGAGACGTGAAAAAACAACGAGCAAACAAACATGACCTAGACTCATACTTTTGTAAACACCGATGCCCCCTTGACCGTTTTTTTATATATTCTTACAAGTATTTTTCATAATAGATTAAATGTAGGATTTAATTTTTTTACTCATTTTTTTGTTACAAATACTTTCAAAGTCACCGAACCATTTTCTATTCTCTCTCGTTATCTATGTATTAATACGTGAAGAGAAAACTTCGTTCTACTTTCTAAGCATATTGCGCGCACGGAGGAATGTGAGATTCGGCATCGTTTACATGAAGAAGGAGTGCAGAAAGCTAAAATTTATATATATTATATATAATATGTGCTACAAATATATTAAATTCATCTTTTTCTTCTTCTTAAGCACTAGAGCCTGTTGCAGGTCAAGGCTGCCATTTCAAGCCTGCTCCATTTGACCCTATCCGGTGCAACAGCTCTCCATCGGTTTACTCCCAAGAGCTTTAAGTCTGTCAACCCCATCCAGCCATCTAGTGGGTGGTCTTCCTTTTTGTCGTTTTTCTTCTGTTTTTGAAAAAGTAAATTTCTTTGTCGGGGATGTATCATTATATCTAAATATATGATGCAATCGTCTAATACGAGATGCCTTGGCGATTTTGACAATGTCGGGTTCACCATAATTCTTATTGATTTCATAGTTATATGTGATTCTTCTTGAAATTTTTTTTTTCAAATATTTTTAGAAGGTTTTCTACTACTTTATTTAATATCCAGTATTAACTTCGATACAGGGCAACGTGTTTATATTCAACAATAAAATATTTCTTTAAGTTCATATTATTAATGTCAAACATATAATAATCTGTGGTCAAACAGTCGCATAGAATAGAGATTATCGCCAAAGAGTTTAAAGAATGGCTGAATGAGTTCTGAGTTGTGAATTTTGTGTTATTTCAAATGTTTTTTTCTTCAATAGTATTAAAGGAATCTTTTTAATATTCTATTCGAATGAACAGAAAAATTATTCTAATTTTTATTTCCAGACTTTTTGATGTGTATGTAAAAGTAGTTTCTTTTTTATCTAATAGAGAGATACATTGGAATTAATTACGATTTATGTGAAATGGAATTTTGCCGTAGGCAAGAAAAGCGAAAAAGTTAATTCGCTAATAGAACATTCTTTTTTGAAAGGCAAATAAAAAAAATTAAATTAAAACTTTGTATTTATCTTACTAATTTGGACCTATATTTTGAATTAAGTTTCAAATATTCAGAAAGAACATTATTCGATATTTAATTATGATCCTGCCAACATTTATTTTGTCTTTTGATTTTGAAGAAATGGTGACTCGCCATCTTTGAACTTTTGCATAAATTATGTATAAAATATTAAAATATATAAAATATTAAAGCTGAAAATTAAATTTTTTTTTTATTTCACCTATTTTCAACAAGTGACGTTACTATATTTATAATGAATTATATGGTTTAATTATTAATCATAAAATTGTTTATATAATTTACTTACATGTGTCAACGTGAAAAGCAATACATGTTTTACAAAAAGTTCAAGAATATCCTTTGCTATTAGCTATAGCAACATCAATCTCGTTAGTGCTTGGTGCCAATTATTAATTTGCGAAAATTAATAATTGACACCCATCATTAACGATATCAAGATTCAAATCACTTTATCAATATTTAAATATAACACACTGTTTAGATCTGTGAGAACTTATATTCAGTTTATCAATATTCAAATACAATAGACTGTTTAGATCTTCGAGAACTTATATTCAGTTTAACAATATTCAAATACAACACACTGTTTAGATTTGTGAGAACTTATATTCACTTTATCAATATTCAAATACAATATACTGTTTAGCTCTGTGATAACTTATATTCACTTTATGAATATAAAAATATAATACATTGTTTAGATCTGTGAGAACTTATATTCACTTTATCAATATTCAAATACACTATACTGTTTAGCTCTATGAGAACTTATATTCATTTTATCAATATACAAATATAATACACTGTTTAGATCTGTGAGAACTTATATTCACTTTATCAATATTCAAATATAATACGCTGTTTAGATCTGTGAGAACTTATATTCACTTTATCAATATTCAAATATAATATGCTGTTTAGATCTGTGAGAACTTATATTCTGTTCATCAATATTCGAATACAAATAACAATTTCAGCCACAAAGTTTTTGTTCTATAGCTCAATTTTTTTTATTCTAACGTGACGTATTTATACTGTATCATCTTTATTTGTTAGAAGACAAAGTTGTAGCAGATATTATTTCGGTTTAGTTATTAAACATAATTATTTGGTCACATTTATTGATTGCTATACAAATTCAAACGAGATAGAAACCTTACGTTCGACTGCAGTCTGACGGGGAGGCATAGGTGTTACAATAGATTATTTGCAATACAATATTATGAAGCTGCTTAAAATTAGTCACACGTCAACTTAAACTTACGTTACTAGATATATATATATATATATACATATATATATATATATATATATATATATATATGTATATATATATATATATATATATATATATATATATATATATATATATACGTGCGAATATGGTACGACAGAACATGGTAAAAGGTGTAATTTATAAAATGAGAAAATTGTTACCGGTAAATGATTGTCAATTGTTTACGCTTTATCTATCTGATTAAAGATTCAAAGTGTTAGGTGTACCGGTCCAGTCAGGTGTACGACAAGGAATGTCTTGGGTCTCCTTCTATACTGTATAATGCCTATATTTCCACTACAGTATAAAACCTTCATAGGAATTTTTGCTAATGATATGATAGTAATGGAATCTGCGGATACGCAAAATAAAGCCACAAAAAGTTTGTAACGAGCACTTGACAAAATTAATAGGACACTGATTGGAAAATTATATTCAAAGGATCAAAATCAATACAGGTTACATTTATTTAGTGACAAACGGCACTTGTCTCAACAGAATTCCAGTCCCGCAAGCAGATCAGCGAAATACCTTGGACTCCATTAGCGTAATAGGCTTAATTAGAAGCACCACATAAAAGTAAAAGCTGAAAAAAATCAGCCTTAAACAACTACAATTTATTTTGTTTATTGGACATAATTCCCAGCTTAGCCTCTACTGTAAGTGACTTATTTACTTGTCTGTCCTCAAACCGCTTTTTTGTATTGCATTCAGTTTTGATGATGTACTAAGCGATCGAATCGTAATGTAATCTAATCAAAGTCAAAACAAATTCTTGCTTATAATTACCAATGTATATTGCTATATGACCAATCAAGAAATTCATAACGACTTAAACATAACACGGATTAACGAAATTACCCAAGAATATGCCATTAAAAATGAAAAACGACTCCTTAACCATAATAATGTAGAAGCCATTCGACTCCAAGATGTTACCCATGAATTGAGAAGGCTAAAACGTTACTAATTAACATGACGAATAGACTTAATTTATCTGGGGGCTGAACTTTGGTAAAATGAACCTGCCCACGACTAGCTTGAAACGAAAATCAAGTACATTTCCTTTATTATAATTAATTAACTTCGTATTAAGATTGTATCAATTAACAATGTTTAAATTGGCCAGGAATTAAATTAATTTATTTACGCCATTATTAATTTCAAACTTCTTTTATGTATCTGTTATCATATTTAATAATTACTACAGTATCAAAAAAGTTATTTTAACTAACCCGGGTCATGTAATAAAAGAGGTAGAGAAAACGCAGGTACACAGATACACTGCATAATACCAGCGACGAGTACGTACCTATGTACATGCTAGTATATCTCCACGCGGCCCCGTTAAACACAGAAAGTGTCTGGAAGAAAGAGATCGGTGGCGAAACTAAAGTAAAGCAAAGCGAGTCGGGGTAAGTGCGCGGAGTGCTCGCAATCAGAGCTGAGTGCTGTGCTGGAAGGCGGGCCTCGGCCACAATGGAGGGACCGAGACGGCTCATGGTGGGCCAAATCTCCCGGCACTAATGCGCTTGTTTGCTGTCTCTGTACGACGATGATGGAGACAGCTCCGGCTACTGTAGATGCGTGCAACGTGTGTATATGAATAAAGCGAATACGCGAGTTTAAATATGCACTTAAAGGTTTACTTATATAATGGTATATAATACAGTTAACTGTAATCGAGGATATAGAGCTTAAAGCTTAAAACGCGAGTTTAAATATGCACTTAAAGGTTTACTTAAATAATTGTATATAATACACTTAACTCTAATCGAGGATATAGAGCTTAAAGCTTAGAACGCGCATTTAAATATGCACTTAAAGGTTTACTTATATAATGGTATATAATACACTTAACTGTAATCGAGGATATAGAGCTTTAAGCTTTATTCGAGCCACGTAAAGAAAGTGATCTGGAAAATTTTTTTTCATCCATTCCGAAGTTCAAAAATGATTAATAGAATTGTGGAATTGAAGAAAAAGACCCGTTAAAGTGGTCAAGGAAAATTAATTAAAAAGTTGAATTGAAATAAGTGAGACAAGGCGTCGTAATGTAAACGCACCATTTGGATATATATTTTCAAGTTCATCGCCTAATTTAATTTTAGTTATTATTATATTTCTAGTACACTTATTAATCCGAGTATACTTAATAGTTAAAATATTTTGGGTCATATAATACATTTTAATTTTCAAGTGAAAAACTGATCGATCGATTTCATGCTGAATTCCAAAGGCTTATAGAATTTTGAAAATTGGTCAAAATCTTTATACTTTATTTAGGGAGATTAATATATAAACCTTACCTACCCACATACTATTTATATATATGCTCGAGTTATAATTATATATTTTGACTGATAATATCTCTGAAGCGAAAGAATAGTTCCTCAATTTGATATTATTTCGAGATTACTATTTCATGGCCAGATAGCGCTTAGAATATAATTTAATAAAACGTCTTAGTAACCTCATAATTTTAAAGATCATTTGTTTTTCGACAATTTTTAAGAACAGAGGCTTTTTTATTACCCTTTATTATATTGAAGTACGTACTTCTTTGTAGACGAACTGTTTAGATAGTTTAAAAAAACAATTTTAATAGATACTTGCGTCATAAAAGGAAAACTTCTTCCAAATTACACTTTTACGTACTAGTAAGTTGAATATATTTTTCTCTTCTTTAGGGGTATAATTTTGAAAAAGAAAAACTATTAATAGAGAGTCTACGTTATAAATTAAACCTGTTTATATTTTTATACCTTATATTGCTTTTGGAGTCTCGACAAAATTATTGTTGTATGTCAGATTAAGGTTCTCATATCAAATTTTTTAATTTATATTAGCAGTACCGGCATATATTGGTTCATATATAAGAATGTGATATAGATTTTGATTTTTTTATCATGTTTAATTGTTTCTACAAGATTTACGTCTAAATTATTTTAATTGTTTATTGGATATTAATGAATACTTGCCATCAGAGTTGGACTAGTTTTATGTGAATGATATGTAAAAGGAGAGAGTTCTGATATAGAAGACGTTTTTTCAATTTGGAGAATGCTCAATGTGTCAGTACTTTAATATGTTTGTCTGTCATCTTGAGTAAACATTACGAAGGATTCTTTTATTATCACGACATATATCTACGAATGTGACTAAATATACAACAATATATCTCAACAATAGACTAGGTAAATAAGGATTCAATAACTACTAAATTGTCTTAATCAATTTAATTTTTTGGCTGTATTATTTTTACCTTTTTTTTCAGTTACTCGTGTATATTAAGGACGAAAAGGGGGAATGCATTTTTTGATATTTTCTCGAAAACTATACATTTTTCGGGAAAAATACAACAGACAAAAATTATGGGTATAAAAATATTTTACAAAACTGAGTCAATTATAATTGTTTCGCAACATAAATGTATTGCCTATTATATATTTTGGAGGCTTAAAGTCGTTCTGCGTATTTGTAAAATTATAAGGTCTAGAATAATAGTTACAGATTCACTATGACCTTGTGTGTTTCTTTGTCTTTGGTCACGCAGTTTAGGAAATAAGGGATGGAGAGGATGGGTGGTGGGGGAATTCCTTATTTTCATAAATTTTTTAGAATATATTTTTAAATATGCAATTTGAAACTAGGGACAAATATGTTTGTATTCACGACAAGCGCTTTCTAATGGTAGCCCACGTTACAGATTAAATTAAAAACAAGATTTGATTACTTTATTTCCTCCCTTTTAAATTCTTATAGGAATATTTGAAAACCGTTAGCAACAACTGTGGGTAAATAAGATCTAAAAGAACGCAAATTTCATGTTTTCAAGTCGTATGGCGTCTAAGAAAATCGATTGTAACAGACGCGCGAGTGATTTTATAAGGGTTATTTTTTAAGCTTAGCGGGTAGAGAATCTAAAAACAAATTTTTTAAATTACCCAGTCGTTTCCACAATGTTTACGTTCGAAATATTTAGATTTCATCATTTTTAGTTCGGTCATATTACTTTTAACAAGTGTTGTCATTGATTTTGAATATTGAATATATTTGGCGTTAATTTTGTAGAAATTCATTATTCACAATTAAATGAAACTACGTGATGTAGTATTATTTCTACTTTCTTTAAGTTCTTTACCACGACCTAGGTTTCGTTGTATTACAACATCTTCAGGTGGGTTCTTAGCAAAGATTAACATTTACTTTACAAAGGTTAATCTTTGCTAATAGCTTTAATAATAGAATGGTAAAGAACTTAAAGAAAGTAGAAATAATACTACATCACGTAGTTTCATTTAATTGTGAAGTGTCGTCATATCAATCTTGAGACGCTTTTGATTTATTATTTTTTTTGTGTTGTTTGTTGTCACATATTGTTGATAGAATACCATACATTTCATTTCATATAAACGTTAGTTTATGGTTTTATAGGAAGGTCAGATTAAAATCGCATTGTATTTTATGATAGCCGGCCTTCCCTAAGCCCATTCCTTGGTTAATTTCAAGCTTGGGATTTTTCTTTCCTATTGATCTTCCTTAGCTTAAACAAATACATAAGTTGATTTTTTCTACATAATGCCCATCTACGTATATAGTTTCTATGTTTGTCTCCCCTTTTTACGGAATTTCCAACCTTTTTGCTTCCAATTTTTTTCTATAAACATCCATTTTAGTTCTGCATTGTTTTGAGCAAATGATTTGATACAGAATAAAGACGCTTGCGTTTGATATAAAATCGAAAAGCCGATTATACAATTTCTTTTCGTGTGAAGTGGTGGTTAATATCATCATAGTACTAATATTTAGTTTTTCATAATATTGTTTTCTTTGAAAAGGTGTATATAAAGCAAATATTCACAGTTATAATTGAATAAAAGCCTGTCTTATAAGACGCATTTGTATTTATTTGAAATTTGCGTTCTTGCTATTTAATTTGAATGCCTCTGATACAAACGTGTCTGAAAATATCCCATAAAATACCATTAAGACGATGCGAGAAAAATTAGCTGACCAGGTATTTAATATGGCATTAGGAAAATATACATTTAGTTAAGTTTGTATGGGCATATGTATAGGTTCTACAATATTTATAAGTCAGCGCTCAAGTGATATTTCCTGTACTAACTCATTTGCTAAATTGTTCATCTGATACTTGCATTGATAATGCCTATTGGAGTTGTGCAGGCTACGGCGCAAGTATGGATTCATACGAAGTATAGTACTATATAAGCTGGTATTCGCTTTTTTCAGTCAGCTAGAACGCATAGATGTTGATAAATTGCATTAGGAGATATGGAAATTTACACTACATATGTCATACCCTTCTATGAAAACGTCCAAGACAATTTTATTTATCTTACCTGAAAAGAGCTGTCTTTTATCACTATTTGACAACTTAAACTCTCTTCGATATATATTGATAATTAACACTTTTTATATTTCTTTTTCACAGAAGGATCAACGACTACCAACGATGAGGCGTCACCAGCAGGTTCGCCACCTCCACGGACACCTCCTCCTCGCTCTTCACCTCCCGCCTCTCCTCCTCCTCGTCCTCATTCACCACATCATCCGGCATTCTTCAACAGTGACTCCTATATGCCACAGTATAGATCCAAGAGTCCAACACCCACTAGCTTCAGACCAAACCAGGCGCAAACCCCAAACTACTGCAGTCCTCAACCCAATCAAAATCAGAATTCCGACGATGCCATTATGGACTCTGATGGAGATATTGATGAAAGTGATGATTTTGATAGCATAAAAGATTCTGAGAAAAGGTCGTCCAATAATATGTCGCCAAATGGAGCGAATTCTCTTAACAAAAGAAAGAAAAAGACCAGAACTGTGTTTTCGCGATCACAAGTTTTTCAATTGGAATCTACTTTCGATATGAAGAGATACTTGAGCAGTTCCGAGAGAGCTGGTTTAGCTGCAAGTTTACATTTGACCGAGACGCAAGTCAAGATCTGGTTTCAGAATAGAAGGAACAAGTGGAAACGTCAACTGGCTGCCGAATTGGAAGCCGCGAACATGGCTCACGCTGCTCAAAGGTTAGTCCGAGTACCGATCCTTTACCATGAAGCTAGAGCTGGAAGCGGATCGCAGACTTTAGCACCGCTTGCTCCAACGTTACACCATCATCCAGCTTTAAATCTCCACCATCACTTCGCAGCATCTGGAAGCGGGGATGCCAACTCTTCATCACAATTACAAGCCAGTGGTTTATATTTTCACAACCAGGGATCGCATGGAAGTTTGCCACCTAGCCCAGTTACTTCCAGAGCGCCGCTTTCGGGGCTAGTCTAGTGTTCGGTGCCAGAAAGAACTCTTGGTAAATGTGACGAGAGTTTGCATCACTGATTCGGTGTTCATTATGTGTATAGTTTATTCTTACGCATTAAAATGTTCAATTGGACTTATTTAAATTTTAATTATATTTCAAATGATGTACAAATTGTTTGTAAGTCTGTATTTAATTATAATTTATTAAATTATTATCGATGTTGATCGCTGAGATGTGTTGTGAAAGGCTTTTTTGTAAAATATTGGCTATAAATAGTATGTAATTTTAGTCTTTGCATCTCAAAGTAGTTCTTAAAATAATTAATAGAATATTAAAAGGAAGTGTATTACGTGGCTATCTTTCTCAAATTAATGCGTTTTATAAAAAAATATGAGAAAGAATATTTATTGTTAGTTTTTCTCTTTTTGCAACATCTTTTGTAAAGAAAAGCTTACTGATTTAATCGTTATATTAAGTATTCTTTTAAACAAGAAATGAAGTAGGCAGTTGTGATATCTGTATAAACTGTTTACAATTACCCAAGTTATATTTGTCTTACTTCGATACCTTCTTCCATTGTTTCATTTATGGGTTTTTCTTCTGTCCTCAGTTGCAACAAAACATTTATAAGTTATCCATCGTATGGCTGGGATCTACCTGTATTTATAAATTATTAAATTATCCACGAAGCGCCAGATTTATCCAGCTAAGTTTTTATGATTTTTATTTTCACAAATATTTTCCATTTGCATATAGTCTCAAATGATATGAACAAAAATTAAAAGTGGAGCGGATTTAACTTCTTTTAAGTATAACATGTTTTTTTTAAATCATTTAATGGATAATCATTTTACTATTTTGAAAATGGCGTATTTGCATTTTATTAATATTCAATATTTTATGACCAAAATTTCATGAAAAGTGAATAAATTCATATAATTTTAATTTTGGTTATATTATCATATATTCGTGCAATCTAAATTTAAATAATGTTATATTAAGTAAAGAATATCAAATAATTTTGTAAATAATAATAATATGTACGTAAGTTTTGAAGTGTCATAGTGTTCAAAAATTTTATTTTTTTTATTCCAATTTCAAAAATGGTTTATGCTTTTTTAGTAAAAAAGAAAATATATATTTAATATTATTTCATTTCTGGCTGCCGAGAAATCATTTCTGAAACCCAAAATAGCATTTAAAAAAAAGAGAGAGTATTCTGTAAATAAAATGAATGAAAATTAAATAAATTTCTGTCAAAAATTTATGAAAGTTTCATTCCACGTCATAAATAAATGAGTATGCTATTGGAAATAACGTTTAAAGTATTTCAAGGCGGTATTAAATTGTTTTTTAAATATATGTATAACATATTCGTAAAAACAAGTTTTTTCTTTGAATTTCATTTTATTTTTAAAACCATTTAGTAAAGCGTCATCTAACCGAATCACTCAATCATAAGATGCATTTTTGTTTATATCTATTTCTATATATATGTTATATATGAATTATACATTTAGATTTTTTAAATTGAGGTGTAAACATGTTTTTCTTAAAATCTCATTCATATTGGACACAAATAAAGTTGAAATGTGCATTGATATATTTTGAAGAGATTTGAAATCATTTTAAAGACATTGTTAAGAATTTTTTTTAAATACTTTTCCCGTTAATTCTTGTGTAAATATTAAAAGCTCGGCTGACGCTCAAGTTTAGTCATCTAGTGTAATTATGATTAATTTATTTAAATATGTATTAAATCGATCTTATTAAACAAATAAATAAATGTAATTAGGCACTTAATTAAATTTAAATATTACATTTATATTATAGTTACGTTATTGTGATAGAAAATTAACTATTATTAATTATTATAAAGAAATAAAAAAAAAATAAAACAAATGGCGAATAAATAATTTAAATATAATTATATAAATCTCACATAATTTTAGTGTTTTTTTCGTGTCTACCTTGAGTAAGTTTTGAACTACTATCCTGAAGTGAATTTTGAAGAAAGTCTTCCTCGAAAATTGGTTAAAGTGCAGGAATATATTAGAAAAGAACATTATTAATGGTTGTTACCTCAAAAGAAAAAAAAACAAAATCGCTTTAAGATCACTTGCGTGTCTATCTGTAACAGCAGATTTTTAACTGCTTGACGTGGAAACTTGAAATTTAACTTTGGAAGTTTAAAATATTTTACGGTAATTTCAGAACGAAAAAATTAAGTAGTTGAAAAATGTTTTATTAAGTAGTATTATTTAATTCATCTAGAAAATTGAAAAGAAAAGAAGGAACTATGGAAAGAAACGATAATAGAAAGAAAGAACTATAAAATATTTTTTTAGAGCTTTAAGCGGAATGCTTTCAGAGATAGACACCAACATGTGCGGAAAAGCGTATACCGAAAGTAGTGTCTCGAATATAATATAAGTAGCATTTCTAACGTCTATCACAATTATATTTACAAGGTACATAAGTGTACTTATGCATAAAAAGTGTACACGTATAAGTGTATTTATGCATAAAAAGTGTACACGTATAAGTGTATTTATGCATAAAAAGTGTACACGTACAAGTGTATTATGCATAAAAAGTGTACACGTATAAGTGTATTTATGCATAAAAAATACCTAATGCATGAATATAACTCATGCATTAAAACAGTTACCTTGCAGCTTTCATTCTTCTGACCTCAGCGGACGTGAAATCTGGAAGTAAAATACGATATTATAATTTTCGGTAGATTATCACAAAAGCCCTTTCAGTCATCATTCTAGATGATTTTCAATCTCACTATTATATTAAAAAGGCGCTAGATATATAAAAATATTGCAAGTGTTCTTGCAATATTTTTCTTTATAACACACAACACACAAAAGACCACACAAATGTCAACGTACGAGTTCGTTTACGTAACTGCAGACGTCGTGTTTTGTTTTAACCAATAGTGTTGCGTTTCCATAATTTGAATTTCTCTTGCATAATTCGCACTTTCATATAATTAATTTGTATAATTAAAAATGAATTAATTAAGAAGACAATGTTTTGGATGTAATGTCCGGTTAATAGATATTGAAAAAAAAAATATTATAATGAAAAGTTATAATTAAATGCCATGATTTTTTAAAATTTTTAATATCTATGGTTGAAAAGATTAGGGTGATGGTGATTAATTGTACACCACTTTGATTTAATATTTCACAAACGGAGTTTAAAAATGAAAAATTGTAATGGTATCTCCATTTTATTTAAAGACCTTTCCAATAACGGTAAAAAATACTCACGAAGTTTCATGTTTAATTGGCATATATTAAAAAAATATGTTAGACTTTCACGTACATAGGTATAAAACGTGTGGTTATAAGAGACGAAAGGACATGACATAATTATAAGGGTTCTATATTTACGAAACCCTAAAAGATCCAACTGTAACCACTGGCAATGATTGGGTAGAACGGCCAAAATGGTAGTTTTGTAAATCTACCGTTTATCCCTTCTTAAGTACTCACGTAATCTCTCCCGTGTGTATGCTAAAGTTAAATTTTAATTACTTAAACGGCCACATAAGTTACAATTAAACTTTTTATTTTAAAGAATTAATCTGAAAATTAACTTTTTTTTCAATATATAGACTTCATTTACAATCACCTATTCGGCTATGACGAGCATATCCTTTCCGTAATCTGTTGTCTTGTAAGAGTTACAATTCATTAGCAGGTCTTAGGTTATTTACTTGCGTTAGCTAGATACTGTTCTTATAACTACAATTGAAAGTAATAATTATATGTGATTATAGATATGTACAAATATGGATATAGATGTCAAAATCATCTATACAACCTGTTTATACGGGTCACAACAGAAATGTGTATATAAAATGAGCATTTCAGCAGGTAGTCTGATTTTATTTATTCGGTTAGTACAGCAGTAGGTACCTGCTGTACCAAGCAAATAGATAAAATCCAAAATTAATATATACTCTTAAGAGGGAGCTTGGAAGTCGCCCCGAGAATAGACGGTGTAAACGAAACACGTCTCCGATGGTATGGGCACATCTAGAGATGCCCGGACGAACACATGGTGAAGCTTGCTCTAAACTTGCCAATGAAAACCGAAAACACTTAAAAACGGTCTAAAACGGTATAAACGGTCTAGGGTAGTCTAGTTGTAGTAGCACGGTCTAGAACGGTCTAGTAGTAGTAGTAGTAGCTAGATTATATTCTCCAATTTCGCAACTAGGTGTCTTTTGAGCAATTACATTGGAAGGCACGAGGCCCGCTTTCTACTAGATATGCCGTGTTTGTTCAAACATCGTGTAACGGAATTGTGCAAATGTACACTTCAAGGAAATACAACTGTACCTTTATTAATGTTGATTGGTTTGGCCTTTGTGTGAGTAGGTTAAAAGTGGATGGTGGGTTTTGTATGTATGGCCCGTCTAGTGAGAGCGGACTGCGCTCGTCTTCCAATATCTTTGCTTTTGAGGCCCTTTTTGTCATTAGTCTTGTACATAAGTTATATAATCAATGTTTTCTCACGTGCCACAAGTTTTTTGAGTAGTTTGCTCTAAGGATTCGGATCTTTTCCTTGATTGTTTCCATGCCGAGGTAACCATGTTTTTCGTTCGAAATCTTCTATTCGTTATTTTGTCGACGATTATTTTTCCAACTTATTAACATATTTTTGTAATAATTATCGTATTCGTAGTTGCTTAGCTTTTTAATTACTTAATGCACTTACTTCTGGTGCATGGTAATTGTTTTGCGCGTTTTAGTATCAATTTAATGACGTAGAAATGAACATGATTATGAAAATCCAAGCCGTATAAATGACGAGTCATGAATACCTATTTCTTATGTGACGTCTTATATTATTACTGTATAATCGATACCTGACGTGTTGTTTTTCGTAGCTAGATTTGTAAGTTGCAAATTAAACTAGTTTTAGAGAGAAATTGGTTTGAATATTTTTTATTTTCTTAAAAAAAGCACATGTAGATGCAAAACGAAGATATCTCGGTTCTCTGAGTATCTTCAACCTTTTTTCAAGTAATGTCTCTCTACTTGCGCGAGTTACATAAAAAAGAATTTGGTGCGAAGGTGTTTCAAATAATTATTCACGTAATTATTCAAAATATATAAGATAATTTTGACAAGTATATTCGCTCTCTAAACATAGTCGATATTTTAAAGTTTCTATTGGAATTATCAAAAACGAGTCTCATGATTCATCGGCAATTTTAAAAAAAAAATTTTAATAATATTTCCTGTCGAGATTTTGAAACATGTACGCAACCAAATAGAAATTCATTATACACAATTAAATGAAACTACGTGATGTAGTATTATTTCTATTTTCTTTAATTTCTTTACCACGACCTAGGTTTCGTTGTATTACAACATCTTCAGGTGGGCTATTAGCAAGAATCTTTGCTCATAGCCCACCTGAAGATGTTGTAATACAACGAAACCTACGTCATGGTAAAGAACTTAAAGAAAGTAGAAATAATACTACATCACGTAGTTTCATTTAATTGTGGATCTTAAATAGATTTTAAAATATCCATCGTGATGAACTTATTTGAAGAGCATATTATGTTTCATCATAAAAAAATGATTTAACCGAGGAAATGGAGAAAATTATATGGACAAAATAATGTCTCTAACTACGAAATAAACTTTTAAATAATTCAAAACAAGTCAGAGGAGGAGATTTGTGTTAGCTGAGAAAAAATACTTTTATCCGTGGATACTACTAAAGAAACTACTAAGTTTTTTTTATTATTATTGTGTATATATAGGAAAGCATCGGTCTTTCCATAATAGCTACTATTACGTATCAAGTTTTACGGATTATGGCTTTATGAAGTAGTGGCTGGTCTATTTACCAACGGACACAAATCGACATCAAACATTGGCTTCGATGCTAAGAGCAGTGAACAAGAATACAATTTTACTATCGCACTCTTTTTTCAGTGCAATTCATTAGCTTTTAGACGCAACTCACACGTGCGACTTTCCGACGACAAAAATGTCGTCGTCTACAAATTAATATGAAAATATGTCGTTGATACTAATTTACAGAGGACGATTTTTGTCGTCGGAAAGTCGCGTGTGTGAATTGAGTTTTAAAGTTCTTTATTTTCTTATATATATATATATATATATATATATATATATATATATAAGTTTTGGAGGAGTAGGCTGTTATTTGTACCGACATTATTCAAGTTAATGTACCATTCAGGTAAATCTAATGTAATGATTTTGATATTCGAACTTTCCAATTATTTGTCGGATGATTAATTTAAATATAAATTCGTACAGTGTTATTAAGATAATTTTTGTTTCACAATTGCGTAATTATTCTACAGACGTTAATGTTTCAACTTAATATTCAAGTCAATATTTAATTTATCGTTTAGTTCAGATATATCTTATATAGGTAAAATTAGTTTATTTAGCTTAATAACCCGACCGTCGGAAGTTGCTTTAAGCAATGTGTATTGTTTCTTATTTTCACAAGATCGTTAGAACGTTCGTTGTATTTCAGTAAACGAATGAACTGGTCAATAATTGTGATTTTTTTTAACTTGGTTTTGATTTGAAAATAAAATGTTTATTAAGAACATTTGTGTTTATGAACATCATACGCTAATGACTGACTAACTTATATATTACAAATACTAACTAACATATCACATATATATGACTGACCTTCACTATTGACTTTAGAGAGAGAAAATATTCCTTTTGTAGTGTATGCTTATGTTTTTCATGGTTTTTTTTTTCATTTTGTATGGTTTTCAAAATTTTCACCCTAAATAAACCAATTTTTCCATTTAAAAGACAGTCCGAGCCATATATAATACGAAATCCTAAGAAACAGTATGAGATCTATTTAAACAGGCAAATATTCTGACCTTGAAGTCATTATATATCTATGAAAACCGGTTATATGTTAAAAAGAATTCAAATTTCTTTGTTAAAGGATGTGATTTCCATATTTTTAATACAAGAAATATAAATAAAATTTAGATTACAAATTACCAATAAGTTTCCTGGATAATGGAGTCCGCTTTTTTAACAGGATACCTGAGGATATAATAACCCTTCACTTTGCGAAATTTAAAACACATTCTAAACACGTGCTTATTTCAAAGACTTATTATTGCGTCAGGGACTATGTTGAAGATAAAGATGTATGAAGGTCATTATAGCATACAGTATAGCGTAAAATGTACATTTTGGTCCTCATTAAGAGATTATTGAGATTACACTTTTTCATAGATTTGGTTATTACTTCTATCTTACCATAGACATCTACAAATAAGAACAATAGATGGAATATGAGAACCACAGAGGCGAGAGGAGATGGTACTTTTATTTCAATTTCTAGGATAAGAAATTTACTCATTCTTTTAGAAAACAACCATTTGTACAAACATTTCACATTTTTTTGAACCGGAAAAGTCATGTTACGTTGACTCAAAATAATTAGATATATAAATGAAAAATGAAGACCACGTAAAAAAACACTGACATTTGACACGTGATGTAAATTTTATTATATACAATCGTTGGTGTGTATGTTAGTGATCGTGTAACTTCTGAACGACTTGACCGATTGAGGTCATATTCACGCAATGTTACAATTTTACGGAATCGTTAAGACTATGAGTTCATACTAATTCTTTATTTATGGAACAAAATAATTCATATCCACAATATATATCGGTTTAGTGCCAAAAAGCAAAATTTGGACCCGACAAACGGCTCTGTATTTCAAAGGGCAGGACAACGTCTGCCGGGCCAGCTAGTCTAATCATGAGGCAATTTCCTGCGTATATAAACTGTTTTTCTTTTGCATATTTATTACATTTATAAATTTACATTAAAACTAGTCATTTTGGGTCAACAAAATGAATAATCTTGTCTCCATATATGTTTTCCTCTCCGTTTATGGAACAAGTTCGGTTTAGCAAAAATGTGAATTTTAATTTTTTTTTGTTTTAAATGAAAGAATGTAGGTGAAAAATGAATCATTTACCAAAAGTAGGACTTGGTCGCGATTATTAAAACAAGAAATTATTTGAAAAAAGTTCTCATATAAAGCGCGTTTTTTTCAAGGAAGTGCATGTTATAAGTTTTCCGACTTAATGGTTAATCTGAATGATACTATACTGAATTCGCAAATACAAGCAAGAATTGATACAAAAAAAAACAAACCCAAAAAATCAAATTATTGAAATAAGCAAAAAGGATCGTTTAAAAACAAGTTATAAAATTTACGAGAGCCTTTTTTATAAGAAGAGCATTTTTCAAATACATTTTTTATGTTAAAATAATCGAGTTTGAGTTCTATTTTTTTAAATACAATCTTTTTTCATGTACATTTATAATTTGAGCCAAAGAAAACTGGGAAATTCGCATTTCTGCTATATTGAACTTGTACCCCAATTACAATAATTGATTAATTAACCGATTTGGTTGATTAACCTAAAATATATCTAAAATCAATATAATTTAGTCCAAATACTAGTATGGTAAAATATAGTGTTACCAGTACGAATAAATAAAAAACGGCTTGGGTTCAAACATTTTTATTTCTTATTTGCTCAATAATTCCGGGTAAAAATAATTGTGAAAGACACATAATAGCAGTCAGCGACAAGTTGTATGTCCCTGCAAGACTCAGCATAAATTTTCATAGGTTTTTTCTAATTTCCTTTTGATTGATTAGTGTCAATGTCAATATTTAAAAATCAATATGGCCAAGGACAAAAACGTAAATAGTCATTTTCTATACTAACCGCAAAGTATATATATACATATATTGATAAATTTTTTAGATAATCTTCTATTATTTGTGATACTTTTTTTAATATTAATAAATTTATTTTGGACATCAATAATTTCTAACATTATCCTGGGAGGAATCCATTTCCAAACTTACGAAAATACATCAGTACATCAATTTTCAACATCACCTTTATTGTCGTCAATTATTTTACATGTTTTATACAAATATATAAACACAAATGGGTCTTGGATAATTCCTGAGGAATATTTTTTTTAATTCACGTATTACGACAATAAAATTATATTTTATCTGATTTGTTATAAACAACAGTATAACGAGATTTATATTCAGTCAACCAGTATCAATTAAGATTAATATTCTTGCAAAAGAAGGAATTCATTTTTTTATTTAAAAATTATCACAAATACTATATAATAGACTATAGTAAAATAAAAAAAAAGACTGGTGTGTGCTTATGACCACACGACAGAAGTGAAAACTAAAATAAAAACACCACGGTCGTGTGATGCCTTTTCTGAAGCTTTGTACTACCCATGCGCGCATAAACACGTATTAACACATGTACAACGCTAAGACCTAAGCAAACTCTCGCTATGCCTTGGTAAACACGAGTGGAGGGGGTACGAAGCAGAGCACAAAGAGAACCACGAACATAAGAAACACTGTATAATGCTTCCCATCTCATTTTCTCCCACGTTAAATCTTATGAATTTATGTGTCTGTCTCTTTTTACTGTCGCTTTTTCGTTTCATCGACTTTCAAACCACAACGATGCTAAAGAAGTTTTCACTTCAAAAATTACCTATTTCATTAATATTTTATGGTTACTATAGAAAGTGGGTGTTCGCGTTGTTATCCTCGTTCACGTTGTTTTTTTGATATTTTCATAGACAGTAATAAAAAGTAGGCTAGAAAAAAGACTTTAACTGTTACACTATCTAACCATAAAAACGATGCGAATAGAATAGTAATATAATGTTCTTTTTTCAAAACGAATCATTTTAAATTTCGCAATCGAACTGGAAGACATATATATGTCAAAAAAAACTAAATTATTTTGTTAGTAATAAAACTAATCAACATTAAATTAAAATGAATAAAAACCCTCCTCCATCCTCACCCCCATAAACGCCATCAGCAACCTCCGTTTGTCAACTCAATCCAACCGATCGACCCTCAAATACTAGACGAGGGTCCCGTTCACCCCGCAAACTCTAAAGTCAATTACGGACATCGGTGTAAATGAAAAGATAAATAAATCGTGCAAGTGTCGCGTGCGCGCCGGCCGTTAGAGAGCTCGCCGACATCTGCTCCGCGCGCGCGCTACCAGAGCGCTAAACGCGTGCTTCCGCTCTGGTGGTATCGCGTGCGCGCAGCTGAAACGGTGATCGCATTATCCCGCGCGTAACTGGGATGGAAATGTTTAAAGGCATAATTTGTGGATAATTTATTTATTTGTTTAAGGAAACGTTTGTTTATTGCAATATCAACACATACTACATCAAGGAATCTGTATCTAAGCAGTTTTTCCATAATTTTATTGAAAATATTACGAAAGTGCGGTAAAATTAAATAACTGTTAGACAATAGGTTCGGATAAGAAAAAAATATGGATTTATGTTTCTCTGTTCATTTCCACATACTATCTTCCACATAGGCTTATAGAAGGGTGGCTAGGAACTTACAAACCTATGTTCATAACAAAAAATCGTCTAAAAGAAAACTCAAAAGAATTTTGTTCCTCAGGGGTCTCTATCTCTGTATCATATATTTTGATGTTTTTTTTTAAATTATTCATATATGAATTTAAGAGGGGATAAATCAAGAACTCTAAATTTAAGTTTAAATTTTATACGTTATTAGGGGTCTAATTTGAAAAGGTATTTTATAAAGAATGCAAATGTATCAATAATCATAATTTTGAATTGCATAATAAAAAAATGCGAAAATCGTGAAATATTTTGATTAGGAAATTAGCGATCATCCCAGATCTCATAATTTTTTAAATACGCATTATGTTTTGACGCCTGTTTAGCAGGTGATATATTTAAATTTTGAAAAATTAATATTTGTAAATATTTTAATAGAAGTACCATATGCCCTAATGTGAGTTCTACTAGTGCTTGACAGGTCTATTTTATATAATCCTTCTAAATGTATACCTTTTTATAATACCTTTATAAAAAGATATACACATTTAGAAGCATTACGTAAAATACACATGTCAAGCACTCGTAGTATTATCCTTCTAAAAGTATAATATACCTTTTTATAATTCTTTTTCACGCATTTTGCACAACACTTTGGAGCTATAGAGAAAACACTCTGATATTTGCTTTCAAAATATTAATCCACTACCACTTTCTTTTGTTTATCGTTCTCATATCTTCTCCTTAAGTTTTTCAGAGAAGTTGCTAAAGAGGAAATAGTCACTTGGAATCAGGTTCAGAGTTTTTAAGGTTCCTTCTTGATAGTACGTCTCAAGGTTTGCTCGCGCCGTATGAAGCGGTGCGCGGTTTTGTAAAATTAGGCTTTTTTATTGGTTTTATTTTTTTCGGGTTCCGTAGCCAAATTTAGATTTCCCGTGTCTGCATATCCATCTGAACGTCACAATCATCGTCCTCTATTGGCGCTATAAAGCTGAAATTTCGCATGTTTATATATATTTATAATCATCATCATCAGTGGCTCGACATTCCTTGATGAATTCTGGCCTTCTTAAGCAGACTGTTCCAATCCCTCCTTCAAGGTGTAACGGTTTTTCAGTTTGTTATGTTGAGAGCATCGAAAACACTTTTTAGGCAGCCCGCTCATCTTAATTTGGGTCTTTCTCTTCCTCTATAACCAGTTGGTTTTGCCAGAAAAATTCCTTTTGTCGTTTTATTTTTCTTCATTATATAACATTATATAACCGGTCCACTTCATACGTTTAATTTTTATAAATTTTATTATACCTGGCCCAAAACCTATTGTTAAAGAACCCACCAAAAATGGATCTGAGGATGTTTCGTTCGAAAATTGCAAGGATTTTTTCACCAGTTTGGGACAATGTCTACGTTTCAGATGCATATGTAAGTACTGACCTGAGTAAGATTTTATATAACAATTGTTTAGTGGCTCTTTTGATATCATTGGATTTCAGAAATCTTCTTGGTCAATAAAAGCATCTGTTGGCAGCAGTTGTTCGTCTCCTCATTTCTGGAGCCAAATCGTTGTCGGTGTTGGTTTCATATCCAAAGTAGATGAAGGAATTTACCCTTTCAAATTTGCAATCACCGATTTTAAAATGCGTGAAGGAGTCAGAGTTGGTCACAGCGTGGTATTTGGTTTTGGTCTGGTTCATTGAGAGGTACATTTTTTTGGTCTCTGTTTTTAGTACTAGAAATGCCTGTTTTCTCGTAATGAGGTATTTTCAAGTTCTAGCAATAGTGTCAATTTTATCCGCGTATGCAATAATTTGTACATATTTAGAGAAGGTCATGTCTCTTGTGTTGATTTTTCAGTCTCTAATAATCTTCTCAAGAGTAATGTTGAATGGAAGACACGCTAACGCATTGTTATATATTTATGACGCCTACATTGAATAATATGTGAAATAAAATGTTTCAAATATTTTTATTAAGTTAACTCCCTTACATGCAAATTGGAGGTGAATATTTTTTATGAATATACCCCATTGTGTAGGATATTGTTGGACAGGTCATTCAAAAATATTTGGCGTACGTCATGAACGATACGGGAATCCGTTTGTGAAATATCACGCTTCAAAATTTTAATTTTTTTAAATATTTGCCCCATCTTCTATCGGCCAAATCGCTATTTTAGCATAATGGCTAAACGGGCCCTACAACTTTAGGAGTAATGGTTGGCCAATTTGGACATGTAGTTGGGTGCGGAAAAAATCATAGAAACTCCATACGAGTAATTTAAATCAAATGCAAAAATAATTTTGTATTTCAAAACGTATATTTATTATGTATTCCTAGTTATTTTAATTTGTTAAATAGGTACCATGTTTTTATGCTTGTGAATGACATGGTAGGCAATATATTTACTTTGTGGAAAATTAATATTTGTGTATATTTTAATGAAAATACTGTGTACTTCTAAATTTTTATGATTTCCTAAATGTGTGTGGAAATCTCGCAGTCCAAGTTCAATTCGTACTTGACAAGTTTTTTAAATTACATCGCCGGGTTTTAGATGGTCAATATCTAAAGATCTTTCGCAATTGCCCACCTGAAGATGTTGTAATACAACGAAAGCTAGGTCGTGGTAAAGAACTTAAATAAAGTAGAAATATTACTATATCACGTAGTTTCATTTAGTTATGAAAAATTAAATAATATAATCAAGTATAAAAACGATACGATTTTTTATAAAAAAACGTTTATTAGCTCGATTAACAACATTGCTTAGAACATATCATTGGGCTACCTATTTGATAAAGTTAGCGTCAAAAATCTGGTTTTTAACTTTAAATAGTTAGCGTTCGGTAACAAATTGAGATGATCGAAAAACACAGAAGATTAGGCTTCGAAAGCCATTAAAAAAAATTAACATTTAAAAAATTTATGTGTTTTAAGAAAATGTTATTAATAGTAAAAATTTAAAGGAAATAATTTTGAGCACGTTTATTATCGTATTTATTACCTCACAAATGAGTAAAAATTTCCTAAAAATTTACTGTCGGGTATATCCTAAAGTAGTAAAGTAAGATAAATAAAAAGGAATGAAAACAAAAAATTACTGCCCGTTAGTCTAAAATAGGAAAAACTTGTCAAGTGCAAGCAGAACTCGCACTACTAGGGTTCCGTACGTATTCAGACACAAAAAGATTATAGGGTGTATAGTATTTTATTAAAATATTTACAAACATTGGTGCATATATGGTGCATATTTCAAAAATTATAAGACCTTGTATAATCGTTACTTTTCTGTTATTTTCTAGTCAAACTTTACAATTCTGTTTTTTGTCCTCATTTTTGGTTTATTAATATCGTAAATGAGGGGAGGGGGGGGGGGAGTACGGCTTACTTTTGCATAATCTTTAGAATATCATTTTATATACGCAATTTAAAATTATGATTATTGTAACATTTGTATTCGTCATAACAAGTCATTTTAAGCAATACTCCATATTGTATATAAAATGAAAAAAAAATGTAAGTACTTTTATTACATTTTGGCAAAAACGAAAGACGTATAATTTCTTGCTGCCCGTCTCTACGTTTATCTGACTGTCCTTCTCTCTGTCAGTATGTCACAGCCATATTATTCAGAGACTATTGGCACTATATATATGAAATTTAGATGATACGTGTCTTGAGTGAACCGCTATACAATGAAATAGTGAAATTATGAAAGAAGAAAAGTAATATTAGGGGTGACACTTCATACACGTAACTAAGGGATGAAAAAAAAATCTAGTACATATACGCGTGTGACACATCGTTAGATATGTCTTAAAATGATACAGAGGTTCCAAAATAACTTTTTAATTTAGTTGGTGAGATACGCGCTTCTAAAATTTTAACAAGAAGTGTATTCCTTCTCTAACTTTTCAATTAATGTGTGTGAAATTCTGAAAGTAATCAGGTAGCAGAATTTAAAATAAACTTTTAACAAAAATTGGTTTTCATAAGATATGTTATGTAGTTTTTGAGATATGGGATATTTTCGGTATCGACCGCAGCAATAACTTTGTTTTTCACAGTGATTTTGAGAAATACACACACATAAGTTTAATATTGTTTGGTGCTACGGAATGCTACGTGCGAGAGTCTGACTCGCACTTGACCGGTTTTTTATTCTTAAATGATTATTATTAAAAAGTTAAGTATTAAATATTTGTGTTAATAAGATGTATTACTATGTCAATTTTTTTCGGAGAAAATCAGCTGGGACAAACGAACCGATAAAGAGACACGTGAGTTATGTTATAAAGGTTTGGTGCTTGGGTTTGTAGTATAGAATCCTGAAAAGGTAGTAAGAAATTTATAAATTTTATAGTAATTTTCAAGATTAGCGCAAAACTGTAGGTAACAAGTTAATGGATATAATTTTTTTCTATTTTAGATATTATTATGTAGTAACTGAAGACATATTGATAGATGGATAACAATTTAATCAAATCATTCTATAAATGATAATAATACAGTCGGAATCAAGTTATTTTCGGTACATTTCAAAGGAATATAATTATCTATATATATAATCTGAAAATAGATTATCCATCATCATAATACTTAAGTCAAATAAATATAAGTAAAAACACAATCGTGAGAATAGACTTACTGATAGTCTACACAAAATTAAACTTGGCAAAATATAAATAGAACCCATGTAATTGGAACTGGTTATTTTCTCTTTATTTTTGAATAAGGCGAGTTATCATTCATAAAATTAACTGTAATTATATTTTTAAGGTATCGTACCTCAAAAGGGAAAACGGAACCCTTATAAAATAACTCATGTCTATCCGTCCGTCTGTCACAGCCAATTTTCTCAGAAACAATCCGACGTACAAACTTGAAATCTGGCCTAGTATACCTTTTATCAACCCTATGAACTTTGCTTAGTGCAACTTTTTAAAAAATATTCTTATAAGTATAACATTTTTAAAAATATTTTTATAAGTGTAACTTTTTTTTAAATATTCGTATAATTAAAGAAGGAGAAAATAAAACACTGACAATTTTATGTATCACACGGAATATCATTTAAAAGGACTCGTTATGAGGAATACAAAATACTTTTCATTGTTTTAAATTTCTTATTTAAAAACATATTCTAAAAAATAAGAAGGTAGAGTATTCTCTTCCGCTTATTTCGGAAACAACAGAACCAAAAACCTTGCGATTTGTAATGATTATGCCAGATATTATAATTTTTGGAATATGTACAGTTTTGGAATATGTTTTACGCCTGTGAAGGATATAGTAGGCGATACGTATGCATTTACGTCGTGAAAAATTAATATTGGTAAATATTTTAATAGAAATACTACGCACCTCAAAATGTTTATATGTGCGTAAATATCTACAGAATATTGTTTTTGATATGAAACATCTAATTGTGTGTTTGAATGGGAGTTACTAAGTTCTGAGATCACGTCGTCTCGGCACATCGAGACATTCGGCCAGTTTCGCGTCTTGTCAGCTCATTCCGACTTAATTCGGCCAGTTTCGCATCTTGACGGCTCTTCCCGACTTAATTAGGCCAGCTTCGCGTCTTGTCGGCTCTTTCCGACTTAATTCGGCCAGCTTCGTGTCTTGTCGGCTCTTTCCGACTTAATTAGGCCAGCTTCGCGTCTTGTCGGCTCTTTCCGACTTAATTCGGCCAGCTTCGTGTCTTGTCGGCTCTTTCCGACTTAATTCGGCCAGGTTCGCGTCTTGTAGGCTCTATCCGACTTAATTCGGCCAGCTTCGCCTCTTGTCGGCTCTTTTCGATTTAATTCGACCAGTTTAGCGTTTTATCGGCTCTTTTCGACTTAATTCGGCCCGCTTCGTGTTTTGTCGGTTAATAGTACCTATCATAAAATTCAAAATATATTTTCAATAGATTATTTCTGTGATAAATTATTCCATAAAAATAAAACAAAATTAATATTTTTTTATTAATATCTATCTGTCTTGTTTGTATATATTTTATATAGAATATCTATCTTCAATTTAAAAATAAAAAAAATTAAAATGTTACATACCTTGCAGGCGACCCGTGAGAGTTTTTAAGAAATATTTCTGTGATAAATTATTTGAATTAAATATCTTATTATTAACAACAATATGAATATTTGTTTTTTTGCTTTCAATTCGTTCAAATAAACATATTTGAATATGAACATATAAACAAATTTGGATGTTTCACATATGCTAGGCATCCTATGACGGCTCACAATTTTTTTTAAATAATGATTGAAATATGATTGCCAGTTTACTACGGTTCATAAACAAGGCAATAATAAATGTTATTAATTAATTTAATATTTTACAGTGAATCTGAACTCCGCTCATACTAATATGATAAATGTAAAAGTGTACAGAATCAAACGAGCCTTACCAAATTTTACACTTTAATAGAGAGTATCCTGGACAAAGATACTAAGTCTTAGTCCATGAAACGCTCCATTAAAGTGTAAAATTTGGTGAGACTCGGTTTATTCTATATTATTTATTCCAGAAAAATATAAAGTTACTTAAGGAATAATAAACAACCAAGAAAGTACCGTGCCACTAGATGGCGCTGCTGCTTTGCGTAAGCAGCTTCTTCCTTAAATCGCCAGTTATTTATCGTCTTTATATTCCAATTCCGCAATAAGTAAATTTACGCGACGGGTAACAATTACTTATAATTACGGACTTAAACAATAGATTATATTTATCGGTTTCTTATACTAATTGGAGGTCATTGACTTCAAATGATGGAATACTTGTGAACTTGAATTTGGTTTTTGTGCGATTACTAGGTACATATTGTACTAGTAATGTACAAAATAGAAGAAAACCCATTGGAGAGGTTTGTGAGTGAATCGATTTTTTAATTTTTTTTCTCTAAGTGCTTCTATGTGATTAATCTGTATATATAATAAAACTGTAAAATTGGCCTGTCTGTACATAAAAATATTTACGAAGAATAGTTTTAGGAGAATGTACAAGAGTAATTGGACAAAATATATAATTTTTGTAATTTATATTTGTTTGTCTATGAGTATGTTTATTTGTTCACGCATTACATAAGAACAGCTAAGGAAAATTAGATTAAGTTTGTACTGACGAATTCTGTTTGGTTTGTGGTAACATGTAGGCTATGTTTCATTACAATCGACCAACTAAAAATAAGATATGGTAATTTCAAAATTTAGTAAAAAGGTTTAGATTAAAAAGAGTTGGCTTTCATAATTATTATGTGTGTATATATATATATATATATATATATATATATATATATATATATATATATATATATTATACGTAACGCCATCTGCGTTACGTATATTAATCTTACACTTAACAATATTTTTAAAGATCCTTCTGCATGAAATTGAGGCATAGCTAGTTTTAAATATGAGAAGAAAATTAAATAAACACAGAGGAGGTTAAAATAATGCTGTGATTAGTTTGAATTTAAATTAGATGACCATTTTGATTTAGTTTAGGTCCTACATTAACGGGACCACCATTTGCATACTTTTATTTTTTCAAAACATTTTTTTTTCAGTGTATGAAAGTAAGATTGAGTAAATATTAGTTAATGTCTCAAAATCTGTTTTTAGACGATTTTTATTCTTTCCTAATTTAATTTCGATCGAAAGTAAGATAATAAAGACTTTTCATAAGTCTTCAATAAAGTTATAACTAATGTATTAAATTTCATATTAGCCTTATTGTTGACATTTAGCATGTGAACATTTTATATTCCATATATACGTATTAAGTAAATTAATTTCCCCTTAAACGCATTAACTTCGCATGTATGCCCTTTTGTAAAACATACTATTTACGAATCAAGTAAAACAAATTAAAATTAAAGCAAAATTAATTACGCTAAATTCACTGCCACAATTCTGTAAGTGCCATAACCAAGAGTTAAAAAAAGAATTGTCGCCCATCCCTGCACAGCCGGCCAGGGTTGTCACGCATGGCGACAAAAAGGGCAATTAACGAACTTACATTTAAGTAATCCGAATGAGCATCGAGTTTAGTTGGAGTCGAAATAATTTTTGACGAGCACTCGATCGATATCGCATGACGACACTAGCGGGGCGTCCCTCTCTTGGAATATTTAGTGAAGTGGCATTTTTAAATTCATCGAAATCGATATAAATATTTTACTTCTTTTGAATAATTTGCGGCGTTGTTGTATTTGAACATATTACTTCATGTAGTTGTTAAGGTTTTAAGTAATCATCCCAGCTAATATGCAGTACAACATTCTTGCTGTTTAACTTATTCACGCTGTAAGGCTGAATTGATCATTTAGATTAAATTTGTCCAGTATAAATTGTAAAACATTTTGTATCCTAGATTGTATTATCATATAATAATTTGGGCGAAAAACTTTCTTTATTGTAAATTTGTTTTTTGATCTAAAATCATTTCAAATTTATAAAATTAGTCGCAAGTGAAGATTAGTTATGAATGCATAATCCATGGCTTGATATGAAAATTTAAAAAATTAAAATTTTCTCTACTTATTCGAATTCATACGATTAAATAATTTTTCCGGACATCGCTATAATTTTCCTACAGCCTTTGTTTAGGCTTCTAAAATCTTATTTTTCTATAACCATAATTTTAGGTTGAGTAGTTTAGGAAATATAGAAGGGAGATTTATTTTTGATGTTGTACTACCTAAGATTAAGAAAGAAATATTTTTAGGCCTTTATTAAAAGCCCTTTTAGAGGATACTCTACTCTATAGATTGGATTGGAAAAAAACCAATACTTCATTTGGCTACCCTAAAATTTCTACAAAAGTATTTTTAAGTGTATATTATTAAGACATATGTTAATGTATTTTAAGGCAATGCCGAATTTCAAGTTCTACATCAATCAGTTTCTGAGAGAAACGATTGAGGCAGAAGTTGTTTTTAAATACAGAATGTGTCCACCACGAAACGCTTTAAAGATAGAAGAAGTTGAAGTACTTCTTCTACTATTATATGTGAAATTATATGGGCGAGATACTTAGCCTTTTTAGTTCAATGAAACTGACCGTATTGTGTCTTCATGATGTGTTTCATTTTAATAATCATCTTTGGTAATCAGTATTCGACAATTAAGTCTTTATTTATGTTTGTAACATAAATGAAAATCTTTCGAGTCGAAATAATGACCGTTACGATAGAAACATGAAACATGGAATATTTTTAGTTTTACTTGCTACTTTTTTCGTTTTGGTCACTCAGAAGAAAAAAGAGACTTTTTAACCACTGTTTTTTATTCAGTTTTCGTAGTTCTTAATGCATTTTCTCTTTTTTATCCTTTTCCAGATTTTTATTTTTTTCTTGTTTTTTTCATAATAACGGTTTTTCTTCGTTTTACAGTTATGCGAGAACTTTTCCAATTAATGGGAAATGGCATTGTTTGATCAACAAACAATGAAACTTATGACAGAACATTTTGATTATCGTGGAGTACTTGGCTATTTATACATTTATCTGGCTCCATTTCTGTGTTGTTGAGCCAAGTAAAACATCCGACCTTAGAGGTTGACATAATGTCAGGCAGCAGGGTATGTTTAGTAACAGTCGTGGCTGGGGTTGCTGTAGGGATACTTGGTACCAGTCCAAAAAATCGTTCTGTTTCGTTTTTAATCCGGCATAGGTTCATAAGGTGATTCTACTTCAGTATCGGTACATGATGACAGTGCAGATATCAGCGGAGTTGTCGTTACAGTGGTTCTCGCCGGAAGGAATGCTTTAGGAATATTTAATGCAGATTGGTTACTCAGTTCTGCGTCAGTGTATGATGGAGTCAAAATAGAAGTGTTAACCAAAGGACTGATACGGAAGCAAATTTGCTATTCGGTGCTTTAGGCGGCCGCAGTTAGTGTTTCAGTGTTCTATAATATCTCGGCTTGCGGAATATCTGTCATTAAAGAGGCAAAAAAGTTATTTTAAGGAGAGACTGAAGGATCATGTGGCTAAATTTTACATATTTTAACATTATGGCTGTTGACACGTGCCCGTATGAATCATTCCTGGATTACTGTGTATCCGAGCTGTGCTTTGATGGTCATAATATGTTTTCAATGGTCTCATGTAAGCAATGTCATCGACCTGAAGACGATGGATAAAAAATAAATACTATATAATAAGAACATAAAATAATTACCCCGTGGGAACTTCATTTACCAGACCAGTATTTTGCGTGTGGTGGTTTTGCGATGTCAATCCAAAAGTAATAACATAGATTTATCGACTGTCGTCCCACTGAATTGTATGAACGTTTTAAATTGTTAAAGAAATAGTTCTGTTGTCACCTAGCCAGATTCACTGCTTCAGCCAGAAGTTCCAGATATAGAATTTAACATCACTTGTGGGTGCATTCTCTGTTTAGGAGATACCGTCTTGGGAAGCATATATTGGTTATATGCACCGAAACATATTTCGACTGTGATTGTCATTCAGCGAAAGTTATATATCCTATTTGCTTTCGACATTTTTGGCTTGTTTTTTTAAATTTGATTTGAGTACAATTGAAAGGCCTGTTTCGTCGGAGTAGTAAATACGATCTAGTAGTGTTAGTTGATGCTCATTATAACACTTTTCCAAAAAATTTGAAAAATTAGTCGACTAAGTGTTTGTTGAATCCAGCAGCACACATACTTGGGTACTTTTAGTTTATCGAGAAGATAATTGTGAGGGACTTTTTATAATAAACTTTATGCCCAGTCTTTCCCAGCTACTGGTTTTTCATTACTAAGCACATGGGATTTATTATTTTTAATCATTAGCCTGTAGCTTCTAAGGTCTTTTAATGTTAGCCCGTGAAGACTATTCTCGACGTTTGATATACAATTACATAATTCTTGCTCTTTCTCAACAAAAAAATTGTTTTTTGGGACCTAACGGAACCTTTAATGGTAATAATAATTTTGTAGTAAAAGCATTAACATCCAAGCTTTCAGGAACCGTCTTTACTTTTCTTTTTACAGTCTATCTAGGGTATAGAAAATTAATTCCATCATACATTCTATGATATAGCATCCATTGCATTTTTTAAACTCCTCTATTTGTTTTCCTTTTCTATATCTTCACCGTTCTTTATCAAGATAAATACATTTTAATTGATGTGGTTTAAGAAATTTAAAAATAATATTTTATAGGGGTAAGATGTGGTGATACCCCATTTTGTCTCGAGGAGGATACCTCATCTTTCCCCCTCATGCCGAAATTAATTTTAAATGATATTTAGAAAAAAAACAATGTGTAATGCACAGATAAACAGGTAAAAAAATTAATAGCAAATTTTTAAAGAATAGTTAAAACAAAACAAATAAAGCAAGTGGCTATTAGCAAAGATTGCTAATAGCCCACCTGAATCTTTGCTAATATCCCAGCTGAAGATGTTGTAACACAACGAAACCTAGATCGTGGTAAAGAACTTAAAGAAAGTAGAAATAATACTACATCACGTAGTTTCATTTAATTGTGAATAATTAATTTCTACAAAATTAACGCCAAATATATTTAATATTTTGTTACGCATTAAATGATATCACATGGAACACTTGGAATACATACTTAAAAAAATTATGCACATAAGTTTACGAAAACTTTGAACTTGCGATAGACGGACTGACGAAAGGAAGGACTGATAAACGGATGTAACTAATTTACAAGGGCTTCTTGTTTAAAAACGGAATGCTAAAAATTATAATGAGTTTATATCATAGTCATTGTTTGAGATTTAGTATTGTCTGAGATACTATTTTCTCAACTGACACTTTTGCTTAAGCAAACATTTCTGTACAGAAATTCAATTTTAGTCATGGAATTGCCAGGAAAGTATTCATGAAGCAAATTAAAAAAAACATTTTTTTAAAGAAGTCTAATAAATAAAATTCCATCGATGTTGGATTATCGATATTTTTGCATTGGCTGTACACCCTCCTTCTCTCCCCCACTCCCTCTTCTGCGCTACCTAATCTTCCAACATAAATCATTAGTCAAACACAAGTCGCGTTAAACAGCAAAAACGTAAAATAGAGACGGAATGTTATCATTAACTAACAAATGATAATAAAATTACATAGTTCGCTGTAGTGCGACCAAGCGATTTTGAGTCGAGGAAATAATTTTCGAAAAAACTTCATATGGCATATTTGTTAGCTGTAGATTTGAAATATGAACTTACATTTGGCAAGAAACAAAATGAGACAATAACGTTATTAGAAATTTACCAGAAAGTATAAGGACCACCAGTGGTATTGGTAATTTATAAATTGTAAATTCACCAAATATGTGTAAAAAATAATATCTTTACATTTATTGTTTATATATATATATATACATATATATATATATATATATATATATATATATATATATATATATGTATATATATATATAATATGTACATGTTACCGTTTATGTCCTTGTTACCATTTAATCTCAGGATAAAAGTATCGTGTATAATTTCTTGTTTTTGGTGGTTCCATGTTATGAAAAATACGTCGAATGACCTTTAAGTTAACTTGCCTCCAAGTTATTATCGGTTGCTTATAGCTCGTGCCTTCTATTAAATATCAATAATCATGTTTTTATTTATTGTAACTTACTCTACGTTATATGGAATTAAATAAATAAAAAAACTAATCAACTGAATAAATAAAGTAGTGTGGCAAATAGTGTGGCTAAAGTAGTGTGGCAAATAGTGTGGTAAAAATAGTGTGGCAAAAGTAACGTGGCAAATAGTGTGGCAAAAGCAGTGTGGCAAAAAAACTAACCAACTGAATAATAAAAAAAGTAGTGTGGCAAAAGATTGAAAAGATTTTAATAGGTGTTACAGAAAAATACGTTTTGAGAGTTCGCTTTTTCAATATTGTTTTTGTAATTCTTTTAATCCTTTAGAATTGTGTTTTAATTTGTTTCAATAAATTATTTTTAATATCATTATTAAAAAGTGTTTTCCTTATTGTACGAACTCCATACGACTTACTTAACAGTATAGCCTAATGAACAGGCACACTGAAGAATGTCGTCAAAAACAAACACACCCAAAATATAATATTAGTATTGAGTCTAGTTTGTATAATAAAATGTATTATTTAACTTTTATATAAAATATTGTTATTGTACATATTGTATGTATCCGTTTTTATTTCACACGTTTGCTACAATAGTCTTGGTAACGGCTTACCTCGAAAAACCTGTCAGAAGTCGAAAAACGTGCCATTAAGTAAACGTGTCAGAGTCGTATGAATTGTTTGAAATATTGAAAGTCTTAAATTAAAGTCGTATCTATTGTTTGATATTTTGAAAATCTTAAATTAAAGTCGTATGAATTGTTTGATATTTTGAAAGTCTTCAATTAAAGTCGTATGAATTGTTTGATATTTTGAAAGTCTTAAATTAGGTAAACGTGTCAGAGTTGTATGAATTATTTAATATTTTGAAAGTCTTAAATTATTACTCAGTGACGTTGGCGTACCTCATAATATTGATAGTTAGAGATTTTAATGACTATGTTATATTATATTACAAACAATACTGAAAAAAGTGATAGAACGTCTGTGATATTGCTCATCAATTGTCAATTAGTTTAATCAATTATCCTCAAAATTCACATCAAGATTATATTTTTTTTCGATACATTGATCGAATGCAATAAAGTTCCAATAGGCACTCGCAACGCTCAAAACATTCATTGTATCTTTCTACTTGGCGCCGGCAATTATTGTGGTCGAGATCAAAACGTTATTGTTCACAACCTCTTCCAGCTCATACCAATCCACATATCGAAGTCACTGCGGTTATTCTTCTATCAATTTGGCTTTGACACATTGATGTATGAAGTTTACGTAAGTAAATTGTACCCATTTATGAAGATTAAATATGGTGACGGAGAGAATCACTTCATGCAGCACTAATAAGTACCTAATAGAAGCAAAACCTAGGAGATGCAAAACATGCCAATCAATATCAAATTGGTATAGAAATTAAATTACACTTTTACAATTACCGTCAGTGTAAATTATTATCTAATGGTTAGTACATATTAAAAAATACAATGCTACAACCTCTTTATTTTTCTTCAATACTCGCCATTTCATCAGAGTTACGAATACGCATTGTTTATAACGAGTTCCACTTGGACTGACATTTGCAATGCCGACAAGCTAGTGGAACGGATATGATCGCGGTTCCGGGCGCGAGGGTTGCGGATGGCTAGTGGCACGTAGCCAATAAAGTAAGTTTCATCGAGGCATAACTACTTCCGCTACGATACTATGTCCCACTGAGGACTAGACATTCCTCTTTATCAGAAAACAATAATAATGATTCTAAATCTCATAGTTTTTGAGAATTTATGATATTTTCACGCCCATACTACTTTTTGGTAGGTAAATATATTACCTATCAAAAACTGGTGAAAAACAATATTAAAATTCGGAAATGGAAATACCAGGTATCCTTAATTAAGAGTAAAATGTATTTAACCAAAGTTAATTCCAAATGCTTTTTTTTGGAAATGAAGGTTCTGGCCTAGAGTGGAAGAGACGACTTTGAAGGAAGCAAGTGGGAATTTTTATTTATATTTTAAATACTACGGTATTTTTTTAATAAATCTCGCATTTAGAATTGAAACTAGGATATTTTTTAAAATTTTTCGTTTAGGAGAATAGCCATATTAAATTAATGTGGCTTTGGTCAGTAATATTAGCGCATAGTAATTGAAGATATTACGTATGAAAAACCAAATGAAGGTTTATTTTTATTTTAATATTATTTGTTTTTTTTTTCAATATATGTACATTACAGATGAAATCAAATACCGATATTTATTTTAAAAAAATATTACGATTTACTGAAAAAAAGTTTTATAAACTGTGCCGACGACGAATTCTTTATATTGAAGTTGAATATTGGAAGATATTCAATAATATAAAAGTCGAGTTTCTTTTTGATACATAAATGAAAAAAAGGTTTCGTAGTATTATTTTAAACATAAGTGGTAAATATGATACAATTTGATTAAATTCAATATGTTGAAAGGATAAAAAAATAGTCACCAAGTATCACGTATAGTCAAACGCACTATACACGCGGCAGCGGCCACACCTACAACTAGTCTGGCCTGGCCACTTAGCCGCGCAATTATTAATTAAATGCCTCCCTACTTTATTAAAGCGATGTTAATGCTTGTGTTATCTTTATGTTAATAATCATTCATTAGGCGAATAGACAATGAGTATTTTGACATTACTCGCTGCCATGCTATAAAGGTTAACGTTTTGCTTACGTGTTCGAGCGTTGCGAGTAAAAAAGTTAGAATGACCTTCAAATGAAATCCTCTACGCTTACGAGTAGTTTATAGAAGTAGCATATAAGAGTAGTATGAAGTAAATATCCTTGCAGAAGATTGATATCTAAAAATTTTCTAAGCGCTTTCAGCATTCTTTAATGATTTATTTTAACGGGGGACATCCTTACTGGTATTATTAAAATGAAAGTTTGTGTTTTTGTTACTTAATAATTTGGCTATTACTTTTGTATACTTTTACTTATTTACTACTTAGTTTACTACTTATACTTATTTACTAATTCGTAGTTATGTAAAAGAACGCGAAAGTATTAATCACGTAATAATTTTCCATTCTTGTACTTAGCACTTATTTATTTAGCTGCTATATTTTATTTGCTTTCCATACTTATACTAGTATTAATTTTGCATACTAAACTTAGTTTATAATTAATACACTATTACTTTGCACACTTGTATGTAGCTTCTACTTAACCAGCTTTTACTTTTGCATACTTACACTTAGTGTATACTTTATCAGCTACTACTTTGCATACTCGTATTAAGATACTTCTTAACCTACTATTACTTTTGCATACTTACACTTAGTTTCTACTTAATCAGGTATTACTATTGCATGCTTACACTTAGTTTATACTTAATTAGGTATTACTCTTAGTTACTTCTTAAACAGTTATTAATTTTGCATACTTAGATATTACTTAACCAGGTATTAATCTTGTATACTTAAACGTAGCTACTATTCAATCAGCTTTTATTTTTGCATACGTATGCTCCCCATTACTTAATGAGCTACAACTTTTAAATACAAAGTAGCTACCACAACTTCATAAACTTATAGACGATGTTACCAACTAACATATAACCTTATTTAAAAAATCAGGAAGCATTATACGTGCTAATTAAATATTTCCAATAGAAATAGCCAAAACAATTTTTCTGATAGAAAGTATTGTCATACATCAAAATATTTATTTATCGTATTGTACTCTCCGTTCTCAATATCCAAATTTTTTAACTCAATATCCAAAGCTTTATATCCAAAGTGTTAAACATTTGTAAAGCTCGTTATACTTAAAGTTCTGTGAAATCTTAATTAAAAATTTAGGCCTACAGTTAGATTTTAGGAAAAAACTTAAAGTTTCGGTCAAAGGTAAGTCTATAAACACACACAGGGTCACAATTTGCTTACTTCTCAAAGTGAAATATGAAGCGAAATTGAGCAAATCTTGCGATCTACTACTTTGCATAATTTGATTGTTTACGAGTGAAGCTATATTATATGCGGCTATTCTGTAGTATATATTGGTGCGGCTATTCTCTAGTAGGTATATATTGGTGCGGGTATTCTAAAGTATGTATTGGTGCGGGTATTCTATAGTATATATTGATGCGGGTATTCTATAGTATATATTGGTGCGGGTATTCTATGGTATATATTGGTGCGGCTATTCTCTAGTAGGTATATATTGGTGCGGGTATTCTAAAGTATGTATTGGTGCGGGTATTCTATAGTATATATTGATGCGGGTATTCTATAGTATATATTGGTGCGGGTATTCTATGGTATATATTGGTGCGATTATGCTAAAGTATATATAGGTGCGGGTATTCTACAGTATATATTGGTGCGGGTATTCTATAGTATATATTGGTGCGGGTATTCTGTAGTGTATATTGATGTGGTTATTCTATATTATGTATTGTTATGGGTATTCTATAGTATATATTGGTGCGGGTGTTCTATAGTATATATCGGCGCGGGTATTCTGTAGTATATATTGGGGGCGGGGGTGTATTCTATAGTATATACTGGTGTGGGTATTCTAAAGTATATATTGGTGCGGGTATTCCATAGTATATATTGATGCGGGTATTCTATAGTATATATTGGTGCGGGTATTCGTTAGTATATATTGGTGTGGGTATTCTGTAGTATATATTGGGGGGCGGGGGTGTATTCTATAGTATATATTGGTGTGGGTATTCTATTGTATACATTGGTGCGGGTATTCTATAGTAAGGTGTGGATATTTTCATCCTAAGGCGTGGGTATTTTACATAAATATAATGATATAAATATGTATTTTCTTATTTACTGGCGCAATAGCCCATGGTGGGCTTTGGTCTCCTCCAATAGTTTGGACCAAGTTGATCTGTTCCTGGACATAGTTCTTTAGTTTTTTGTTGTTGAAGGGATGTTAAAATCTTTTTCAAATTTAAATGTATTTACGTTTTCAAAAGCCCTTTAAAAAATGACATATGTCTCGACTTAACCCGCACCATTTTCCTTCCGTTCATATCCTGTTTACCTTCATTCTTTATCACCTGAATTTTACCGATACGTGAAATCCAGGTCTTTACTTTATTAAAAATTATTTTTTTCTTAAGTTTTTAAAGCTTATTTAATTTTTTTTATCACCACTGTAATAATATGTCATTTTGTAGATTCCTCTTTTAGTCAATAAGCCCACCGTGTACATAAAGGTTGCAGTAAATAATATGCAGATGTACAAAGGTTGCAGTAATAAATAAAAGGTTACAGCTAATAAAAAAATAAATAAATGTTGATATTGAAGCATAAACATTAGGTAATGGATATAATACTTAAAGGAAATATTAACAAGTGTACTTTTATGGTAATACAAACTAGGCAGTTAAGTAACAATGATAAAATAATTTCAGCTATTTATTTAAATCTGGAAAAATAAATTTCATCAATAATTTTAATCAATATTTTAAAAAACGTAATTACACAACATAACATCCACAAAGATGAGAAGTAATTAGTAAAAGAGACATAGAAAAAAATCCTCTTCCATTAATAGTCAACAAAATTAATTTTTTCAAATCCCATTTACATAAAGATATAATTAATTGTCTGAACGCAGTTTCAACCGTGCACAATTAACTACAAAATGGTGCCACGGGCTTCAACACGTACAAATTGTTTGAAACCGACCGGAAATCGCGGCTCACCGCTGACCGGAAACGGTGGCACGAGCCGAACCAAGATGGCGCCGATAGCGCTTCGGATTGCATGCAAGTAAATGACTCAATTTATTTACGATTCACATCTCTGCTTAGTCATGCTTTTGTTTAACTTAATTTAATTTAGTTGCGATTATTTCGGTTGGAATTCAGTGAATCAAATAATTGTGTGCTCTTAATTCGGTTACATATTTGTTTAAAGCTTGCGTTATTTGTAGGAATTAGTGGAAAGGTAAAAAAAGAACATCTTTTTGATCGGTAACCGTGCTTACAACAGTAAATAATTGACCATATAGGCCAATTATTGCTTTCCATGCAATGACGTTTTTATATATGTTTCATCTTAGGTCACTCTAATTATCTACGGCGACTTGTAATCAAAGTCCATTTCACAATATAATATTGTCTATAACATATATATTTTGAAGTAAAACTTCTTTACGCACGCTTGACTTGGGGAGTAAGATGGTGAATGCGTGACGAGAGCGTTACGAAAAGTGTGATCGGGCGAGGCGAACGGAAGTTAAGAGGGAAACATAAGTTAGTGAAGACAGAAAGAGAAAGAGTTACGTTTCGTATTTTAATGTAGGGACAAGAGAGACAGTTGGGAGCACACATTTTCATTCTCTCTTTCTCTCATAGCCAGTTATGTTTCGTATATCTTAGACACAGTGCAAGCCTATTGTCTGTATCACACTATAGGAGTAAGAGAGAGCAGTGGGCGCGCACATTTTCTTTCTCTCTTCCTCTCATAGCCAGTGCATGATATATATATATATATATATATATATATATATATAGGCAAGTTTTCTAGCGTTACGCGAACTGTGATTTTTTGATTATTTTGTAATTTCATTTCGTTCTTGAACAATTTTCTAAATTATTATTTTGTTCAATACATTCAATATTCTGCGTTTAAAGTGACTAAAATTGTAATTTCATTTTAAAATTCATATTTTGTGAATTTAAAATTTTACTTCAGTCGTGTGGTCTAAAGCACACTCGTTTTTTATTTTGTTGTACGTTTTGTTTCATATATTTAACATATAATTATGAAACTTATTCGTGTAGCTTCTTAAGTTGAAAGTTTCTTTCTATCATAATAATTTATGTAGAGGATTATTTTAACTTTTTGACATAAAAAGAGGTCAATCCTTTCACACAATACTATGATCATCATATAGCTTATAGTTGTCAGCCGTCCTCTTTTTCCCGGACGGTTTTTTTTCTTTTTAAAAGAGCTGTCGGTGGAATTTTATAAAGTGGCCGGGATTTTATAGAAAGTAGTTTTATATTACTTTTACATTAATTTAATCAATGGTTCAACGAAAGAAATAAACAATAATCAGAAACTTTATTTTATATTCTTAAGAATAAATAAAATAACTTGCCAGGAATTTTAAAACTCTATCTCAATAGTCGGTTTTATTTTTAAAGTTCTTTACTATAAGTGTTACCTGTTGAATCAAGTTTCAGAGTTTAAATTATGAACGTATATCCGAAACGATTTCTTGTTATTATTGGTGCAATAGATGAAACATTATAATTCTTTCATATGTAACCATAGGCATAATTTTTTACTTCTAGTCAGTAAGATAAATAAGACTTAGATAAATAAGATAAAGACAAAATAATCTTGCTTAGTATTATATTATTACTACTATTTTAATATAATATGAGCTTTTACTTAGTGATTTAATTGTCCGGATTTACGAATAAAATGTCCAGGATTTTAGTTCATAATTTCTAGTTTTCGAAAACTTATTATGGTAAGCCTAATATTGTATCATATAATATATAAAATATGTGGGTAATGCGTGATAATAATTGAAATATGTGGAATGTGTTTTTAAGTGAAATTTTTAAATAATTATAGCCACATTAAAATAATATGAAGATATTGTAGAGAATATAAATGTTCAAAATTTCGTATTGATAATTAGTACTGATTATATGTTATGACCAATTTTCTGTTGTGAAATCGGCTCATAGAAATATTTTGAGATAAACAAACTAAAATCGTTAGAGTTATTTCAAAATAACATTGGGTGGAACTGTAGGCATACGACAAGGAAATCGATTGAAAGTTTCAGTATTCCAGTAGGTAACTTATTATATATTGTTTATTTTATTATTTCTGTTGTAAAATCAGCTTATAGAAATGTTTCGAATCAAACAAACTAAACCGTTTTAGATTATCTTTGCTAATATCCCACCTGAAGATGTTGTAATACAACGAAACCTAGATCGTGGTAAAGAAATTAAAGAAAGTAGAAATAATACTACATCATGTAGTTTCATTTAATTGTGAATAATGAATTTCTACAAAATTTACGCCAAATATATTCAAGACTGTTTATTATAATTGGTTCTGTTGTGAAATTGGCTCATAGAAATGTTTCGAATCAAACAAACTAAACCGTTAGAATTACTCTAAAATAATGTTTGGTAGAATTGTACACAACAAGGAAATCAACGAAAAAGTTCCAATATATATATAGCGAAATCATTACAGACTGTTTATTATAATTGGTTCTGTTGTGAAATTGGCTCATAGAAATGTTTCGAATCAAACAAACTAAACCGTTAGAATTACTCTAAAATAATGTTTGGTAGAATTGCACAACAGGGAAATCAACGAAAAAGTTCCAATATATATTTAGCGAAATTATTACAGACTGTTTATTATAATTGCTCCTGTTGTGAAATTGGTTCATGGAAATGTTTTGGGTCAAACAAACTAAACCGTTATAGTTACTTCAAAATAATGTATGGTGGAATTATACACAACAGGGAAATCGACGAAAAAATTCCAGTATATATGTAGCTAAATTATTATACACCGTTTCTTATAATTGTTTCTGTTGTGAAATTGGCTCATGGAAATGTTTTGGGTCAAACAAACTAAGCCGTTAAAGTTACTTCAAAATAATGTTTGGTAGAATTGTATACAACAAAGAAATCGGCGGAAAAGGTCTAATATATGCAGCTAACTTATTATAGATTGTTTATTATAATGGTTTATGTTGTGAAATCAGCTTATAGAAATGTTTTCAGTCAAACAAACTAAACCGTTAAGTTACTTCAAAACAATATTTGATAGAATTGTATCACATCAAGGAAGTCAACGGAAAAGTTCCAGTACATATGTAGCTAACTTATTATAGTATGTTTATTATAATTGTTTCTGTAGTGAAATCAGCTCATAACAATGTTTTGAGCTAAACAAACTAAATCGTTAAAGTTACTTCAAAATAATATTTGATAAAACAAGGAAATCGATGGAAAAGTGCCAATATATATGTAGCTAACTTTTTATAGATTTTTTCTTATTATCGTTTCTGTTGTGAAATCAGCTTATAGAAATGTTTTGAACCAAAACAAATTATTATAGACTGTTTATTATTATTGTTTCTGTTGTGAATTAGGTCATAGAAATGTTTTGAGCTAAACAAACTAAATTGTTAAAGTTACTTGAAAATAATATTTGATGGAACTGTACACAACAAGGAAATCGACAGAAAGTTCCAGTATATGTTTAGCTAACTTTTTATAGATTTTTTTATTATTATCGTTTCTGTTGTGAAATCGGCTTATAGAAATGTTTTGAACCAAAACAAATTAAACCGTTAGATTTACTTCAAAGTAATGTTTGATAGAACTGTTGACAACAAAGAAATCGACGGAAAAGTTCCGTGTAGCCAACTTCTTATAGACTGTTTATTATAATCGTTTCTGTTATAAAATCGATTCATAGAAATGTTTAGAATTAACAAAATAAACCGTTAGAGTCATTAAAAACATTATTTGATAGAGCTGTACACAATAATGATATCGACGGAAAAGTTCCAGTATATATTTAGCTAACTTATTATATCTCAGGAATTATTTTGTTATAACCAATTTAGGTATTTCAATCTAAATTATAACTGTAGTGAAATTTATACCAAACATGTAGTGATGTGCATAACTTCCTCATATTTAAATATATAAAAATGTAGTGACTGTTCTTTAATTTGTTAATTTGTCAAGTTGAACCTTGAAATAAAATGGTATGAATGAAAACGGTAGACGTAAAGGTTGTGTTTGCATTCTACGTTGCAAGTATGGCGAATTTCATGTATGCATCGATGCTTTGTATGTGTCTACACAATGGTTATTTTTTTTAAAGGAGACCAATAAATGCCGATATAGTATCACCAATAAAAATGAAAAATGGCAGAGTAATTGAAAAAAAAGTTTCTTAAAATTTTATTTAAATTATCAATTAGACAAATGAGAAATCTTGTATTTTTTCATTGAAGTCAGATATTTTTCATAACAGTTTTTAAATACTATTTTTATATAACTCATCAACTCAGAAAATGGCGGAGTGAATGGAAAAGCTCTTTAAAATTTTATTTAAATTATCCATCTTGTATTTTTTTTGTGTGGAAGTCAAATATTTTTTATAATAATTTTTAAATGCTATTTTACATAACTCATCAACTCAGAAAATGGCAGAGTGAATGGAAAAGCTCTTTAAAATTTTATTTAAATTATCAATCTTGTATTTTTTTTTGTGTGGAAGTCAAATATTTTTTATATTAATTTTTAAATTCTATTTTACATAACTCATCAACTCAGAAAATGGCGGAGTGAATGGAAAAGCTCTTTAAAATTTTATTTAAATTATCAATCTTGTATTTTTTTGTGTGGAAGTCAAATATTTTTTATAATAATTTTTAAATGCTATTTTACATAACTCGTCAACTCAGAAAATGGCAGAGTAAATAAAAAAAACACCTTAAAATTGTATTTAAATTATCAATTAGACAATTTAGAATCTTGTATTTTTTTATGGTAGTCAGATATTTTTCATAATAATTTTTAAATGCTATTTTTATATAACTGATCAACTCAACAAGATGATACAAGTGCAGACTGTGACCTCCCTATATAGACGTAAATGAAACTGACAGGTTCGACAAGATCATTGAAAAAAGGCACATCAAATTCGAAAAGAGCGAAAAAGATATTAATTTTGAACACACGTCAAAAAAGAACGAATGTCAATGTCAATAAACATTTTTTTAAATTGATTTAGGCAATGGCTCTAAATTAAAAAAAAACACGATCGATATTGATTAATTTTTAATCGTTCCAAAAAAGTTATTATATACTTCACTAGGTTTTTATTATTATTCTAATTTCCCATATATATAATTGATATATTAATAATTTACATAACGTACGATAGGTTGTTTATTTTTTATCATACTTATAACATTTATATTATATTGTTTCCTGAATGTTAATTGCTGAATTGTTCGGATAAATTACATTCTATGTATGTAGCTTATTTAAAATCATGTTCTAATTATGTAAAGACATATCCATTTTTAAGGTCTACGGTTTGCTCTCACATTCACATTACAACTTTCTTTTTCTACGCGTAACAACATATTTTGTCAAACAAACGTTTGAAACGAAATTTAGCATATGAATAGGTGTTTAATTAGTCGCTTTTTTACCCTAACCGCCCTTAATGCCCCAATATTATTTTAGATACTCATATTTCGAATCAATTTGGCATCGTCAGAAATGAACTGTCATATACACAGTAAGGGCTACGATGAACACGCTGGCGTTAATCGCAGGCGCGTCTCGTCACGCATATCATTATTAATTCGAAGTAATTATTCAAAAACAATGTCACGCCACGGAATAGTTAAACGCGCCTAATGACGTTTCGCGTAACAGTAACATCGTATTATGGTCCGCCAACTAAATTGTCCGTATCGGGGGAGTTAGGCTTCAATTAGTGAGCTTATGTTCAACGCGTTGTGAATAGAAAGTAAACAAACAATGATGCTATCAGAGATTGCGATCAAAGAAAACAAGCTAGACCAATTTTGGCAGCAACTTATTAAGTAGGGTGTCTAATAAATAAATTTTAGTAAACATAGGGTTAATTATTTCCTCATAGCAGCTATTGCGAAGCGAAGTGGGTTTTGGGTACTATAGAATAAGGGTGAATGGATAGTAAATGTAAAACAGAAATTGTAAAAAAGAACCGCTTGTATTTTAAAAAAGCAAAATCAGGATGCAAGGTTTCGTCGATATAGGTTTTCAAAAATGGAATTATATTTTAAACTGTTCATTACGCGCAACGCTGATGAAAGATTTTCGTCGGCGGCCGAAAACTGTCGACTTTCTTGGGTCAAGGTTGGTGGCCGACTCTCCACCGACTTTTCGAATAAGTCAAGAAGCGCGCACTGTTGACTAAATATCTGTCATAACCGTTAGAATGTGTTCCGTCGTTCTGGTAGGTTCCATCCTTTTCTCCGTTAGTACGTTTTAACTCGTAATATCCGGATGGGGAAAGGTCGGCCAGGTTTTGCTGCGGTTTTTTTTGTATGATTTATTTTTATGGGATATATAAGATAAGTTATTAAATATCATATGTTTGGTTTTTTTTTCAAATTATCATCAGATCGATTATGATCGGTTATCTGCGTTGCGCATTAGTCTACTATTTTTTGAAATAATATCCACTGTAATCGATAGACTATGGTTTCCATAAAACCTAATTGAGTGAGCTTTGGATCCACTTTTCCACAATTTTTTTTACCATGGCAGTTTAGAAAGTAGTATCAGCCTCAATCGCTCTCACAAAACGAATAATTATGCAATTAGCTTTAATTTTCCGCAATACATAAAAATTATAGCATATGAAGTTGGGACAGTATGGTGGATGATTCATAAAATCTGTGTTGGACGTGCATAACAAGTTATATGTTTATAAGGCGTAATGGCTTGATGCATTCTCTTGACGAAACACGATTCTATTACACGATTCTTCTCGAGTTATCTTTAAAACAAAAGGTAAATGGCCGTTCACATATTATACAGCAGTTATTCCATTATTTGTACTGTTATTTTTCAAAAATATTACTATAATGTTGTTATCTTCTAAAAAAATATTTCTATCATTTCTCAATTTTTCCCAGAAACCGATATAGAAGGAGAAACTAGTTGGGACAGTAACATTCGCATCTATCCACAAGATGCCTTTTTAACTCAAGTTCGTCTTAATACATGATTCGCGTTTGCCATTTGTTATAAATGTAATTAATATACAGCCTTTTTAATTGTTTCATGGTGAATTGTTGTATCATTCTATGATATCAGTTCACACGATGGTGTTTCGCTCCCTGTTTTAACTATAGAGAATCCTGCACAAAGCTTCCGGTTACACAATTTTTGGTACTTGATTCAAACGGATACTAAAATTGGTGCTTATCCGCTCAGAGGTAGTCATTTGTGCGTTTTTGTCAAAGGACCGTCTAGCATTTATATTATTATCGATTACTGTAGCGTAGAATGCCCTTCTTCAATACCATCTCTGATATGAGTAAGAACACATTTGGGTTCATCAAACCAGTTATAAATATTTATGCGGAGTAGAGTTTCTTACTCGAAGTCTGTCGCAACGGCAGAATTTAATTCTTGCTTAGCGTCAGATATAAAAATTATGATAAAAACTGTTTTTTGCGTTGAATTAACTAACAACCCAAAATTACTGTTAAAATTAAGAAACAAATGACGATTCTTAATTAAAAAAGTACATTATAACCAAAGAATTCTATATTTTTCAATTAATAATTTTATTATAATTAAGGCCTTAGGGTTGAAAGGTTAGTTCCTAGTATTTTCACTGCAACATAACATGTGTGATAGAAAACAATACGACTCTAAAAATAAAAAAAAATTGTGTGTACTTATGTACGCACGTTAGAAGCTACGCTTCCTTGGCATAATTCAAGAATAACTTTATTTAGCACGCAAATTATTAATATAAATAAAGTAATAAAAGGACTAGAGCGTGGTAATAAATTCCGTTCGTAAATTCTAAAATTCAATCAAATAAGTACAAAATTGTTTTAAAAATTAAAATTTATTTTCACATACAAGAGTAGTCAAAAATTGTACCTTTTTATCTAGAATTACAATAATTATCATTTAGTAATTAAATATTAGTAATAATATTAAAAAAATATTATAATTATTTATTTATTTTAATACTTTAAATGAATACTCAATATTAAATTTAATATGAGCACGTGTATGTAATTCATTGTTAAATTTACTAAAACAATTTAAATGAAATTCATTAATAATGAAAATAAATGGATATGCTGAAGAATTATTTCCATTTATTAATTTTACGTATTTAATAAATTATAAAGTAATAATTTATAACTTGTAATGCAAATAAGTACATACCGAAACTTAACCTCACTTAGAGAAAGGCATCTAAAATATATTTTCAAAAGCTTATAAATACTATTTCTATCACGAATATTTACAATAAATAAACGTTTTTTTTAAGTGGACCACTATTAAATTTCATTTACTAAAACATGTTATTTAAATGCATAAATAGAAATTTGTATGATCATAAAACACGTGTTGTGTATTTAAAAATACCTTAATAACTATCATGAATATAGCATCAGGCACTACACGCTTGTAAATATAAGTTTAGTGAGCAACTTCATCCTTTCGATTTTTCGTCGTAAAATTTCATCCTCATAATTTTTTCATAACGCGCCTAAAGAAATATATCTTAAACAAAACCCGTTAATTACGCGCACTACTAGGTTTTATAAACACTTAGGTCTATATAGATATATAAAGGGATAAAGTATTTCTATTATAAGTTATTTATTTACTTATTTCATTTTTTACCCTGTAAATAAATTGCCAATATGACGACTCCTACCATCTAAATTAAAGTAAGTGACAAAAAAGTAAATTTTGTAAATCTATATTTTTTCCGCTATTCTCATCAAGCTAACCTTTAGTATTTAATTGTTGTTTTGTATTACAAAGTACATAACGTATGCTATGTGTTATTATTTCAAAGATATGGTTTTTAATTTTGTAGACATAAAGGCCTAATTAAGTTATTTCTGCTGTTCGAAATTGCAAAACAAAACTTATTCGTAAGTACGCTCACGATACAAGACAAAAAAAAATAACCCAAATGCATATTTTATAGAAGTTTACTGATAAAATAAAAAATTATGCAACATCCGTGATATTTGTCGCAAATGACGCTGCACGAGTGTTAAAGGATTTACTGTTTTTCTGTGAGGTCGCTTACGACACGGCTAAAAAGCAAATATAAATGTGATTTTCTTTGCCACTTAGCCATTTCTTTAGTGAACTACTTCTATATATTTAGCATCTTGCTAAGTTAAATTAAACTTTTTTTGAAGTTAAATGAAAAATTTGATTCCTAAAAAAATTTCGCTTACGATAATTTGGCGGGAAGGGCTTAATATAGGCGTAGAATTATAATCAAAGACTATAAAATGGAGAATCATTGGAATAGTTGTCCGGTAAAATTTAGGTAAGCATTCTAGTAACGCTGATTCTTCATTTTTCAATTTTGTCCGCGGCAGGTCCAGATCTTATATGGGTTCCATTTTTTCCTCTTTGAGATAAGGAATTTTAAGAATGGTCAAGCCCTATAAACAGAAATAGAGAAGCATACAATTTCTTACTATCGCAAAGTTTATTCTCTAAGTTATCACATATACGGTATAATGTATCCTCTCATTATATTGAACGTAAAATGTTTTTGTCAAATCTAAAAAATCCAACCGCTTTGAAGGGCTTCAAAGTTCGAAAATTGAAAATTTTTTATAATAAAATCTCTTCATTACATTTATTATATTAAATCACTAAAAAAATTAAACTTTAAGAAAAATCTGAATATTCTTTTTAAATTCAAATACGAGTTTATTAAAAAAATTATTTTAGTAAAAATTTTTTTTTTCTAAGTATTTAATTTTATCGTATTCGTATCAGAAGGCATCTACTGTTTTAAAATTTTTATCTACTATTATTATATCATGTTGTTATATTCCATGACAATATGGAGAAATGCCCAGAGTAGCCCACGTAAATTACATTTCTAAAAAAGTGTTTTCTTTTTAATATGTTTTACTCCACTATAATACGAGAAGCACCTAGTATAGCTCCTGGCCATCTCTCGCTCTATTCCTATATTATTTCTATTAACGGGGTAAAACTCACTATTAAAGAAAAGTTTTGAAATAAGAAAATTTGCCCGTGAGCTATCAGTCAGTCAATTCTGTCCCTCAGTAGAATTTTTATACTCACACCTTGAGTATAGAGATTGTACTGAGATAATTTAAGTAATTTTCTATATTCGACGTAATACAACTCAAACAATATTCTATAGTCATTGGATGTTATCATCATATTTGTTGTATGCATCAGTTTATATACTAGATGTAATATGATTCAAACATAATTCTTTAGTCCATGGGCAGAATCAATATATTTGTTGTATGGGTCAGTTTCCATATTCGACGTAATATAATTCAAACAATTTTCTATAGTTGACGGGCGGAACCAATATATTTGTTATATGAATCGGTATCTATGCTCGACCTAAAATTAATCAAGCAATATTCTGTAGTCGATGGATGGAATCAACATATTTATTGTTTGCGTCAGTTTCTAAACTCGACGTAATATAATTCAATCAAGATACTATAGCCGATGGGCCGAATCAATATATTTGTTGTATGAGTCAGTTTCTGTACTCGAAGTAATATAATTCAACCAATATTCTATAGTGGATGGATGGCATCAATATATTTGTTGTATGGGTCAGTTTCTATACTCAACGTAATATAATTCAAACAATATTCTATACTCGATGGACGGAATCAATATAATTGTTATATGAATCAGTTTCTGTACTCAAAATAATATAATTCAAACAATATTCTATAGTCGAAGGACGGAGTCAATATATATGTTGTATGAGTCAGTTTCTGTACTCGACGTATTATAATTTAAATAATTTATACTCGACGATTCTTAGAAAGTGACCGGGGTTTCTATAAACCGTCGAGTGTAGACAGTTAACAATACGATAAACGTCTTTTCATCGAATTGTTAACTATCTTTAATAGTTGTATTTGCAAAAGTTATTATAATTTATGTAATTAATTAACTAATTGGGTGAAGATTGTTTTTTACAAACAACTTATTCCTATATCCTCCCCACAGTGCGCGTTTCCTCACTTGTCATTTCTCAGTCCGGTAATGAGATCCACTCAGGATTCAGGAATGCGATTGCTAAGTTTCTGTACCGTCAAGGATCTGCTATAAATATATTTCTTTTGTCTGATCATTATTTTTCCATTTTGCTGTTGAAATGTCTATATAAATTAATAATTATCTTTATGCGGCAATTGTCTACTTCGTGACATTAATACACATTTGTCGAACTTTTTTAACGTTTTGGATTTCATTTAAAATTTTTTCAGGCCCAAATAAATAAGTTAAATATGCTATGTAGTAAGAGTATTTATCTTATTTCTGCTGTTATAAATTTAATGAAGGCTTTAAATTTTCTTGTTAAATGAAACTGTGAAACAATAAATAATAAGTGGTAAAAAGAGGGTTATAATACGGGCGATTGAACGTTAACGTCTTTTCAAAGAAAATATATCTTTATTCACGTATTTGTTCTCATAGTCATTTAGCTTAAAATTCACACGTTTTTTACATAACCCCAAATAAATATGTGAAACATTTGGGAAATATTGAATAAGAACTTAGAAAAATAAATTGAAAAGAATATCCCTAAAAGGAAGACCATCTTCTAAGACGGTGGCGTTAATATTGCATTAGGTCATATTTCTTACCACTGGGCAAAAAAGTTTACTTCAAACGTATCAAACTGCGAAAGTAGTTATAAATTTACGAAATTACAAATAATTCTTTAAATTTACCGTAACCCATACGTTAAATAATTTATTTTTTGTTATAATCTCTTGTGAGTTATAGAACTTTCTAAAAGATGTACTAATTTTGCTCTACTTTCTGCCAGGATCTCTGTCTATTTCATGTTTTGCTCGTTTCTGAAATTATCTTTATTTTTTTTGCGAATCTCTTCTTTTTCAAGGACGTTGTCAATGGTTTTACGATTTAAAGTGTTTGTTAAAGCTAACATTTGAAATTAATTTATAAAGATATAACAAGAAATATTAAGTTATTTACATTTTGTTTTAATGAGCAATTTAAAACTTTTTGCACAATGCGAAAAAATAAATGTTTAAACTGTTTAATTAGGTCATCACATTTTATTTATCTAGCCCAATAGTTACTGATCCGGAGATTATATGGTTATCCGATTCGAAAGTCTACTTTTTGATATTACATTTGTTGATACTGTTCCTTAACTCTCCATTTTATTATTTACATAAATTTTAAACTTGTTCATTTGTTGAGTACTTTTGCAAATGAATCAATACTCTATGCATGGTAGTTCGTCTGTTGTAGATAAATATTTCGAAATTTATTGTTTAGAATTTTTATTGTTTTGCCCTCTAAATAATATATATATGTATATATATATATATATATATATATATATATATATATATACATATGTATATATATATATATATATATATATATATATATATATATATATATATTTACAGATCAGCTTAAAAAATATTTATTAACAATTCTGTTACAACTAAAGCCAATATTTTCTTCGCAATATCTGATTCAATTACAGTTCAACTATTTGGAGCTCATACGAAACCAAGTACAGCTTCATGATTGAACGTGGGCAAAAGACGTTTCTTCGATATCTGTATCCGATGAGACAGTATGCTCACTTCCCTTACCATTTTCTTCCGTTTTCTTGAATACGTTAGGTTTCTATTCCTTGCAACTCAGAACAGATGTTGCGCTATTGAAATTTATCCTCCAGATCCAGAAAAAATCTATGCCCTGTATTATTGAGTAAATTTTCATTCTTCGTATCTCACAATTTTCTACGTTCACGCAACCATTGCTTGTTTGCTATACCACCCTTTAGAACCGAACTATATCGGAATTCTCCAGTTTCCCGTAGTATTCCACTGCTCAACCACCTGATCGCGGTCGCACCAGAGTGTGGTTTGCTTATGATATGTGAAAGTAAATTTGTAGAAATGTGTCGTCATTATGTTTTATATTCCTTGTATATTTTGTATTCATGTTTAATTTATATACTTTTTGGTTTTAATTTGGTAAGTCATTAATTCGTATCGTTACGGATGGGTTGCCTGTAATGTATGTAAATAAATAAATTGACTCAGCATATATTTATGGAAATATTCAATGTTTGTATATATCTTATAGTCAATTGAATTAAAAATAAAAATTCTTAAAGCAACTAAATTTCTATTTTTATATAAGTGTATTGTGTAACCAGTTTCTGTGAGCGGTTTTGTTCGCGTGGATTTTTGATCACGGGCTTTCAATACATTAATAAATATTATATTGAAAATACATATAAATTGCGTCATTTGTTGACATCTTGTAGTGCGAAAATATAGTGTAAACATTAATTTTAATCAAGAATTATATCTTCGCCAAGTTTCAGTAATACCTGTATATCCATTTAGAAGTGATTGAGTAAAAGCAAGAAAATACATTTTAGTAGCTAATATTTCAAAGTGCTTTGAATGGCTCTATTATAGTATTGAGTGTACAACTTTTTTAAGCCTCACTGTTAATATCAGTGCTGTAAGAAGCTCCTGGGGCAAGCGAGTACAATTTTAACTTGACTAGTTCTCTGGGTTACGTTAGACAGCCAATGGTCAGTCAGACATTTGAATTACTTTATTGTCAGGACATATAATAATTTTGTTACAACTAATTCATTTGTAGAATTCAACTGACTTTATCGCTCTGACTTTTGAATAGGTCAGGCTCGTGCTGTTGACGGTGGCTCGTGCTCATGGCTCTCCGTAATTAGATGAGCGGTGGATCCATGCGCACTCCCTCCCCATTCCCTTGTTTACTTTCTACATTCATTATCGACTCTCGTGCGCGCGACCATCCTGGGGTCCAAATGAGAGTGGCGTGAGGTTAATTTCTGTGTAGCTTTATTTCTGAGACATATGGTGTTTCTGTTGTTTGACTAATTGAATACTGAAGCCAGTATAAGCCTTATGGAGCTAACGTTGAACCAAGGTTCATTCAATATGAGACGATGAGCTAGATAAAAATCAATACACGGCAATTTTGCTCTGGCAGTGTTATCAAACTGCTCAATTTTGGTTAAGTGTTCTTAACATCATAACGGTGCTCTGCGAAACGTCATCTTGTTAAATATCCATGTAGCATTTTATGCAGACTACGACTTTTTGACGAGCCTTGTTGCATATTTCTAGATTAATCATCTTTGTCTTTAGGTCATTTCTCATCAATTAGGATAGGTAGGGATACATTTTTGTCCCTTGTCACTTGGAGACATAGGTAATGTATTGACACTCCCGAGAACGAATATTTTAAATAAGTTCTTTGGTGGTTTTGAGCCATGGTTATATTTATTTTTTCCTTACAAAACTGACCAATCGTTGAAATTTTAAGTGCGTTTTAATAGCATCAATAACATCTAGCTTTTCTATTGACGCTGGTAAAATAAGGAAAAATGTTAAAATATTAATGTAAATTTTTTGTAACACAGCAATGCGATAGGATGAAAATAATTTGAGATTAAAGACATTACTGATACATATTAATTAGCTTTTTATTTAGCTATGTCATGGTGGTGAGAAGACTAATATTTTTTCGTTATTTTTAATTTTTTTATATTTTCTTATTATATATTATATAAAAATTAACCCCATTGTTTTCTTAGGCTTTAAATAATATAATAACCAAAATTGTATATAGTCTTAGTTTTTGTGTGATACCTACAATAAAAGAACATTAAAAAAAACGACTTTGTTTCTCAAATTCTCTACGTTTTATTGATAAAACATTCTTTTATTTATGTATCTCATTTTACTCCTGATACTTCAGGCCATATAATATTGGAAAATTAAAGAAAATTAATTTAAAAATGTTCACCTAATAAGCGTGCATACAAACATCGTAATAAATATATTGGGAAAAACTTTCAAAAATAACGTTTTTTGTGTCTTATTTGTACTATTTTGAGACGATTTATTTTTAAAAATATCTTTTTTATACATTTGCTATATTATAATATATTTAAATATATTTTATGATTTATAAAATAAAGAGTAATCGTAATTAATATTGTTTATATAAAATGTGGTTTAGTGTTTAGTTCTATAAACCCATCGTTTCTAGATGGATCTACATGAAATGCCGCACAAAGAGATTTTGGTCTTGATTGACATGCTTGATTGACATATTTTGGTCTTGATTGACATCTCTGAAAAATTACTTCGGATTTCGGACTAAAAAAGTCAGAAATCTGAAGTAATTTTCAGAGATAGCATACACCTTTTATAACGGCCTTATATGATCATGTAGTATCCTCTAAAAGGAAAATTCTGAATTGTCAAAATTTATGTCCAAAATTACCAAATCCTAGCATGGTTTTCCGTGTATACCTTTTATAACTCGATCACGGAGATATTACCGAGAGCGAACGGATTTGAAGTAGCAGTAAGTAGCAGAAGCTAACGTGATATAAATAAACTCACGCTATTTAAATTTACCCCGGGCCAAACAGAGGGACACCGAAAGTGTTCCCGGGCCGTACCCAGCAGATGTTCCCCTCATTAGGCGGCGCGCGTTAAACGCCATATCAAGATAAACTCTTCCGTTATTTATACATTAGGGTTTGCGCCTCTAACTTCATTATTTTTGGGCAGTTTTTTATGTGGCCCGTAATTTTATTGCGATTTTAACGAACTTGTTTTAATTAGCGGGTTCGCTTTCGGGTTTTTCGTGGTTGATGGCTGGTTTGTAACGCCGCACGCTACGCTTTGGGGGTGAACCTTTAAAGTTAGAACCCTTTTAATACTTCCGTCCCATTTTTTCGTCTGCTTGTCTTTCTGTTCCTTTGTTTTAGTCAATTTTCTCGCAACATTTCGGAGGTGGCTGGTTTGTCCTTTGCCAGTATTCAGTTAAAGAAAGTCGAATGTAGGTGGATATTTCTCCAGAGATTTATCAGCAATTGTGTGCAATATGTTGGTATCGATCCCTAAAATATCTTGCTCGCATTTTTTGTCCTTTTTTATAATTTTTGTTCTCTCTCTCTTTCTGTCTTCACTAACTTATATTTCCCTCTCGACTTCGACGATCACACTTTTCGTAACGCTCTCGTCACGCATTCATCAGCTTACTCCCCAAGTCAAGCGTGCGTAAAGATGTTTTACTTCAATAAAATAATATAAACAGCACTATCATGCTGGTTATAGTTTCGCGCGAAACGTAAATGTACTTTTGTGCGAAGTCGCAAAAAACGTAATTGTTTTATTTAACGCACAAAAAATGTTTATGATAGATTGTGTGCAATGCACATAACTCAGTATCAGTTCGAGTCAGTCGCTTACGGCAGCTGTTGCGAGTGGTTTTGTGTCAAAAGAGAATTTTGTCGGGAAAAAATATTCCGTAGAGCCAATATGATTATGTATTTATGCTCCTTATGGAACGAGACAGAATTGAAGCGGAATAAATGCGTGTTTTTAATTATATATATATATATATATATATATATATATATATATATATATATATATATATATATCTATAAATTTATTGTTTAGAATTTTGATTGTTTTGCCCTCTAAATACTTTATTATATATATATATATATATATATATATATATATAAATATACATATATATATATATATCACAGACAGTGATGACTTTATTCTGCTTGGTGCCAAGCCAGACAGAATGAAGATAATTTGAAAAAAATTATATTTGATCTTCAGGAACAAGTCAAAGTAATGAAATAAGAAATCGAAAATTTTAAACTAAATCGAAATTTGAGTGAATTAAAGTCACAAGGAACAGATGAGTTAAGCGATAATGATCTAGCGGTCGACACAGAATGGATAAGAGTTAAAAATAACAAGAAAAAAAGAAAATTGGCTGATATTAAATCACCGAAATATGGCCGATATGTAATAAACAAAGTAAGTGATAATACCAAACCTGCTATGCAGTCAGAATGAAATCAAATGCATAAACCACCACCTATTATTGTAACTGGCGTTTAAAATATTAATGAATTAACTGCGTTAATAAACCAAACAATTGGTAGTGATCATTTTCAAACTAAATTAATGAACAATAACGTTCGTAAAATAAATGTTTCAAGTGATAATGCATACAGAACTTTGACTAATGAATTGAAAAAACATGAAATTTTGTGGCATTCCTACGAAAATAAACAAGATAAGGATATCAGAGTAATGATCAAAAATATTCATCATTCTTACAGCCCAACAGATATCATAAATAATCTAAAAGCTCAAGGTTTGGAAGCACTGAATGCCACAGGCAAATTGAAATGGAAAACAAAGGAATCATTAGATATGTTTATTGTTGCGTTTAAAAATAATACGGACATTAAACAAATATACAGCATTAAAAAAGTTTGTAATGCAATCGTTACTGTCGAATCAATTAAAAGCAATAAATTAATACCGCTGTGTAAAACCTGCCAATCATTTGGTCATACCAAAAACCATTGCAACAAGGAACCTAGATGTGTTAAATGTGCTGGTCATCATCTCACGACTAACTGTGATACATCAAGTGATATGCAGCCAAAATGCTGTCACTGTGGAAAAAATCATACTGCCAACTATCGAGGATGTGAAGTGATTAAAGAACTTCAAAAACTGAGAGACAGCAAAAATAAACCTAAACAACAAGTAAATACTAATAAATTTATAAAAACGTCCACTCAGAATGAGACCACTCAGATTGAGGCCACAAAACCACAGAATCCCCAAATTTCCGGAAGAACATATAGCCAAGCTGTTTCTGATAATACCCGTGCAACTAAGCAAATGCCTAATAATGATAATATATTAATAGAAATTATGCAGATGCTAAAATATCAAAACCTGCGACTCAATAAAATTGAGAGCAAAATAAAAGTCCCTGAAGAAACTAACAATGACTTACCTACGAATTATGGAATGGAATGCCAATGGATTGCTACAGCACCAACATGAGCTGCAAGCAATCCTATACACAGAAAACATTGACATATGTCTTATCTCAGAAACGCACTTTACTAGGGAGTCCTTTATTATATTCAAAAGCTACTCAACCTATTATTCAAATCATCCTGCTAACACGGCTCGCGGAGGTAGTGCTGTTATTATCAAAAACTGCATTAAACACTTTGAAGAAGAAAAATATGTGACTTGCGATATCACACTTTTTAAAAAATTAAATTGTCGCTTCATCATTGGAGGTAACTTCAATGGTAAACACACCCACTGGGGCTCAAGACTAATCAATACTAAGGGGCGAGAATTATACAGGCTGCTGTCAGTTATGGATGCGAATTCATGTCAAGTGGTAAACCAACATATTGGCCTACAGACGCTAATAAAACTCCAGACCTAATAGACTTTTTTGTTGTCAAAAATTTATCAGCAAATTATGTTAAAATTGAAAAGGGACTTGACTTGAACTCTGATCATTCTCCAATTTACCTAACGGTTAGTGACAAAATCATTTTGAAAGAACAAACTAATGTTTGTTAATACTCTTTGTAACAAAAAAACAGATTGGATTGATTTTAATTACTTATTAGAAAATGATATCAATTTGATGGTGCCGATAAAGACTGTTGATCAATTGGAATAAGAATGAAATGCTTTTACCGCAGATATTTAGGGAGCTGCCTAGAATAGTACACCGGTTATTAAAAGAAAATTAAAAGGTTTTAATTATCCGAAAGAAATTAGAGTCCTAATATCAGAAAAAAGAAAACTTAGAAGAAAGTGGCATCAATCAAGAAGCCCATATGATAAAACTCTACTTAACAGAGCTACTAGATAACTACAGAAATAAAAAATATCAAACAATTATCAATCAAAAATTTCTCACAGAGCTTACTGCAGATAGTAGAACTGAATACTCACTATGGAAAGCTACAAATTATCTTAAACGACCGTTAGCTCGAGTACCCCCTATAAAAAAGACTGATGGAAAATGGGCTCGTAATAATTCAGAAAAAGCAGATGTGTTTGCTCAACACCTTGAAGCAAGATTCTATCCAAACGAGGGAGATGATGCTCTATTACCTCTTCATCCCAATGCTTATCCTGTCAGAATTCCATTAGTTACGCCTAAGGAAGTTGCTGATGAAATTAAAAACAACCTCAATGTGAAGAAAGCACCTGGATTTGATCTAATTACAGGTGACATACTTAAAAGATTTCAAAGAAAAGCTCTGGTTAAATTAACTACTCTGATCAATGCCTGTATTCAGCTAAACTATGTCCCAGATGCGTGGAAAACAGCTGAAGTTATTATGATACCAAAACCTGGCAAAAATCTAAATGAAGTTGAATCATATCGACTCATCTCACTCTTACCAATCATGTCAAAGCTATTTGAGAAACTAATTTTAAAGCGTCTCAAACCTGTTATTGATCAAAGAAACCTGATACCACCACATCAATTTGGTTTCAGAAACAACCACTCGACAATCGATCAAGTACATCGTATTACTGATGTTATTGAAAAAGCGATAGAAAACAAAAAATGTATATTCTGTTGTCTTCTTGGATGTAGCACAGGCATTTGTTTTAGCACGAAGATCTCCTATACAAATTAAGATTACTTCTTCCCGATCACTTCTACCAACTCTTAAAATCCTATCTGACTAATCGACACTTTCGAGTTAAATACGAAGACTCGTATTTAGACTTGAAGCTGATTAAGGCTGCGGTCCCTCAAGGTAGTGTTCTAGGCCCAGTTTTGTATTTGCTATACTTTAATGATGTTTCAACAACGTTATATAGTACAACAGCCACATTTGCAGATGATACGTCAATAATGGCAGTAGGGGAGATTGTGGAAGTTTCAACTAGAAAATTGCAGTCTGCTCTCAACAAAGTAGCCATCTGGACAAAAAAATGGCGCATTAAATTAAACGAATCCAAATCAACACATATCAATTTTACAAATAAAAAGATAACACAACAACCAGTATTTATTGATGGCACACAATTACCACATGCAAACACCGCTAAATATCTTGGTATGCCTCTCGACGCCAAGCTTCGGTGGAAAGAACATATTAAAAAGAAACGCGACGAACTTAATATCAAGTTCAGAAAAATGTATTGGTTGCTTGGTCGTAATTCTGAGCTTTCAACATACAACAAGCTTATTTTGTATAAGCAAGTCATACGCCCAATTTAGAGTTATGGAATACAGCTGTGGGTCTGCACCAGTAAGTCTAATATCCAAGTGATACAAAGATTCCAAAACAAAGTGCTTAAGTTTGTAGTTAACGCGCCATGGTATGTCCTTAACTGTGATCTCCATTGCGATCTTGAGATTGAGGTGGTAGACGATACTATTAGTAGATTTGCTGATTCTCACCAAAAGAGACTTCAAAACCACATTAATCCAGGAGTGTCCAGACTTTCAAATATGCAAAATACTATTAGAAGACTCAAAATAATAAAACCTTTTGAGCTTGTTAGACATTAGAACACTAAGTGATTCAAAGGAAAATCTTAGTTTAGTCAGCACATAGTATATTAATTCAGAAACAAATTAATCTTTAGTTATATAACTAGTTTTAATAAAAATTGTTACAAAAAAAAAAGTTGGAATCAATAGATTTGTTAGCGTCATGGGGTTAGATTTTATTCATGCAAAAATGAATGTTTAAGTAATTTTAATTATTTATATTGTGCCAAATTGTGTAAGTTAGTTTTTCCTGGTAAACTTTATAAGATACTATGGCAGACATAACAATAATCGCTGATAATATAGTGACTCGTCTTGAAGAAGGCCGTCCTTAATGTCATGTTTCGCAACGGTTTAGTATAACCTATTCGACTGTACAGAGGATCTGGAAAAGAACTTTGGATTAAATCATTTACAAAATTTATTTGGTAGAATTCCTTCAAATGATTTTAGAAATATTAATCCATTTTGTATATCATTTAAAAATTCTATGAAAGTTTTATTTAATTTCAGATTTAACCATTCATTCTAGACTTTCCAATTGTGAAGTACATTTTTCAAAGAATATTATGTATTTAAAAAAAAATATGCCAACGTGGCAAAAGCTGAAAATATCTGGAGAGCGTCGGAGATGTATATTTCGAAGAGATCCCATGTTACGGCGGAGGCGCAGTTATGTTTTGGGCAGGCACAACTTCTGAAGATTGTACGAAGTTAGTTTTTGTTGAAAATGGCACCCTGAATGCTATCAGAGAAATCCTCATGCACAACAGTATTAACCTTTACATTAGTTGCTGCTGTCTTCACGTTAAGTCCAAAGCATATCGAGTGGGAAAAGTAGATGCTTACCTGACTGCGGTCGAGAATCCCCGATTAGATTGGCCAGCACGAAATCCTGGCCTTAATCCTATTGAGCATCTATGTGAAATTCTAAAACAGCGTATTAAAGTTCTATATCCAACGTCACGGAACATCTGAGTTGTGTCTTGGGGGCGTATTCCCCAAGAAATCATTAAAAACCTAATCAAGGTCTCGCCAAGAAGAATTGCAGCAGTCATTTCGGGAAATGAAGGCCATACTCGATACTTATTTTAATTTTTTTTGCAATATATATATATATATACATATATAATATATATATATATATATATATATATATATATATATATACATATATATAAGATTGTACTACCTCACAATTCGATATTTTCGTAACCTCTTACGAATTGTTCTTTGCATGATCGACAATCATAATTTTGGTCTTGCTGCGATTTATTTTGAGACCAAAATTAAGACTGATACATTCCCTTCTATGTAGGAGCTCTTCCATGTGTGGAGCGCTAATTGCGAACAGTGTGGTATCGTCCGTGTAGCGTAGGTTTGAAATTTGTTGCCCTTCAATGGTGACACCCTCAGTTCAACCTTCGGGAGTGATTCTAATTATCAATTCAAAATTGTAGGTGTTAAACAATAACGGAGAAATTATACATCTTTGTCGGACCCCTGCACTAGGATGAAAGTTACTAGACTGTCCCATTTTCGTAAAGGTACCTCAGTAGTGACACTAGGTGATTGGAGTACCCATATCCAAGAGTGTGCCCCACAGTTTCGGCCATTTGACCAAATCGAATGCCTTCGAAAAGGCAACGAAACAGTTGTATGAGGTTTATTGAATTCCCGGGACTTTTCTACAACCTGGCGAACGTTTAGGATCTGCTCACATGTACCTTTCCCATTTACAAAATCAGCCTGCAAGGGCGATATTTCCCTAAATAGGTAGGATTTTAGACGTTCATTAACTATATGCAGAAGGATTTTTCTTGCATGTCAGATTAGAGCGATTAGGCGATGGTTGCTGCAAGATTTAGTGAAGCCTTTCTTTAGTGAAGCCTTTCTTTGTAACAGTACAAATACTGTATATGCCCATTTCTGCAGCCAAATGCAAGTCCGCCAGATATTATTACACAAGGCGTAGAACAGCTGTACATTCTCTCATTCCATTCTCTCCAATGTCCTGATGGTTTCTATAGGGATACAATCTTTTCCTATTGTCTTACCATTTTTGAGGTGGTTTATGGCTGATCTCACCCCATCCTTTAATATGTCAGTCTCCATTTCATCGTCACTAGGGTTTGTTGATGGAAAACATTGCGATTTTTTTTGTCGTGAAACAGAGGCTGACAACATTCCTCCCAGGTTTCCAAGATAGCGTCCAGTTCTGTTACTGTTTCTCCTCGAGTATTTTCGAAGCTCAAGTTCTAGCAGTTAGAGATTTAGTTATGGATCGGATCTTATGGTGAAGGTCTCTGGATTTGTATCTACCAGCATGGGCCTCAACCTCCCCACAGGTTTTTTGGAGGTGGGTATTCTTCCAGGTCTGCACACCTTTTGTATGCGCGCCGATTTCTCATTCAGTATACTTGCATCAGCTCAAGAAGCTTTTAGTAATCGTCTTTCTTCAATAAGAATAAGAGTCCTTTCGGCCATCCAGTGTTGACGTTTACGTATCCCCAAGTGTAATTTTGACTCTTTGACAGATTTACCTATAAGATTTTTTGCCTGACTCCACAGTGCGTCCGAACTATCCACATTAGGATCTACTGCGGCCCATTGACTCCAATTTCGCTTCAACGCAGCAGTAAACTTTGAGATATCCTCTACGGATAATCTTTGATTATCCAGTTTTCTGGCTGCTCTTAGTTTTGAATCTCAATTTAGAGATAAGCAACTGGTTGTCTGTCCCACAATCAGCTCCAGGCAGTAGGTGAATGTTCTTGATTGAGCTTCTCTATCATGACGCAACTAGGATATAGTCTATTTGATTACGATGGTTGCCATCGGGTGAAGTCCAGGTGTAGAATCTTCGTGGAAGGTTTTCAAAGAAGGTCTTCGCTATGATTAGTTTGTTTTCGGTCACGAGTTGTATCAGGCGTTTTCCTCTCTCGTTGCGCTGTCCCGATCCAAATTTTCCGGCACATGGGCTTAGGTGATGAGCATTAGCTACTATTTTCGAGTTTAAGCCCCCAAGTATCATTAGGACTTCTTTGTGGGGAATTTTAGGGATAGTGAGATCCAGTTTTGCTTAGGCGTTTCCTAAGTCTTTATCACTCGTAGTACTTGTTGGTGCATACACTTGTATTATGTTCAGGTTCACAGACATTGCTTTCAGTTTCATGGACAGCACTCAATAACTAATAGGTTCACATCCTATCACACAGTTCGTCTGGTAGAATAAAATCTACTGTATTCTTGCTGCAAAAGTCGTTGCCAGAAAAATAGGCAGCATGGTTATCTGTCATGAAATGGCCATTTCCTTTGCAATGCGTCTCGCTCGGACCACAGATGTTGAGTTCACAACGTGTTATTTCTTTTTCCAAGATTTTAATCTTTCTTGACTGAAGTAATCCGCGCATTTTCCACGTACCTGTCTTTTGTGTGCGACGTTCACGCTAAATCCAGTAGTATGTTTTCCATACGTTGCCCGGTTTCCTACCATGGTCGGTAGCCCGTTTGCCATCATCTTCCCCGGACGCAGGAGGACACCGATTGCTAAGCGGGTCGCATGGCCTCTTATTTATACATATTTGGTTGTATAAATATGACAACTTTCTTGGTCTTCTGCCCCAAGCATTTCAGAAGTTTTTTAGACTCCTAGGCAGTTGTCGCCTCTTCCAGCCGGTTGTCCAGTCAGGTGTATGATTATCCCGCCATTTATATATATACACACACGCACACACGTATGTATATATATATATATATATATATATATATATATATATTAGGATGATTCATAAAAGACTGGAATTTTTTTTGACATTTTCTTCACTCTCAACCCCTTAATTTTATCTATTGAGCTAGAAAACATACCAGGATTTTTATTTTTTTTTTAAATTTATATTTAAGGGTCGCTATCCACTTTTGAAACTCGAAAAAAAAACCTATTTTTAAGGGTTTATTAATACCAGAAATGAGTGTTATGCATAAGTTTTAGGGGAAATATTATACTAAATAACAATAACTATAATATAAAAAGAAAAAAAAATTATAGTAGATTTGCTTTATTACAATTTGGGTTTTTCTACCTATAATTCTAAACTAACAACATTAAGTATTGCTTCTGCTCTTCCTCATTAGTATGTAATTTATTGTACTGTTCCATCAATCGTACACCCCTCTCAGCTATATCGTTAACGACTCTCATATGTTGTACAATTTCTTTAGCCGATTTGAAGCTTTCTTCCTCTTCCCATAGCTCAGGATCTTTCTGAATGAACTCGCAAGACATTCCAGTGATTTTGAAAAAAATCATAGTGTTTGTTGATATGAAATCTTCGATGTTTTTGTTTACGATTGCATCATATTGCAAGTATACATTTTTTGGATTATTTATCGTTATTTTAGTTTTCAGAGTCAAAATCTTATTACGTTTTGTTTTGATAGAAACTCGTTTGTCAAAAAAAGCTAAAGCAATTAGCTCTTTGGAAAGATACCAAAAATGACCCAACATTTTTTTGATGGGGAATTTGGCTACAACTGTGTTACATTTTTTGAAATCATCCAAATCTTTTAATATCTACAGTCATTTTTTCATTGAGCCACTGGCGCTGTAAACCAGTATTTTGCGTAAGCAACTACAACATATATACAAATATCTGTAATGTTCTTAGCTTGCTTAATTGTGATTTTAAGCTGGTGCTTAAACAAAAACATTTTCAGTGCGTACATAACTTTCGCCATCCATCGCAAACGGTGCATTCCAGCCGGCGCTTTGAATGAGAAATCACTTTCAGGAATCCCTACCAAAAAGATAATTATCAAATGAAGGAGCTCGTTATGATCTTCACGAAAAAAAAGCTAAAGCAATTAGCTCGACGAGGGTGAAATTGTTCCAGTTTATTCTCAGCAAAAGCGATGATATCTTTCGCGACAGTTTGAACGCAATTCCATGTAGATGGTTCGGACATTGCGGTTTTGAAGTCTTTTTGGTTTATTTTTGGCCAGTAGCTTTAAAATCTTTTAAAAATCATAATTTAACGACCACTGGAAGGCTCTATAGCTATCACAACACTTTCGAGTAAAATTTCTAGTATGTGATGCCGGCATGCAAACCAAATCAGTTCCTTTTGTATTTTCTATTCCAGAAGAACACATGTTCCGTTTATTCGCCCTGTATTAGATGCTGTTGTGTCAAAACACATACATTTTATTTCATCATATAAATTCCACGATAAAATAGTCTCGAAAATAGCAGAAGCCATTGTTTCTCTCTTTTTATCTGGAAGCTTGAGAACAGCCAAGAACTGGTCTACTCCTTTTCCAGATACCAAGATTGGTAGACGATCTACTATTTCATGGCCGGTTATGTCCTCCAGCATCTTTCCATTCCAGTGCACAGTAAGTGTATTTAGTGGTTAGAAATCAGCTTTAATAGACTCAGCAATCTGTTTTCTAATGTCCATTCTTCGACGACGTATAGAAGAATAGCTAACGTTATATTGTGGTACGTCACAGCCCAGACTTTTGAGTGTAGAAGCCAAAACAATAGTTGCTTTTCGGTTAGTCAACTTAGTGACATTAAGAGTAGTAGCTAAACTCGAATCTAAAATTCTTTTTCGGCCTCTATTCTGTGGTGCAGTAAAACCATAGCTTGAAGAGGGCACTGGCTGAGGAGATATAAGATGACTTTGACTTATATCGCTATGACTTTAATTTCCTGCAGAAGAAGCTGAAGAAGATAGTAAATCACATTTCTCAGATTATTTATTCATTGCTTCTTTTTCCTTTTTTATCATCTTTTGCAACTTAGCTTCTTTTTCTAAACGTTATTATGTTTTTTCGCATGGCTTCTATCGATATTACCAATTTTTCCTGGACGACTCATTTCTCTTTGTTTTAAAAGAAATTGCTTATCTTCTTCGATAGTTATCATATTAAGGGCATTTGAGTGAGCAATATCAAACAAAACATTTAAATTTGATTGCCATTTTTTTATTGCTGTCGAGCGTTTTATTTTGTTCATTTTTTAAAATTCTGCCATCCTTTAATATATTTAACTATTTTTGTGATAACATGTTGTTTTTCTTTGCTAAGAATAGTTGCTTTTTACCATAGTGTCATCACATCACTTGATGTTAATGACGCCGATCCTCTATTGTTCATTACGTTTTTATAATGAAAAAATAAATACATCACTTCTTTCACTGACGGTAATTTTGTTTGCCTCAATTCGGAACGAGATTGTCCAATTAATCATATTTCAGTCCTTTTTCGCGTTTTTATAATATTCGATGTTATTTTAGAAATACAAATACGAGAATAAAGCTAAAGTAAACACATTTACAATCAAACACAATCACTTTGACACGCAACGACGGCGTCACTGGACAAGTATATAAAAGAGCAATGGATTGTTTATATTAACTAAATTGTGGGTGTCTACAGAGAGCACTGAGGTGCCGACGAAGTGAGTAAATAAAGAACTGTTTACTTTAGCAACTAAATATCAACATAAAATTTGTATAAGTAAACCATAGCCAACATCGCAATAAGTGCTAATTTTAAGGTAATTCTTAAAAATCTTATGAGGCGGTAGCGACCCTTAAATATTAATTAAAAAATCCAAAATTTAAAACAAATTATTATTTTGGTAGATAGAATGATACGTGGCTCAGTATTAAAATAAGTAATATTTGAGAGGCCATACCTTTTTATTGCAATGAGTTTGAAATTTTTAATTTTGTGCAGGGCTATGTGGTCCTAAACTTTAGAACTAAAAATTCTAGAGAAAATACTTTGAGGGACAAATATCTCTGATAATAAGATGATCCTAAAAGGATTCTGTTTCTTCATACGGTGATATTTGGGAATTATTTAAAATGGTCCTTACAGCGCGCGTGGTATTTAGCAGCAATTTTTTCATGCAAGTGATGTATCCATTGTGAAATGGATATTTTGATATTTGATAATATACTATTGTACTAACTTTTTGGTATCGACTTGGCTCGTGCGAATTTCTTTCTTAATCAGTTCGTAACTGTGGTCAACGTTAATCATGGCTACTATGTTACAAATATATAATAATAAATAACCATGTCTACTAATACCATGTTATTAACATGGTATGGTAGTATCATTGTAGGTATACCATGATATGGTAGTATATACAATGGTACAACCATACTGTGGTACTAACATGGTATTAATAGACATGGCGCGAACTTTTTCCTTAAGTAATTCGCACCATTGACCAATGGTACGAATTGATTTAGGAAAAAGTTCGCGCGAACTAAGTAGAAATAGTAACCTGTTATAACCGTGCTAATTAGTAATAGTGATAGTACCATGGCACTTGTACTTAATAGGTTGATTATATTTCTTTACTTTTTAAATTTTTAATGTAATAAAATATCGAATATTTACATTAAAATCTATCGGGTAGTTTTTGTTCGATGTAGGTACGAACAAATAGACGTAAAAGCAGAAAATAATTTAAGAAACAGGTTATTTCTCCTCTCTAGTGTACATAATAGTTACCCCAATTCAGTTATTGTTTTATAGTGTTTATAATTATACGTTAGAGGAAGCAAAGTAGATTTACCATTCACACGCCGCGGTGGAGTGTTTTGTCTATTGTGATTATTTTTTAATAGTCGCAGTGACTTAGTATGCACAGAGCCTTGAGTGCTGGTAAAGTAAAATTAAGTTTGATGAGAGAAAGGTAATGTGGTTTAGTTAAAAAAAAATACACGTGTTGATGGTTTACTTTCTTTCTGGATTTAGCAAGTCCTATACAGCGAACGGCCTAAAATTGGCTGAGGTCAACATGTCCGAGAAGGAAATGTTAAGGTCAGTGAACGTTTGAAACATGTATAAGATATATTTTTAAAAAAATATTTGCGGATAGTTCATAGAAAAAATTACGATATGTAATTAAGTCCATTAATAAATTATACTTTATAGGTTTTTTCCAAGAAACATTAATTATGGCATTGATTTTTTCAAGAACATGTACATAATCTATACAGTTACGAGTATGTCCCAATAATAGTCACATTTGATTTTTGTTTGTGAACTGTTTCTTTTCCTAAAGTACCCGAGGGAAAATACATGAAAGACTAATGCAAGTATTATAAATTATACGTTTACAATTTAGCAATGATATACGTTTTATAAACAAAAAAAAAAAAAAATATATATATATATATATATATATACATATATATATATATATATATATATATATATATAAATTCGATATACGTTTTCATAATCAAAATAAAAAATATGTTTTTTATTTAATTTTTGCAGTTATCTCAAGAATCATTCGCTCAATATTAATATTATTTTTATATTATGAGGAGGACTTTCTCACATAGATTTCTTTTAATATTACCAATATATATATATATATATATATATATATATATATTGTAATAGATGAAAGAAATGAATTTAATAATATTGGAGTTTACTTCTTAAGAATCGATTTTCATATATAGCGCCAGGTATGAAGTTTAATGAGGAGTAAAATTAGAAGTTCAGAACGTTAAAGAAAGTGTATTGTTATATAGTATCTCCTTAAAAAAAATCATATATTATAAAAAAGTTAAATTTTAAGTTTTTATGTAGGAGTAAATCTTCGATACTACTCATCTGATTTCAAAAATGTTTTCACTAATATTTATAAAGGACGGAGGTTGTATATTATCCTGTATGTGTAAAAAAAATATAGAGACCAGTTTTGCAACGTAAGTCAACGATAAAAGAGTCGCGCGAATGCCTTTCTTATGTACGTTGCCTTAACGGTAAGAGATATATTGATAGATGATATTGATATTCATATTTATATTTATATACAGTGTCATCTGTTTTATACATTTCAAGACAATCGTAATTAAGGGGTGAACTCCAGTGGTACCTTGGAGCTGACACGCACAATGTTTTTTTTTCTACACTTTCATTTTTTCTTTTTAAATTCTTTTTACATTAATCTATTTTAAAAAGTTAGATTTTTGTTTTCTTTTAATCCTATGTACGCGTACTTGTTGAAAGTATATATTTCACATGGTTAAATTTATCGTCAATTTCTCAAACCCTATAGGATTATCCTTTTGATTTTTTGGTTAAATTTCTGTTAACTTTTAATGACCCTATTATTTTTGGTTTCAAACTAAGGACTGTCGAACATATCGATCATGTCGAATTGTGAACATTTTTGGCAATTACCTAAAATTACCTCACATAAAATTCTGAAAGTTCTAAAACCTTTGTAACTAGCTTTTTCGATTGATAACCCAAAGACTGAAAGGGAAAAAAATTGTTTATGCCAAACTTATCCTTCTTCTCTTCTTTATATTTTTTCTGAAAATAAAATATATATTTTCAGAAAAAATATCTTATTTTATAGTCTTTTTACGAAATATACGAGTCAATATATTCCACAAATATGATAAATTTCAATTTCCTACGTCAAGAGATTTTTAAGGAAAATCTCTGGCAAATGGAAACGAGAGGACCATGAATATCTATGAAACATTTTATAAAATTTAAGTTTTTTCATTTTGTGGTGCATGACCCTAAGAAAACAATAAAATCAACTTTTAAAATGCTTAACAAATTTTATTTCAACACCAATTTGAAACTTAAAGTCAAAGTTATTTAGTTATAAATTTTGACTTAAGGATATCCATTCACACCTAATATAAAAAACGGGTTAATTCAACCATAGACTGTGGATATTCACTTGTGTTTACGAACATATCATCTTCTACTATATTGTTTATGAACTTAATTTGATATACCTTTAGGATTCAACTTAATTTGATATACCTTTTTAATAACCAAATATAGCGCTTTTCCATGGCTTATATTATATTCTAACATAATGTTTATAAAGAAATTCAACTTAATTTCTACCTTTTTAATAACCAAATATAGCGCTTGTCCATCGCTTATTTTATAGTCTTTACACGATTAAATTCTGTTACAATTTCTAAACGCAGGCAAATTTGAATATAATATTTCCTATTTATTTTCATCATAAGTGATTGTCAAAATCAAATTATATTCTACCATAATGTTTATGAAGAAATTCAAGTTAATTTCTATCTTTTTAATAACCAAATGTAGCCCTTGTTTATGGTTTATTACACGATTAAACATGTAACAATATTTAAACGCAGGAAAATTTGAATATAACATTTCCGACTTATTTTCGTTATATATTTCGTCAAAATTATGTTACGTTTTGCTATGATATTTATAGCGCTTGTCCATCACTTATTACCTACACGATTAAATTGTGTCACAATAACTAAATGCAGGCAAATTTGAATATAACATTTCCTATTTATTTTCATCATAAGTGGTTGTCAAAATCAAATTATATTCTACCATAATGTTTATGAAGAAATTCAACTTAATTTCCACCTTTTTAATAATCAAATATAGCCCTTGTTCATGGCTTATTTCCACGATTAAAATATGTTACAATTTCTAAACGCAGGCAAATTTGAATATAACATTTCCTATTTATTTTCGTTACAAGCTGGGATCAAAACAAACGCCCCCCACGGTTTGGTCTTCCAAATATTATCATCGTGAACTCATGAATATTCAATGTGGGCTTGACGTTATTTTGGAAGTCGCTCGCAAGGGGAGAGGGACTCGTATCGGGTTCGCGTTCGGGGGAGGTTATCTGATAGATGGGTTAGGAATTAATTTGTTAGATAACCTCGTTTCAATTAAAAAAATTGGTGAACTTCAGAAAGAGTGGGCACTATTATTAATTCGTTATGTCGATGGTTTCATGCGTCGTGTTGTGTTACGTTTTGCGGCGTGCCGTGTAAGTCTCGTTTTTATGTTGCTTTGATATTGTGGTTTCAGCTCTCGAGCCATCATATGGTTAATTTTAAAAGTTTAGGTTCGATTTTCATCCAATTTAGATCAATTATTTTTATGCGGTATATTAAGTATTGTGTGATTTAAAAGTATCGATGTAGCAATAATGTGAGTCATAATATTTGTTTCCTGATATTATTATTACTTCTTTAGTCTTGTTCTGCTGAAGAGGTGTAGGCTTCCTTTATTCTATATCACCCTTCTCGATTTTGCGCTTTTTCTAACCTCCAGCTGTTCTTTTGATCGCGTCGTACCAATGAATATTTGGCTTTTTTTGTTGGCGCTTTTCTCCCCGTGCTCCCCATTCTATGAGCGCTTTGCACCACGAGTCCTGCTTTCTGGCAACGTGGCCAGCCCATTGCCATGTAAGCTTTGCAACTTATTTTATGACGTCTGAGACCCTACCCTTCTCTCTGTGAATAACATCGTGGCTCAAATGGTTTAAAATTTTCAATCGGCATTGTCCAATATACTAAGACTTTTTCGATATCTTTAATAATCCAAAGACTTGTCTGTTGCATTACTTTGGATTACGTCCTAAAAGCTTGATGAGTCCTCTTATCACCAGAATATATTTAAATTTAAAATCAATTGGATACCGTCACCAAAACTATGAACGTTTTCAAAGTTCTACTTCATTTAACATTCAGTCCTTTTGCTATCTTGATTGCCATCCTTACTGCCATACGAATTCAGTTTAACGAATGAACTATGGATATATGTTCTATTTAAATTTGTGTTATTTTATTGTCATCCTTTGAAACATATACTTATATTTAAAGTTTCTGTAGTTTGATAGGAAAAAGGAAACCATTTATGATCAATACGAGTACACGTCAAAACTTGAATTTTTAGCGTATTCATAGATTATATTAACTCTCATATTTTGCAGTAGCTAAGTGGACAAATTAAAAACTGGATTTTTTTACTCCTTACGTATCATGTGGGTTATTCTTTACGTATCGTGTGGGTTATCCTTTCTAACTGCTATATCAATTCAGGTTAACGAATGAACAGTAGATGTTTGTTCTGTGTAAATTTGTATTATTTTAATTGTCACCCTTTGAACCAGATACATATATTTAAAGGTTCTGTAGTTCGATAGGAAAAAGGAAACCATTCATGATCACTACACGTAAAAACCTGAAATTTTTAGCGTATTCATAAATTATATTAACTCTCATATTTTGCAGTAGCTAAGTGGGCAAATTAAAAACTGGATTTATTTACTCTTTACGTATCATGTGGGTTATTCTTTACGTATCGTGTGGGTTATTCTTTCAGAGGATTACTTTTGAGGACTTAAACAAAAATCATAACACAAGTGAATTGGTAGAATTTAATTAGAATATTACAAGACAACTATATTGATTATTCTACGTCCTGTAATTTTTATGCCATTTAATGATAGTTTTGCCTCTCTGAGTGATGTACGGATATTAATACAATGTAATCATGTCATATTTATAAATAGTTTAGTCATGTCATATTTATAATAGTTTTACTACAGGAAAGAAACACTCCGTATCTTTAAATGTTCAAACTTTAAATATAACTAAGTATGTTTGGATACTTTGTACAGTCAATAATACTCGCGATTAACAGGTAATTTGACTTTATTACCCTTTTATTTATCCAAGGTACCATTAAGATTATAATGACACAGTTTCACAAACCGACAATGTTTAATAATAATTAATTATCCTCACCTTATTTTTATTATTGATTGTAAGAAATAGCATTATTAATTATTTCGTTTGCATTGTACTATTTGTTTAAATAGTTCCTAAACGCACTGTGTGGTGTGTAAAAAACATTAAACATTTAAAATTTTGATGCGATATAAAAAAATATGTATTGCAAATAATTTAATCAATCATGTTAATAATATTCAAAATTATTTTATGTGCAAAAAAGTTACGAAGAGATAAACTACATGAACACGTCACAAAGTCATGCAGCTTAAAGCTGGAGCGCATCAGGATAATCACGATTAAATTTGCCTAAACCAAATCAGAAAGCACTAATCCTTTCAAGCTTTGTATAAATATTTTACTTGTACGTAATGAGCAGAACACAATATTTGCCATAATGGGCTTGTATGGGGTCAACATTGGTACAATAGGCCAACATTATGCCCCTACACACCGCCGGCTTCTCTCGCTCCCCATGGGCTCTTAAACTAAATAACGCACTTTAGTACCCCGCCCAATTTTGAAAATATTTATGTACGTACTCATACAAAATGTGTATGGCGCCAATTGGCAGTTGCTGTTTGGGCAGATTTCTGGAATAGGTACCGAGTATGGCACATTCTACTTCGTGTTATTAAAATGTGGCTATATGCGAATGGTGGAACACTCGTATATTAATGTACCATATAGTGGATTTCAAATCTAAAATTATACAGAAATAAATAAGTTTTTGAGTGTACTTGTTAATTTGTGAGAGAAAACTTAGTTTTTTAGTGGTCACTCAATCGGTTATGGCAATTTTGATCATTGATTAAAAAGCCATTTTCTTCGTAAATTATACGTAATATCTTTTTATCCCAGAACTCTATGAAAATAAAGTTTATTAGAAACGCCAATAGATGGCGTTTGCATCCAAATCGTTTCTGACGATTCTGATTTTAGCGTGAACAATGAACGTAAATCAAAGATTGGAGTATCTTTTTTATTTGTGAACGATTGCAATGAAATCAAATGTTAGCCCAAGCTAATCTAAATACGTTTCTGAAAACCGCATTCCAATCAATTCAGCTATTGCTGAAATTAGCGTGCACAACGAAGTTGCGCATAGATAAACAAACCGATAAACAGGCAAAGAGACAAAAATTCTAAAAAGTGTTAATTTAGGCTTAGCAGCGTATCTTTAGTAGATAGCACTTAGTTTTATTTAAGACTATCCAATGTGTGTACATAATTTTATTATGATTTTATTATATATATGGATAACACTTTTTTAACTTGTCCCTAAATAGTCACAAAATAAAAGGAAAAGCCAGAACTTATAGAAATTGAAACGTACATCGATAAATACGAATGCACAATGCATTCGTATGTTCGTTCTAGAAGATAACTAATTTATCATGAGCGGAAATACCTTTTACATTAAAATTAACAAAAAAAAAAACATGGCTTGCTTCTGGCCCAAGTTCCACTCTCTTTATTTATTTATCCACATAAACTTATCCTTCGGACGTTGTACTTATAATAAAGTCCATCCAACTTAATGTATAATAGCATTATGATTTTAAAATCAAGATTGGAAACAGAGACTTGAATAATCTTGTTTCTATTCTCGTCAACAATAAAAATAGTGTTTACTAGCTGCCTATTTAGGTTTGCCTGGCCAAAAAGAAATTATAATTAAATTAGTTAAAAAGCTGTCAAATTATAATTAAAAAGCTGTCAAAAGCTTTTTTATGAAATAATAATTTGTGATTCATTTATTAATGGTATTCTCAACGGTTTAATTACTTAAACTGAGCGTTAGGAGAGTACAGAACAGCATTATTTTAGTTTGTTATAAGTATAAAAATACTTATAACAAACTAATTGTAATAAGTAGCTATATGTCAACATTCGGGATTTATTTCTTGTTTTCATCTTTGTACGTTGTTTCGGTGTAACTATTGTAGTTGAAAGGTTTAACTAAAAAAGGTGCCCTCCAAATTCCTACTCTCTTCACTTAATCCGTGGCTGCTCATCCGCACCTTCTAACCATATATCAGATACTCTATTTCCGTCAGGACAGTATAAGCTATATGATGGTAAAAGGTTAATAGATTCTAATTTCGCCTAGTCGTAATAAGTACAGTTATTAAAGCGAAGTGTTAACTCGTGGTAATTAAATACATACTTTTTTGGCTAATAATAAACACTAGTATATTCATTATTTTCCGCATCGCAACTCTATACAAGAATAGATACTGTTTAGTATTATTTAGAAACCCGTCTCTGTGCAGAAAGGATATCTAAATTTAAAAAGATCTTAGCGGTAATAATAGATAGACATATGATTATAGAAATTTAAGAACGTTTGTTTGGGCTCGTTATTAAGTTACCGTTTTAACTTAGTGTAAAGATATTTGAACCTAAGTAGGAATGCGGGGAAGAGCACAATACCATTACTTGACAGGAAGAGCACATTTCCATTACTTGACAGGAAGAGCACATTTCCATTACTTACTTTAAATATCATCGTTTCGTTAACCAACCTATACTAAACATTAATAAAATTGTAACAGAGTGAATTCTGAACATGGAAAATATTTTAAAAAGAGTGATTTATTTAACATAAAGAATGATAATAGAGGCAAAAAAACATGTTTTTCTTAAAAATTATGCTAGTCCGTCTTAATTTGTTTGTCGATCACGTGAAATCTACTGGACGGATTTGGATGAAATTTGACATAATAATAGTTTATACCTAATAACAACATGTAAAAGAAAAACAAAATTAATAACTTATCTTATTCCGAATTTCAAGGGGTGCAGATAGTATTAATATAAATACGCTGCATTTAATCATGTCAATCCATGCCCGTGATAGCACGCAGGCAATTTCTCAATAGTCATGCACCGTGCATATAATTGCATGAAATATTTTCAACCATTTTTGACAACGCCCTAACTCAAGATCTGTTTGATATCCAAGATTAAAACTTTGCATATGTAGAAAAGTAATAGACAATGAAACGCATTATTTACGTTTTTATGATCATATAAAAAGTAAATAGCACCGTGTGTATAATTACATGAAATATTACTAATTTGGCACTGACTGACTCACTCATCATGAAAACCTTGGATAACCCAAGCTGTTTTAGTAACTTGAAATTTGACACTAGTAAAAGTTGCGTAATTATGGATATCTAAAAAGTAAGTAGCACCGTGTGTATAATTACATGAATTATTACTAGTTTGGCACTGACTGACTCACTCATCATTAAAACTTTGGATTATCCAAGTCGTTTTAGTAACTTGAACTTTGAAACTAGTAAAAGTTGCGTAATTATGGACATCTAAAAAGTAAATAGCACCGTGTGTATAATTACATGAAATATTACTAGTTTGGCGCTGACTGACTTACTCATCATGAAAACCTTGGATAACCCAAGATGTTTTAGTAACTTGAAATTTGACATTAGTTAAAGTTGCGTAATTATGGATATCTAAAAAGTAAGTAGCACCGTGTGTATAATTACATGAATTATTACTAGTTTGGCACTGACTGACTCACTCATCATTAAAACTTTGGATTATCCAAGTCGTTTTAGTAACTTGAACTTTGAAACTAGTAAAAGTTGCGTAATTATGGACATCTAAAAAGTAAATAGCACCGTGTGTATAATTACATGAAATATTACTAGTTTGGCGCTGACTGACTTACTCATCATGAAAACCTTGGATAACCCAAGATGTTTTAGTAACTTGAAATTTGACATTAGTTAAAGTTGCGTAATTATGGATACCTAAAAAGTAAATAGCACCGTGTATATAATTACATGAAATATTACAAATTTGGCACTGATTGACTCACTCATCATGAAAACCTTGGATAACCCAAGCTGTTTTAGTAACTTGAAATTTGACACTAGTAAAAGTTGCGTAATTATGGATATCTAAAAAGTAAGTAGCACCGTGTGTATAATTACATGAAATATTACTAGTTTAGCACTGACTGACTCATTCATCATGAAAACCTTGGATAACCCAAGCTGTTTTAGTAACTTGAAATTTGACACTAGTAAAAGTTGCGTAATTATGGATACCTAAAAAGTAAATAGCACCGTGTATATAATTACATGAAATATTACTAATTTGGCACTGACTGACTCACTCATCATGAAAACCTTGGATAACCCAAGCTGTTTTAGTAACTTCAAATTTGACACTAGTAAAAGTTGCGTAATTATGGATATCTAAAAAGAAGTAGCACCGTGTGTATAATTACATGAAATATTACTAGTTTAGCACTGACTGACTCATTCATCATGAAAACCTTGGATAACCCAAGCTGTTTTAGTAACTTGAAATTTGACACTAGTAAAAGTTGCGTAATTATGGATACCTAAAAAGTAAATAGCACCGTGTATATAATTACATGAAATATTACAAATTTGGCACTGACTGACTCACTCATCATGAAAACCTTGGATAACCCAAGCTGTTTTAGTAACTTCAAATTTGACATTAGTAAAAGCTGCGTAATTATGGATATCTAAAAAGTAAGTAGCACCGTGTGTATAATTACATGAAATATTACTAGTTTAGCACTGACTGACTCATTCATCATGAAAACCTTGGATAACCCAAGCTGTTTTAGTAACTTGAAATTTGACACTAGTAAAAGTTGCGTAATTATGGATATCTAAAAAGTAAGTAGCACCGTGTGTATAATTACATGAATTATTACTAGTTTGGAATGAATTATTATTATTACTATTACTGACTCACTCCTCATGAAAACCTTGGATAACCCAAGCTGTTTTAGTAACTTGAAATTTGACACTAGTAAAAGTTGCGTAATTATGGATATCTAAAAAGTAAGTAGCACCGTGTGTATAATTACATGAAATATTACTAGTTTGGCACTGACTGACTCACTCATTATGAAAACCTTGGATTATTCAAGTTGTTTTAGTAACTTGAAATTTGACACTAGTAAACGTTGCGTAATTGTGGTCATCTAAAAAGTAAGTAGCACCGTGTGTATAATTACATTAAATATTTTCGGCCATTTTTGACAACTCCCTAACTCAAGATCTCCATGATATAAAAAATTAAACCAATACATATCTAAGAAAATAACGGACAATGAAACTCATTTAAATTTAATATAAACTTTATATCTATGAAATAATAAACTTTATAACTATGAAATTCGTTGTTGTAGATTTTGCTACTTATTTATAAACATAACATTGCTTTTATAGTTCCTGATATATAGACCCTCAATATTACCAATTTTGGCACTAACTCATTCACACATCATCAAAACCTCGGATTACTTCTAATCGCTTTACAAATATGAAATTTGGTACGAAGTAAAAGGAATATTGTAATAGCAATCCGTAATTATGATCATTTAAATTTCCTAAACATAGCTTTTATAGCCCCTGATATATAGACCACCAAATTTGCTACTTTTGGCACTAAGTAACTCATTCACCATCAAAACCTTGGATTATATTCTGTTGCTTTAGGAACCGGAAATTTGGCACATAGTAAAAGTGATATAGAAGTAGTTATTTTTAATTATGATCATTTAAATTTCGTAAACATAGCTTTCATAGTCCCTGATATATAGGCCATTAAATTTGCTAATTTTGGCACTAAGTAACTCATTCACCATTAAAACCTTGGATTACATCCTGTTGCTTTAGGAATCAGCAATTTGACACTTAGTAAAAGTAATATAGAAGCAGGTATCCGTAATTATGATCATTTAAATTTCGTAAACATAGCTTTCATAGTCCTTGATATATACCACTAAATTTGCTAATTTTGGCACTAAGTAACTCATTCATCATCAAAACTTTGGCTTACATCCTGTCACTTTAGAAACTAGAAATTTGACACCCAGTAAAAGAGATATGGAAGTAGTTACCCGTAATTATGATCACATAAATTTCGTAAACATAGCGTTTATAGTTTCTGACATATAGATCTCAAAAATTGCTAATTTTGGCACTAAGTAACTCAGTCATCATCAAAACCTTAGATTATATCCTGTCGCTTTAGAATTCGGAAATTTGACGCCTAGTAAAAGTGATATAGAAAGGGTTATCCAAAATTATGATCATTTAAATTTCGGAACCATATCTTTTATAGTTCCTGATGTACAGGTCTCCAAAAATGCTAAGTTTGGCATTAAGTAGCTCATTCTTATTCAAAAACTTGGATTATCTTTATTCGCTTTAAAAAGCAGAAATTTGGTACCTGGCAAATTAATATTAAAATAACTATCCCTAATCACGATTATTTAATAAATACGACATATAGATAACGCGTCTATATGGATGATGCTGCTAAGTAAAAATGTGATTGTTATTGAATGCATACGCAATTTTTATTGCATCTGAATAAAGAAAAATTGCAGAAGCTTTAATTTTGTGGCGTGGTGCACGGAATTCAGATATTGTTTCCTGACCAAAGTTAAGAACGTAAGAGTAACACAAGAGTGGTTGTGCTAACCGCAATGAAAATGGTATATAAATGTGGGAAATTAGTATTCTGGTTTATGGCGTGCATACTGCAGATTTAATGAAGGCAGATGTGTGAAAAACGGAAGCGGCAGAAAATGATATTCCTTCATTAGTATAAATTTTTTAAAATTTATTTTAAATGTGAAGAAGTGATTCTGATTATTGTGGTATAAGTTTCATATTACACGTTTTGTAGAAATTTTGTTATCTTTTCTTTTGATGGATATCATTTTAAAATTGATATTTCTCTCTCTGTAATGTTTTTTTAATGTATTACAAATGTACTATTTTTGTTTTGTAACAATTTATTTCCTACAGATAAAACGGGGTTTCAATCTAAACACCAGCATGGTTTAAAGATCGTCCTTTTTTAGGGTCCAGCGCCTCGAAAAACGGAACCCTTGCCAGATTTCGCTGTCTGCGACCCCAAAAGTTTTTCTCACTTTCGTTCAGTTTATGTAGTTTTGCAAACCACATCGCACAAGGCAAAATAAATTCTGTTCACGAATTATTTCGTAATCTGTTTGCATTACGATTTAATTTTCGCTTTAATAGATATTTTCATAACATTCAAACTATTTTTGTACTATGCCTTTATTCCCTTTCCACATTCTCCTTATTACTTTAAACAATCCCGTATTTGGATTCATCGTCAGTAATTGCGGGCACGCGTCGGGCAGCTTGTAATTAAATTAGTATTTAAACAAGGCAGAGTGGCACGCGCCACCGGCCGTAATCGCGTTAGAATGCCGATGGCGCCGGGCTGATAACGAGTTTGGGGCTCCAAACTTGAATTACCGTGCATCGTAAAGGTGCATCGGTGCGGGTAAAACTTTTTGATAAGTCATCACCGGCGTTGTTGTATGTTAGTATACGAGATGATGATATTATGCCTAGTTCTGACACCAGCTTTTGCTTGCGAATTGTGGAGTCATTTTAAAATTTAAAATTGTTAGAGAATAACCTCCAAAAATAAAGTTTTATGTCCGTTTGGTGATTGAGACATTTCGTGATCCAGATATAAGGAGACATTAATTCTTAAAAAATTAAGTTAATCGTAGGGCCGTTTTTTAATATCATTCATAAGAGCGGTTTATAAAACTTATCCACCACATAATTCATAAAAAGTCGAACTGAAGTCTAGTGAAATCAACCTCTGGTCTAACTCACGGTCAATATATAGTGTAATTAGTATTAAAATATATTTCAAGTACTTTAAAAGAACTGAGTTAAGGACAAGGAGCACACTTCGTACCAGAGTTCCATAAAACCTAAGACACATATAAATATTTCAGGATATGTATTGCTGTTATTAAACTATTCGCATATATTAATATTATTTTCCACTATCACAATATATCTTTGGCGTCTTAGTCAAGCGACATGCGTTGGTCACTAGGCTTACTGATTTTGATGATTTCCGCCACATTTTGCCGCTCATCGAACGGGGCTGGAGGGGAGTTTGCAGTTATATACAGATCAGTGACGGACAGCAGCGCTTCTGGCGTGAGAAGCGATGGGCTGCGATCGTCAACACTGCTGCCCAGAGTGGATCGTCAACACTGCTGCCGATTATGCTCATTACCCCCAATGATACGCGTATTAGAAGGATTCGAGTCTAGCAGTGGATTAAGATAAGTTATTGATGATAATAATGTAAACGTTATTACCAAATACTTTTTCACAGGTATGTATATATATATATATATATATATATATATATATATATATATATGAATTTTTAAAAAAAGCTATGGGGTTCTGAAGTAGTAGTTTTCCGGTAAACGTCAGGTAAACTTCTGGTAATATTATTTTTTATACCTTCGCATCTAGCAGTTTCCAATGATATAACTAGAACTATTTTTGGAAAAAGAAAATTGTTTTGAGATCCTATAAAGTTTCCAAAAGCATTTTCTCTTTTCTTTCTTTTTACTTCTTATTCACACTTTTATTTGATTTTCCACATAATATAGTCATATGATAAACGATTTGGAAGAAAAACGGCTGTGACACACGTACGAACATGCGAGTGATCTTATAAGGACACATAAGTGGCTCTCAGTTTTTCCTTTTGAGGTGCGGATTCTAAAAATACAAACTTGATATACCAAAAACAATTTTAAGTTAATGATCATAAACACCAGGAGAACCTGTAGATTTGATTTATCGACATACCATTCTTGTGCGTGCATTACAAATCTGGGCTATTAGTCTAATATCCACTTCTGAAACAATTTTCCTGGTCATTTTTTTCGGAAATTAACTTTTTTGCCTCTACAATACATTTTTTCAAAATACTTTTTAACATATTGACCGAGATTCCGATTTGAAGCCCCCCATTTGGAAAATTGCACATATATACGTATGTCTAGAACTGTAGACACTGTGAGGTTGGCCACAGATAGGGCGAAATTAAAAGTGTTCTTTGTTTCACTACGAAACCTTAAATAACTATATTCATAATGAGAAAATTAAGTTAAACATATGATAAGTTTATAATAATGAAAATATTAATTTAAACACAGGCAAACTTTCAGAAATATGGAGCGGAAAAATTATTCTGAATCCGAAAGCTACCTCAACGATTACGCAATTTATATTTTAAATGAATATTTCCAAATCAAATGGTATTTGTGAGTTGACAAAATTCAGTTGCCTTGTTTGGTGGATTGTTAATGGTACAGGTAAGTAACTTATCATAAACCAAAAAAGAAATAGAAAATACAAATAATTTCTCAAAATTCTGAAAACTCAGTCTGAATTATTTTCTAAAATGGAAATTATTTTTAATGGTGATTTAAAAAGTACCCTAACAGAGTTTTGACTAGAAAACTTGTTGGAGATTTTGCACCCATGCAGAATGCGATAAAATCGTTTTTAAAAATAACATATTCAAATACCGAGTTCAATATTATTTATAGATTACGGGAACTTTTATATTGCGAGTGATATTAATTTGATACTACAGTTCATTCATGTGCTTACAGATTTTTTAAATTTTGCTTGTAATTCGGTTCTTTGATAGTGCGGCGTTATAATTAATTCCACATTAGTCAAGCCAGAAGACTAAGCTATCAAGTAATGGAAGTTTTCAAACCGATACACATAAGGAAGTTGCAGTTAATGGATGTGGTCACTTGAGTTTCACTTGTCTCTTATGTGCTCTTGCGTGTGACGAGTGGTCGCTCGTGACCGATTTGTTTCATTCGTAAACATGAAAGACATGTAGTTGGCTATGAGAGCATGCTTTGTACTTTAGATAGCAAAAAAACAGGAAAAAAGAGTGAACAGCTCTTGCTACGTTTATTTATCGACAGGCGTTTAATTAATCCCTCGAGTGCGCGCGTTGCTTATAAGCAACGCAAGTGTTGCTTATATAAACATTCACACACTCACTCCGTTCATATAAACAATCAAGTACTTATCGTAAGAGAAGTTATATATTCCTCTATAGGGTACAGTTATTTGGCTGCTATAGTTTTTTCTCCACTCGAGATGCGGACGGATCTAGATTTGATGGCTCACCAAAAATTTAACGATAACATTTATTAAGATAAATTTCCATTAGGGTAAGTGTGTTTTTATTTAGGTTTGCGTTTAATTATTGTTCATACTTTTTTTTATCGAAATAAAAACAACTGTCTCTTGTAAAAGACTTTTCTTTTATTAGTCTCTTCTCAGGGAAAAAGGGAATTTTTATTTTCGCTTTTTTAATTTTCTCACATTCGTAACTACTTACGTAAGGTTCAAATGCTTTGACTACGTTGTAATTACATTTCTTCTATATTTACGGAAAATTTCATTATAATAAAATCTAAACTTTCGATAAATAATATACAACTTATTTCATCATCTAGTGGAGATATTTAAGTTTCTTTTTATGCTGTGTTAATGATATTCAGTATTTTCATTGTAGTTTATAATTGAAAACTTTCTTGAATCTTTTCATTTCCTTATTCAGAAAGAGCAAGAACAAAATGGTGGTTGAGTTGATTGAACATATTTAGTGCTGTTAATATTTTTAGAATTTCGTTTTTTAAGTTTTTCTAATCTGTTTATTTTTTCCTTTGGTCTGTTCTGCGATGAGTAGGGATCTTCAATGTTTTCTTTATTAAAATTTTTCCCTGTAATGCTCGAGTTTGTATCATTTTCCTTATTATTTTAATTTATAACTAGTCGGTGGCAGTTACGTGAAGTATTTGGTCCATTTCTAGGATTTTTTACAGTCTTTTATTCTTTCTATTACAAAAATTTTTTACACGCTTCCACTTTTATATAGCTGAAGAGCTGAAAAGAGTAAATAAATGAATTTAATTAAAATGTGCAAATATTATTAAATTGTGTTACCCGTCTGTTTTATATTATTGATTCGAACTGTTATTATTTTTCGATTTAACTTAATATTAATATTTTTCAAATATGTTGCCACAATATGTAAATTTGTTAAATTGTAACGTTTAGACGTGCAGAAACAATTTAACAAGAAAAAGTACTAAGTATTCCACTACCAATGGAAGAACGGCTGGTTAAGGATAGCTGAAAATTTGGAATCCAACCTTAATTTTCCAAACTGTATTGGCGTCTTAAATAGGTTAGTTGACTCATCCTAAATTTTGATATTTTTCGTAGAATATTGTAAAATATAATTTAATTAAAAACCAGCATTGAAAAAAAAATTAAAAAATTAATTGAATAATAAGCCAATTATAAGTTTCTAAACTTGAAGATACGGACAGAGTTGGGTATATCACTGTCTCTTTTCTCTTTGCAGAACACAATGTGCAATATTGAAAATGACCTCATAACACAGTATCGCCGTCCTTGTCTACGATTAAATTTAAACTTTTATAACCCGGTTAATTTTTAAGATTAGTAAAAAAATTTTTCACTCTTACTCAGCTTATTCCTTGAAATTATGATTAAGAAATAAAAGAAATTTAGTCAAATACCCAATTGAAAGGATATAAGAATAATAAAATAAGAATACAGTACGTGACTATACTATGATTACAAAATTACTACTAAATTAACTAAATTGATTATACTATGATTACAAAATTATTTTTATTTTTTCTTTTTTGGACTGTGCGACGTGAATTGCAAATTCATGTTCTTTGGAGTTGGTGGAGCAAATTTGGAAAGTCAACAATTGTTCAAAGCGGAATTTTATGACTGAATTGAAAGAAATTATTTCAATGTTAGTAGCTTTGGTGTTGGGGTGGGAGAACATATTTTTGTATACATTTACAGCAGTATCTAGAATTAACCCACAAAAATCTGGAAAAAATCATTTGGAATGTGACCGAAAGTTTATTTATAAACATGTACACTAAAAATTTAGTTTCTCTATAAAAATCTCAGACGCATATTAGTTTAAGCTTCTTACTATTACAAAATATCATGTATATTAAGCATTTGATAAGCTTCATTTTAGAGCAAAATTTTAACTTTCTAAATAAAACCATTTCTAAAAAAATATATATTCCATAAATTATGGACCCATGAATGATTCTATTGGTTTTACATTTTTTTCTTTTTGAAATATGGAACTCTGTAAAAGTACAATAAATTACAAATATTATTTAATTAAAACAAAAACGATTACGTTATTAAATGTGCAAATTACGATTACGTTTCTAAATGTGCTGAAATTGTAATAACGAAGAAGCAAGGGCCAGAACTTTGAATGTTTATATAAATATCTAATAGTATTTTAAACCGCGTATATGTAAATAATTAATATACAAAAATATTTATAAATGACAATTTTTACTTAAAAAGATTTTAAACTTTTTTCTCAATGTTATGCAAGATACTTCAAAGATATATTGCTAGAAAATTTCTGATTTTTTATAACTAACAAGTTACAAAAAATTACATACAAAAATACAAATAATTAAAGAAAAAAAATAAAGTTAAAATATAATTTACATAACAAAAAATACAAATGCTCTGGTATTATCAAGGAAAAAGGAAAAGATGGCTTTAGGAAAAGTAGTGTGAAATAAGTTACAGTACTATAATAACGATTTATTGTTTGAATCAACAAAAAAAAACATAATTTCTTTTGTTTTTTTGATGTATTTTTTTATGAAATTTTATATTTAATTTGCTTTTTCACCATCTGATCTGAGGGACATTCTACAGGAAGAAAAACAAATTCTGTTAAATCTGAAGATCACCCAAACACGAGCTGCTTTGTTTAGCTTTTTTCTTTCGTCACTAGTATTTTACAAATAATAAAACCTTTTTATATATTTACCATTTTCTTGAATTATTATCATATAGTTATTATCATATTCCAATACATTCTTTAAGTATAAAAGGAATAACGTGCACTGCGTTATAAATATTGATATGGGGACACACTATTGATAAAGTACTCTCTTATCTACCAACATTGTTACCTAACGGTTCATTTATCACCTTTTCTTCTACTAAAAAAATTGGGGACTTGTTATCGATTATTTTTCCAATAACCAGACCCAATTTAATTAGCAACCCCAAACAGCCTTCATCATCAGCTGCCGATCCTTCAGTAGAATACAGTGTTTAATGTCTTCACCATTTCATTCAACTTGAAACTTAAATTCACTTGGGTCAAACATTGCTATTAGCTCTATTAGATTGTGGAGACATTAACAAAGTTCAAAACCTAAATATATTTTAAGTCTCAGAAAATTTGATTACATCTCTGAGGTTAGTTCCATATTTTTTCGCAACCGGTGCCTCTAATATTCTAAGAAATCCTTTCAGTCCCACTTACCTTGTTGCAAGATTTACAGTCCTTTCTGCCAATTTCCCGGATCTATGATCCTCTATCGGATTCCTGGGCCTAGGAACCTTTTCACGCTTCTTATCCTCAAATATACATCTATGAACATTTGTTTACTGTTCATGTTGCCTTTAAAAGTGCCCTCTTTACCTTGAAAAAAAATTGATCCAGTCCAGATATCGTCAATATAATACCGTCAAATTCTATAATTCCTCTCGCATGATTTTTCTGTATGGTTATTCATTAACATATACAATATTATATGTTCATAAATGAATTGTGTGTAATCGCTTCGATGATCGTTTACATTTTTGAAATAAAACTCTAATCTTATTTCTAACATCTGATAGAAAAAAACTGTAAAACAGAAATTCTTTAACATAAATATGTTTTATACCTAATTATATTAAGGTTTATGGACCTTTCCCAATATTTTCTTTAGATTAGATAAAATTCTTGCTTTGATTAGGTAACATTTCTCGGGGAGTAAACTATAATCTCGATTCTGATTCTAGACTTTTACCGTCGGTTCAAGTATTCCAGACTCGCCTGAATATATCATAGTTTTATTTTTTGCATTCCACTTTCTTTCATATACATTTCTCTTAATCCTTCTTCTTTCTTAACTTATCTCTCAATCTTGCTTCAAAATCTCTACCAATATATCAAAAATTACATCATTTTTGTTGTTCATTTTTTTCGAAATTTTACCTTTTTTATTTACCTCTCTTGTAATTTAACAAATGCCCTGTAATTTTGTTAACTGCAAAATATTGCCCCTGTAGCAATAATTTTGCCAAATGCCGATCGAAGTAAATTAATACACATTGCTTTAATTTAAAATTAATTTATTGTAGCGCCTTAAAATAGCAGATGACAACTCCAACATGCTTTTCGTGGTAACAACAGCAAGCTACGTGCGCCTACGATAGACGCTATAATGCAATATAATGCATCGCCTAAATGCACACGCTTATATTCAAATTTGTAATGTTTAGATCTATTTTTTGATAATCGAGTTAAATATTTAAATGCTTTAGACGTAAACAAAAACAAGAAACAAATGTTAATTAAATTCCCCTCCCGAAAACCCGTCCGAGTGACTAGGTTTGCATAATTAATGAATTAAATATAAATGCATTAGGCTGTTAATAAATTAATTGTTACGATAAAAAGGAGATAATATGAGAGAGCAAGTAATAGAGATAGAATTACCAAAATTTATTTTTATTACTTGTCGATAAATTAAAAATTAAAAATTGTGTGGAGGAGACTATTGAAAATGGGCTCGGGTTATTGGCAAAGAACATAGTTTTAAAAAAATGTATGGCATAAAAAAGCAAACAATCAGGGAGAGCAAAAAATAAAATACAATTTATAATAACAATAAAAAAAATAAGAAGCCATATTACATTTTCATACATCAAGGATTGTTAATAAGGAATAAAAATAACCATAAATAAAAATACAAAATAATTAAAAAAACGATTACAACGATGTGTTTTATTAAATGTGTAGCCATAATCTACATTAATTAAAAATATATAGCTAACTGGTATTGGGATTCGTTCTGTTGTTCTCAAAATGAAAATTTTATTTTCATCGAATTTTACGTGTCTTTTTCCGACCACCCTATCGAACCTGTGAGTTTCATGGAGACGTATGTTCAAAGAGTATGTTACGTGGACATATAATTTGAACTTTGTTTCATCTTTCTGGTTCAAAGAGATATATTGAAATAGCATTTACAAACTATTCTGAAAAATTCTACATTTGTCTGATTGATAATTTAAATAAAACTTTTAAGGAGCTTATTTTTTTCATTTTCTCTATGTAGAAGTTTCATTTTATACCTGAATTCAGCACAATATAGACTTTTTTCATTTTCTTTCCTTACGTTATTTTAATATATGAGGTGAAAGACTCAATTATTAATGTGTTGTACTTAATACTGATATATTGATGAAGCAAAAACTGTTGCTTGATATTTGAACACCGATGGTTTTGGATCTAACAATAGTAAATAAAACATAGGAGAATAATCAAATTACAATTATAAAATCCTAAGTACATGAGATAATATTACACATTTAGGAGGTTAGGAACTTTTTTTACTATCTAAGTATATGAGGGCGTTGGAGAAATAATATATAGAAATAGAGAGGTTTGTTTGTCTGTACGCTATATTTCCCTAAATACTTCGTCAACATTAATGATTGACCTACAATTTTGAAAAATACCTTCACCGCTAATGACGAAAATATAAACAATTCAAAATAATTTTTTTAATGAAATTTTTAAACTTTGCATTTATGTGTATATTATTTCTTAAGGTGTTTATATAGTAAACAGCGCCATCTATTGACAATATATTTAACTAAATATTATGTATTTTTATTTTCCTTACTTAATTATTTCAGGTATTATTAAATATTTATTGCGCTAGAAAGTTCATATTAGTAATGATATATGACAAATTGAATAATTTTACTCGAAACGGGGCACGAAAACTTCAATGCATAAGTCTACTGTAGATAAACTATTTAAATAAAAAAAAATACCTTTCACTTACTAATTTTCACATTATTTTACCATTCGGTAACTTGCGAATTATTCGACGAGGTAACAATTCTCTATGTATTGAAATAGTAGTTTTATGGCTAGCAATTTATTCGGGTAATGTTGGTTCGCCTGATTGAAATGACTCACTTAATCTAAACAAATAAAAATAATCGATTCATTTTTATGACAATGACTCTGTCATTGTCATGTCAATGGCTCTAATGAGTCAGAAGAACTGTGGCGATCGAAGTGTATTGTAGTTCAATTTACTCAGTACCTTACATCACATTATATAGATTTATTGAGTTGAAAAATTTATTGTAACTAATTGATTTTCTTCGTACTTTGCAGACTTAGGACTATCAACCGAACGCATATGTGCATTTGTATGATAATATTACACATTTAGGAGGTTAGGAACTTTTTTACTATCTCCGTGTGTTTTTTTATGAAACATGATATACCACGAAAATATACCTATGACGAAAAATTAAAGTGTACAAAAATTTAATAAATAATTTCAATAAGGTAAAAAATCGAGCGCAATAATAAGTCAATGAGCTAACTTAACGCAAGTCGCAAGCCAGGTATCCATTACATATATTTTTTCCTGAATCAAAAAGTTATATGAATTAATAATATTTCTAGTGACCCATTTAGCTTGTTGAATCAGTGAAGCCTATTGTTTCTTTTGATTCGTTCACTTACATGTTACCCATGCCTATTTCGAAACCATTGATGCAAGTTATCGGGAAGTTCTAAGTACTAGTACCTTTTCAGATTGTGACATACACGTAACACTTATTTGTTAATCACGCCTATCTCGAAATAATTGATTCAAGTTAACGGAAATAATAGTATCGGAAAGTTCTAATCAAGTATTACTACTGGTCCATTGAACTTACTAGTGTACTTAATATATATAAATATGAATTATTAAAATGGGATTTACGATATTTCATTTTTTTTAAATCAGAAAAATCGCAATAGCAGTGGATCTGCTATGGTATTAGAACTGTCTTTATTGTCATGTCAGGTCTGAATTTATAAAATGTACAAAATTTGTTACTTTCTGAAATAACACACAGGGTTTAATACTAAATTAAGTTAAGGCTGAAAAAGTACCTTTGACGGTTACAAATATATATTATTTGTTGCTGTATGCATAACTAATAAGTTGTGTAATTTTAAAGTTAAACCTCTTATGACGCCGTGTCATTTCATTCGTAGCTAAGTTCATTTAAAACCACATTTTAATATGAAAACTAAACCTTGAGAATTTAGCAACGGATAACATTCGGACGATTTTCGTTTCTTAATAATATATTTATTATTACATTATTTTTTTAATCGTCAATTAATTTATTATGCATTATATTTTAACTTGGTTTAAAACAACATAATAAAACTATCGTAGAGGTTCTATATTTTTCGTACATTATTATTTTTGTATGATAAATTTTATGAATAAATAAAGAAGAAAATATTTACAATATTTTCCAAACTTACCCATAGGCATCAAACTAAGAATGCTTGTTTTCACAAATGCCAAAATATACAAAACTTAAAAATTGATTTCGCAGTAACTTGTAATAACAGTAACAATATGTACGAGTAGATTAATTATGAAACATTTTGATAACATATGTACGAGTAACTTGTAATAACAGTAACAATATGTATGAGTAGATAAATTATGAAAAATTTTGATAATAAACATACCTTGGAATCCAGCTACAATTTTCCCCTAAGAAATCGCAGTTTTTACATTAAAGTTTACTTACGTTTTAATTTTTAAGGTATTTCAGGTTATATACGTTCAAAATTAAAGAAGTAACTCGGGGGGTGTGGGGGGTCACCTGGTATTATTACATATATATAGTGCAACACATTTAAATGTAAATGAACTTACTGTAGAAATATTAAACTTGTTCATGCTTTACTTTTATCTTAACCTTTTACTCGTTTAATGGGATTTCGCTTTAAAACTAGTGAAACAGTTTTAAAAAAATATATAAATTTTGATTTTGTAATCGGTGCTCCAATCCCAGCATAATTTCAGATAATTAAAACAAATGTAAAAAATAATATATTTCGGGGTTAGTTATTTTATGAAGAAAATAATGACCGCTTTAATTTTCACTTAAATAATCTTAGGTGAAAACCAATTTTTACGTCATTTACAAAAATTGTGAGGCACAGTCCTTAGCACTCTAATTCAATTAGAACCTATGGGTAAATTGTATAGATTATTCTTTCGAATAAGTAAGCTTATAGAGACAATTTTTCATTCCGACATAAATAATCTTGTGGAGAAAATTTTAATTTATATACAATTACTCCAGTAACTACAGAGAGTGCTCAATTTTTGCGTTAACCTTAACTTAAATAATCTTCGGCAAAATTTAATCTTCAAGTAGTGTGAATAAATTCTATGTTATTTGAATACGATATTATAATTCCGAATAAGTAAGTTTACAGAGAAAACGATACATCTCAACATAAGAAATCTTAGGCAAAAATTGCAACCTGCGAGTTTGTTCTACTTACTCAAGTAACTTTAGAGAGTTCCCAAATGTTACTTTATAATAACCAAGTTAGTGAGATTTATTAACTAAAAGATGTTAAATAAAGAACTTAGAATTTACTATAAAACTATATTTTTAATAAGTAAATTCTTGTGGTGAAAATTGTAACGTACGACTTAATCAAGCCACCTCAAAGAGTACCTAATTTTTTAATCAAAACTTTAAACAAAATGCCTTTTTTCCATAACCTTAGTAAAGTTAGTGAGATTCTTTGACTATAAAAATTGTTAAAGGGCTTAACATTGTCTAAAAGATTATGTTTTTATATAAGTAAATTCGTATGTCTCGATATAAGTAATCTTGTGGCAAAAATTGTGACTTACGTTCGACTTACTCAAGTAGGCTCATGCTAATTATTATTTTAACGATAAGTTACCTTAAATATGATGCCTTTATTTCATTACCTTTACAAGGTCAATTAGGTTTTTTTACTAAACAAAATTGTTAGAAAAAGAGTTTAAAATTTTCTAAGGCTATTTTTAAATAAATAAATTTGTAGAATAAATTTTAAGTTATTTAACCCTGACTCAAGTAACCTTGTCCAAGTATTAATCTTTACCTGACTCATCGCTAGTGTTAAACGAGACAATTCTCTTTCGCCACTGCACAAAAGCCAATGAGGGCCTTTGACAAACGAAATCGGCTGACAAAGCCGCCCCCGGAGCTCGAACTGAACAAAATCCCGGCAAGTATAAACGACTATAATTTCGAGAGTCAAATTACGAACTTAACACCCTGGGTGCCAGCCCCGGCGCGGCGACAATATTTGCCTCTCGTGTTACATAATCTAATATATTTTCCTATCCATTATTCGCATTCAGCAGCAAACACCTCTACAATGGACAGGCAAACAAATCATATAACGCTTATTCGTTTGTTATTTTTTAAGTATTCGTTTTATTGTTAGTACCTATAGGCGTCACAATAGGTGGAGATTTAGATTTTGAATGGATTTCGCCGTTGTTAATGGGCTTTTTATTGAATTTGTTGAGTTGGATTGTATGGTGCAAATGTGTTTATGTACAGTTTTATATTATTGACTAAGAGTAGTAAATGTAACGTAGTGTGTAAAACATGTAATAATGAGATTATATAATTTACATTATATGTACCAATTTCACGTAAGCTGTTAACTATTATATGAATTATAATAGAAGGACGCAAATATTTCAATTCTAATTCCCTTTGTCTTACACTGGGGCGATATTTTTTAAATCTGCTCCTTTGTAACCAATCTCCAAAAAAAAACTACAATTGCATCGAAAACGCCCACGCAATGAACCGAGTAAGACCGAAGTCCTCAGAGCTAAAGACAATGTCCGAAACTCACAAGGCCCGGAATCTCAATTGAGCGAACTGCATGAAAGCCCTGTTAGGTCTATTTGGGCTCCATGCTGTTGGAATTACTGAAGGATGAGAAGATGAAATTCGTAGATGATGAGTTATAAACAGGTTTACCATAGAAAGGCGTATAACACTCTGCAAAGACAGCAGAACTGCTTAGTCTCCCCAATTTACCTGCACGGAATTAAAACTTGGACCGTTAACACTGGTAAAAAAATTGAAGTATTTGAATTACGATGCTTGAGATTTCTATAAGAATTCCCTGGACATTTTATCGCTCTATTGTCTTATTCTCATGCAAATTCACTTTATAGAGAGAATTTCGTCGACTATGCAAATAGGAATATTTAAGTTCTTTATGGCTAGATTAGAACATGCACCTTTTAGTCGTGATCATGATTTTATCACAAAGCTACAGATTCCAAAATAAATTTATGTAATTCAAATTTGAGTACTTTATTATTACAGTTTATTAATGAGTAATATGGAAGCTGTTTCATAATATCCCCAAAGTCTATTTTATGAAATATGATGAGAAACGAATTGATTTTTCCTGCAGGATTCCACTAAACTAAAGACAGATGAGAAATGAAGGGTCTCTTGTAGGATTTCTATTCACTTGGGTCTCTTGTAGGATTTCTATTCATACTATATGTATAAAATTTAGCCCTTCAAGTATAGACGCATATGTGTTTATAGTTCATCTCAATAAAAGGAAGTATGGAGTTATTATTACAGCTGGAAAGATAATTCAGCAAAAGTACACTCTTGCACAGTGGATGTTACAATCTTGATGCAATTGCTGTACGTAAAATCCAAATTTTACACCTAAAATTCAGTAAATTTCTCACAAGAAGATTTAGTTTGGTATTGAGTTTGAAGTTTCCTTGCAAAATGTGAAATAAAAATATTACACTAAGCTTTTTCTAGACTAACTGAAGAATAATTAAGTTACCACATTGTTGACTATTTTTTTGGGATTTTTTTTTTAAATGGCGCATGACTGATTATTATTCGCTGTGAGTAACTCACTTGAAAACCAAAACTTTTTTCTCCGAGCCTTTGAGAGGTAGAAACTTGGTTTTTATAGCAGGTGCTGCTTACTAATTACACACCATTCGTTCACCTTTTTATTGAAAATCAAGTTTAGGCGGTATTTGATCGGTCCTCATGTTGGATAAGTACTGACCGACTTATAATCACTAAGCTTTGATCTCTATTTTCAATTTTGATTTCAAATGACTCCAGAATTACCGATTTAAATTTTCGATTAAACAATTTTTCTTCCAGCATTACGTAAAAACTTGGTTTTACGTAATGCTGGAAGAAAAATTTATAAATGTTTTCCAAGACAAAGTTCATAAATTATTTTCAAATGAATATTTTTACATTTGAATATATTTGGCGTTAATTTTGTAGAAATTCATTATTTACAATTAAATAAAACTACGTGATGTAGTATTATTTCTACTTTCTTAACAAAGTAGAAATAATACTATATCACGTAGTTTCATTTAATTGTGATGACTATTTTTATTATTTCGTTTCATATTATTTATTAAACTATTTTATTATTGTCCAGAAGATAAAGAGTAAAAAGATATAAAAGGAAAACTTGCCAACCGATTTGCCTTAATGAAGCAAACGTAAATAAGCAGAGATTAATTTTGAGAAATAATATTAAAAACTTGTAAAATATACTACCAAACTTAAAATGTTGAAAAGACTATCAACAAAATTTATGCTGCAAATAAAATGAAACATTTATTCAAATATAAAAGTTTTCAAACATATCGGATGAATAATGTATGTTATGATAGACTGTAATAGGTCAAAGACAATTGTGCTCGTACTGACGATGCATTCTGAATATCGAAATAAATAAAGTTTATCTCGCGGAAAAGTAATCGTAATGCCTTGGCTTAATGATTAACTATTCTTGAATGACGTGGTATACTTGGCATGTCATTTCGTTTCTACTGGTGATGTATCCTGAATCTTGAACGAAATACAAGGTAATGCTTTTTCATAATGATTATTAACTATCCTTAAATGACATGAGCATTCTTGAAACACCATCTGGCATGTACTGACGTTTTTTAAATATCGAAATAAATATAAAATTGATCCTAGACGAAAAAAATCGTAATGCTTTAGCATAATAATTAAATATGCTCTAATGACATGAGCATTCTTGAAACATCATCTGACTTGCACTGAAGATGTATTTTGAATATTGAAATAAATACAAAATTGATCTTAGAGGAAAAAAAATCGTAATGTTTTAGCATAATAATTAAATATGCTCTAATGACATGAGCATTCTTGAAACGTCATCTGGCTTGCACTGACGATGTATTTTGAATATTGAAATAAATACAAAATTGATCTTAGAGGGAAAAAAATCGTAATGTTTTAGCATAATAATCAAATGTTCTTTAATGACATGAGCATTCTTTAAACATCATCTGGCTTGCACTGACGATGTATTTTGATTATTGAAAGAAATACAAAATTGATCCTAGAGGAAAAAAATCGTAATGCTTTTGCATAATAATTAAATGTTCACTAATTACATGAGCATTCTTGAAACACCATCTGGCTTGCACTGACGATGTATTTTGAATATTGAAATAAATACAAAATTTATCCTAGAGTACAATAATTAAATATTCTCTATTGACATGAGCATTCTTGAAACATCTGGCTTGCATTGGCGATGTATTTTGAATATTGAAATAAACACAAAATTGGTCTTAGAAGAAACAAAATTGTAATGATTTAGCATAATAATTAAATGTTCTCTAATGACATGAGCATTCTTGAAACATCTTCTGGCTTGCACGGACGATGTGTTTTGAATATTGAAATAAGTACAAGGTCGATTCTAGGGGAAATGATCGTAATGCATTAGTGCCATAATTAAATGTATTTTAATGACGTAAGCATTCTTGAAACATCATTTGGCGTTATTTGGATTGAGAATTTTGTGTAATTGATTGTTTAAACCAATAGCATTTGTATTTTTAGGGTTTCATAACTCAAAAGGGAAAACAGAACCCTTATAAAATCACTTACATAATCACATGTCTGTCTGTCCTCTTGCCATAGACTTTTTTCCCAGAAAATTCTTTACATAGAAACTTGAAATTTAGTATAGTAATAAAGCATATTAATCCGCACACATCTTCATACACTCAAAAATATTTGATGGAAATGTTAGTTGGGACAAATTAAATGCTTCGAAATTTCCTTGTGTAATGTGCGGTATCATTTGAAAAGGTTAGCTAAAAGGGTTTCTGAAAGTTTTTTTATAATTTTAGCTAACCATAAGAGATATACTGAAATATAAGCAAAAAATGTATTCCCAAAACTACTGATTCAATGATAAAAAGTCACGGTTTTTATAAGCCTACACAAAGGTTATATGAAGCCTATAACAATGGTTCTGGATGTTATAATAGTATAGATTATATACTAGTATGATATATAGATAGTATAGATAATATTCACCATAATATTTAATTATATTGTTAAATATTTATTGCATTGTATATATGTATTGTTAAATATTTATTGAGATAGAAAGTCCATCTTAGTGATGACTTATGATGAGTACGGTAATTTCACTTCAAACGAGGTACGGAAACATCAATAGCAGGTTTATTTTCTTCTACATAAAATAAATGTTTGTTTGTTAGGTTTGCATTCCTATACCATTCACCTGATTACGATAAAACTTTGGTGAGTTGTTCTGCGCATGTTTACAAATATTTCTGAATTAGTTACAACCATTTTACAATAGTATATATAATAGGTAGTTTATTGGAGCTTTTCGGTGTACGATTGCGCAAGCTTGACGGAATTGAATTGATTCAAATACAAAGAGCGAAGTTTATCTGTGACATAACAAGTGGTATTAATTGTGTAATTTCAATTGCTGGTCGACATTAGATAGAAGATAATGCGATATCACACGTATTTTGTTTGATTTTAAAAAGTGAATTTGCGAACTAAGTTCATTATCGCATTAAATTGAAAATGATTGGAAGTTGCGGGCAATGGTTAGTTAATTATATGTCGTCCACAGGTATCTAATATTCACCACCAAAATAGAGCACTGGCGTTTGCTATTGGACGTCAACTTAAAATAATTAGAATATTTTTGTTTTTAGTTTATTTATTTGTTTATTAATGTGGTAACATATGATTTTGGCCGTTGTAATTCGGATGTATTTCATTGTCAGTTCACAAATAATCAATAGAATTGGAGTTATTGATATATAGAATGTATGTAGAAAAAAGTACTGATATTGTCAAAGTCGAAAGCATTTTATTCTTAATTTATTTCTGAGTTCTTTATAATGTCCATTCCTGGGAATTATTATAAGTCGAATGTACAGTAAGGCGAAACTAGCAGTGATAGGTTAAAAGTATTTAATTTTTTTATTTATTTCTTATATAAATATTTTATTACTTTCGAAGTAAATTTTTTATAAAAGAAAAAAAAGTGGGGTGCTTGATATTAGTTGTCATAAATTTTCTTTATCTCTAGCTATTTGTAAAAGTAGTCATTATATAAATGTAAGTTGGGAGTGCCCCACGCTTTTATTTACATTAACAGTATTTTTTTCTTAGTACCCTTTCGCTCTTGACCAAAACTTTTATACTTACAGATTTTCTTTTATTTTTTTACTTCATATTGCTAAAAAAGCTTGCGTTTTTAGTGTTTCTAAACTATTTTTTTTAGTCTTAAAACAAAATTGGAGTTACGCGTAATGAAGACACTCCAGTCTTAACACTGGTTATATGTCACAATGAACTTAAAATTATTTTATTCATGTTCGCGTAAACTAGCCATTTCATCTAAAGTGCCACCATTACAAGAAACTCTCTAGCCAATCTAGTGTATATAATCTATAATAGAAATTAAAGCATTCTTTATGACTTGATCTTAATGAGAACACCATGTAATGTGCAAAATTTTAAATAATTTGGACGTCTAGAAGGTGAAAATTTAATTGAAAGATTCCAGTACTTTTATACATACATGCATACATACAAGTGAAGTTAACAAACGCGAAGATAAAACTTATATGTCATTAAAAAAGATTGTAATAAAAAACCACAAATATAAAAAAAAAATTCGTACCGCATATCCCTTATATTTTATGAATATTACGAGTATCATTGTTCCATTTTACTAAAAATAACGAGTAAAAATTAGTTAAACAACGTCAGTTTAGACGAGTATTTGAATATTAGTACTAATACTTAATGTGTAAGGTACTCTAAATTATTACTACCGTATTTTGGGTATGTTTTTTTGGAGTTGAATCCTTAAGAATCGATTTTCATCTATACAGTATGAAGTTTTATGAGGAGTAAAATCAGAAGTTCAGACCGAACGAAGTTAGAGTGTTAAAAAAGTGTAACCGTTAGGTGGTCTTTGCGTGTAACATTTATGCGCATCTTTAGAATGAGATATCAATATATTTATTTGGCTTTTTCTTATGGCGTAATCGCAATGACGGAGTGTGACACTCATATTGGTATTTTCTTATGGCATAATGGTAATGACGGAGTGTGATACACATAGTTTACTATTGCTATATTATCGTATTATTCTCGCTTATAGATGTAATCATTAAATGTCATTAAGTGTAAATACTTTGTGACTTCAATCCTAAAAAATTAAAAAGTCTTCTAATTTTAACTTCTTAGTCTGACGTTACTGAATGTTTTTAATTTTGTTGTATGAATTTGATCTTGTTCATTTGTGTTTTATTTGAAAATAATTATATTGCCAGCATTTTTTTATTGAAGAATTTTCCATTTATATTTAATGATATTGATATTTATATTTATATACAGTGTTACCTAATTTATACATTCCAAGACAATCGTACTTAAGGAGTAAACTCCAGTCGAGCGTCAGAGCTGGCATGCACAATTTTTTTTCATCCTATATAACTTGTGTGTATCAGGATGTGTAAATACATTAAAATAAAAGTGCGTCGTTTATTGAGTCGTTTAAGTACTGTCACTCTAACCAAAGATGCTTATCATGAAGCCAAGCGTCGCGTAGGTGTTTGAAGGCGTCAAGTAACCTAATCCGTATTTGAAAATAAAGTGTTTCCAAGAATGTTAATCATTTGTTTGCAATCTCGTTGATCCTTTGAAACTTTACACTGAGCGCAGGTAATAAGTACTTAGGACAGGATTAATTTTAAAAAAATATTTAAATGTTTTGCTTTTTTCTTTTCTAAATAATGCTTGTCCAGTTTTTTATCAAGCTTTCCTTGTTGAAGGCCTGGAATTCTAATAATCTCGCTCGTCTGCCTATCCGTCGGTAAGTAACAAAGTCTGACAGGTTAAAATAAGCATTAAATATTGTATGAATTTATGGTTTGTCTAATATATGTCTTCAGATATACTTAAATAGTAAAATTTCTTCTTAGTGTTCATTCCAAAACGTAATACTTATTGAATCAATATATTTGGCCATCTATCACAGCCTACTTTCTCAGGCCGTGTTTTCGAGGCCATCTAATATAGAGAGCTAAATTTTAATTCAAATCGCACCAATATCCCCTCATTTGAAAACAGAAGGAAAATGCAGATATTTGTGATATGGCGTGGAATTATGAAATACTGTAGTGATGTGTCATTTGGCCATCTTCGCGTCTTGTCGGTTTTTTCCGCCTTAATTCGGCCAGTTTCGTGTCTTGTCGGCTCTTTCCGACGTAACGCTTCCCTCTCTACTACACTACACACACGTTGCTATATGTGTGTGTTGGTAGTATTAGCATCGTTCTTTATTTACTAACGCTTGCAACTTACTCGTTTATAGCGGTGTATTGTATTAAACTGTCTCAAAACATCGTTAAAAGTGTTTATGAATTTAAAATATGAGTCACAGTGATAGTACAAGTGATAATGAAAGTAATTAATTAATGTTTCATTTACAAGATTTCAACATAAAAGTATAAAAAAATTGAATTTTTTACATCTGCCAGACATCCCATGATGACGTACAATTTTTTCCACCTTAAAATACATACGTACGATGCATCACGATAAATATGTATCGACTCACTATAAGTATCACGAATAAGTATACGATGCATCACGATAAGTAATAAAAACAGACGGGTTTTTCAAAGAATTTATATAATACACATAAGTTAAAAATTGTCTAATGGCTTTTAAACTTCTTCGTCATCGGAATCGCGAAAATGTAAATTTATATATGCGGCTCCTTCACGCTCTTATACTTATTAATTAAACAACCCACGTTGGTCCTCTTAAAACTAATCCTTCAACCAAAATTTGAAACTGAAATCATTATTTATAAATCTATTCTTTCAGTCTGAAGGTGCCAGTGATAAAATATTTTTTTACTTTAACTTTGTGTATATCTGAAATGCAAGTGTTCAAAACTAACAGCAGTCAATCACTGAGCGGCGGCCAGACTTTGAGAACGCGGTGTCACATTGCGAACAGCATTCACAATAGACTATCGATCAGCCTCCCGCTCTCCGCACAGCCTTTTGTCATTTGAGAGTGTAGCTTAGTTACTGGTCCTTAGGGTGACCATGTTGTCATCATCACGGATGAGAATTCTATAACTGCTGTAATGACTTTTGAATATACGGATATTCTCTGCAAGATAAAGATTAAATAATAAAGTAACAAGTCTAAACATTAAAAAGCATACCTGTAAGGTACAAGTGGAACTAGCACTATGAATATTCCGTACACATTTAGGCACTTAAAAACGTTAGAGGGTATTTGACTATTACATTGTTTATAAATATTAATTTTTGGCGAGTATAAAAACATGGCGCTTACTTCAAAATTTATAAGGTCTAGGATAACCGCTATAGTTTTCCTGTGATTGTTTGGTCAAATTTTACCAATCCCGTTTTTTCATGATTTTTGGTTCTATAGTTTTGGAAATAAGGAAAGGAATGCTTTGTTCTAGCGTTTTTTTACAATGTCTTTAAATAGAATATCTTTATCTGAAATGCGTGGGTTAATAAGAATATGCCTAATTTTAAGTTTCTACGTCGCATGTTTTCTGAGAAAATTGGATGTGACAGACGGATAGATAGACACACACGTGAATGATTTTATAAAGGTTCCTGTGTTCAGTTTGATGTATGAAATTATTAAAATGGGCCCATATAGTTTAAATTGGTTTTTCTTCAATAATTTTAGAATATTCAAGTTCGCAAATACAAAATTAAGAATATTCAAGTTCGAAAATACAAAAATTCTTTAGAGAATGTTCAAGTTTCTTAAAGAATACATAAGTCTCTTAGGGAATGTTCTAGTTCCTTAAATAATTATTGAAATCACTTAAGGAATATTTAAGAAGAAGAATTTTCTAATCTTTCGGAGAATATTTAAATCTAAAGAAGTTTGAATATTCTCTAAGGACGCTGTGCCATTAGGTTCGAATCTGTGACGCTGAATCTGGTAAATTCGGCACCTTTGGCGTGAGTTAAGTGAGCTACTTTTTTAGGCGCACCAAGCGCACTTTTTTTTAAATATTTCATTAGAGAGTAGTTTAATAAACAACGTGTATGTTTCTGTATTTTAAAATAATAATCGCATTGTTTCTGATTCATCATATAACATCAGTTTATACATATATATATATATATATATATATATATATATATATATATATATATATATATATATGCATATATTTATATATACACACATATATATATGTGTGTGTGTGTATAGTTTATACACATATATATATATATACATATGTATAAATACTTTTTTTTAATTAGAAGCTTTCACTGCTATCATGGGTTTATAAGCACCGCCTAAAAAATTGAATTTATACAAGTCTAAAACTGCAGAATCGGCGAGGCAGTGATAAACAGACAGACGGATTGGCGGAAATGGCGAGATTATAAAGTTCCCTGTTTAACTGCGTTAACAGCTGTAGTAAAATAACCGTTTTCCATTTATTAAAAAATTTCTGGTGACCATGTTTGAGGTTTAGCAAGTCCAAATAAAAATACGCCATTCGACATTCGATGCGACATACAATTCGATTTCGTGTCGCCTTTTTGTTAGACTTAAAAGACTGTTTTTTACGTTTTGTGCAGTGAATTAAATTGTTATCTTGCAGCGGCACTTTCTTATTGTAAATCTAGATCAGGAATTGCTCATGTACTTAAGTAAAAACAATATATCTACAGGTAGAAACATTAAGACAAATTTTGATAATACAAGTATTATGCAGCCAACTAATAAACTCACCATCACAGTTCGCAAAATTATCTTATTTTTGGGTTGTATTAAATAAGATCCCTACTCAAAATCACAAGTGACTAGTAATGTCACTTGTCGTCAGCATATTTGCAAATACAAATGCAAGAATTCAAAATTATTTTGGCTTTGGACAAAATTATTTTGGCTAAGTTTAAGTTTAAGATGATCTGTGCCTTTAAATTGTTTATCGCGTTATGCGTATAGCAAATGAAACAGGTGATGGTCGGAGGGAAAAGGCGGTCCTCTTATTCTCCGATAGTAAGTTAGGTAAAAAGAGGCTCATGGATTAATTCTGAGTTCGAAAGGATATTTAGCTAATGTGGTAGTCAAATAGAATATTTTCACTTCTTCGTGGAAACATGGAGTTGTTTTTTTATTGCAGCATGGAAGCATGAGGGTAGTTCCACTAGGTAGCGCGAATTGAATCTGGCATCTGTATCAATAAGGTTTCTTATTAGTTCTAAATTTAATAGAGGGAATAGCTTTGGATGAGGATAATTGGAAATATTAAAATTGCTTTCCTTGGATTTTTGCAACCAAATTGGCTGTAGTAGGAAAGTACATCTTCACACATCGTCGCATATACATCGATTGAATGTCGCTTCGCTTACTGTTCGCCCTAAATAGAAGTTACGAAGTAAAGGCAATCAAGTTCTCTTTGTGCAATTTCCTTATTTTGTTTGTTGTTTACTCGTCTAAACTCAGTTGCTAAATGAACAAAGTTTATATACGCTACTAGATATACATAATAGAATACACAATTTATATACCCTACTAGAAATGAAGTGTACTTAATATTACTGATATTGCTGGCAAAGTGGCGGGCTCATTAGTTGCCAAACTAATAAATTGTTTTTTCATTAAAATGGTTTGGTGAGAAAACAGGTATTTGAACTTTAAATAAGGATTAAATTAACTCGAAATATGTACTTTAAAGAAGTAGATTTTAAAATACATCAAAAGCTAAGCTCTTTAATTATTTTTTTTATTTATTACCGGAAAGGATATGTTCATTAGTTTTTAATTTTCATCAACAATTCGGCTTGTTCGATAGACTGTAAAATTTTCTTAGAATCCGAAGTAGAAATTTGAAATTTTACATGGTTATAGTATTGGCTTGAAGCAAATAAAACAAATTTCGTCTCGATGATTTATTTTCGAGAGTTAATCATATTTTAATTAAAAAAAATTGTGGGTTTTTGTGGGGTGTCTAATTTCTAAACTTAAAGTATAAATTTAGTGGAATTTTATCTACAAAAAGTTGATAAACTGTGAACTATGCTTGGCTTGCCATCTTTTTCCGAAAATAATGACCGAAAATATCTAAAAACAATCCTATATAATTTTTAAACAAATATTAAATGTTACAAGTTTGAATTTAAAAAAAAAATATTTAAAATGAAATTGCAACTAAAGCAAAATTAAGGAGGGATTAAAATAATATAATTCCCATATTATAATGTATTAAAAATATCTTTTACAGTACAGTGTAAAAATAATTATTTAAACACGTATTCCTTTGCCTCATCCATAAAAATAGCCCTGAAAATAATTATAATCATGGTAACTATCATCTCTATATTTTAGCCTTTTTCGCGCATTTTTTTGATATTTTTCATTCCGAGCCTGTGGAGTTTTCCTCATAAGCCTTTAGCATTTTATATGCAAGCTAACGACCTTTTTATGGTCTCTCTCCCTCTGAATGGCATAATTTTTGTTCACTTTTTAATTTATTTCAGCCACACCTTGTGTTCATCGTAACGCTCGTGTGTCGTGTTCTCTGCTTCAGCGACCTGATATGTGCAGGTCGCTGAAGCAGAGAATGCCAGATCTACATTTGGTGGTATTCATTGTCTTTATTATATAGTTGGTTACTTGTTATCGATAAATTCAAGGCTATTTCACTGAGATTTTCGCATTTATCTGTTAAACAACCTTGTGTGGACTATCTGTAATTTAATTGTCTTGAAGAGTTACATCACTTTTTGTCCTATATACCATATTTTTTCATTTTCATAAATTTTTCAATTTTCTTTTCTGTGAAGATATAAGCTAGTCATTACGAAATCGAATACATAACATAAGGTGGTAAACCTTATGTTTTGGATATATTTTTCTATTTTTTAGTGAAAGAATAATATACTGCAGAGAAATAATAAAATCATAATTAAAATTGTATATGCTTAGTAAGTGAAATCGGAATTAAATCCTTTTTTATCTACTTCTTGGTTGATAATTAAAGTAATTAATAATTTATACTTGGTTATAAATAATATTTAATTAATATTGAAATGCAAATTATCCATTTAAATGGTTTGTTCTGCTTTTGTTTAGATTTTGTATTGAAACTGTAAAGCGGACCGTTTATTTCTAAAGTTTTCAGAAACCCTGTAAAATAGAGAGTCATTTTCAGAAACCTTTTAATATACAGAGTCATTTTCGGATATAGTTAAATTTAATAACGTGTCAAACATAGGAAGGTGTAAACTGTAAAATTGATAATTCGTAATACTGGAGGCAAGTTCAAGTGAATCATATTTTTTTGGTTCCGTTGTTTGGAATGATAAAAGTTGGTAAAATGTTAAATCATAAAAGGTTTCAAACAACTCTGAATTAGTGTGCTATTTTGCAAAACAAAAATTTTAAAGTAGCAAAAAATTATTTTAAAATTCTTTTATTTTTGGCTATGGTCAGAAAAATCTTATTTTTTAAATTCTATCCTCCATTTGACACTCATATCAAGACCTGTCCGAATAAAACATATTCCACCATCTTGAAGCATTTGATATATTTAATTCATGATAATATCAAAAATATTTTATATTTTTCCAGGTTTCAATTAATTTTCTACCAAATTGCATTAAAATAGTTCTATAGCTTAGCTGTAAAGACAGAAAAACTCACTTTTGCCTTCGTAATATTACAATAAAATTTGTGTTATGTTTTATTTTACGACCATAGTTAAATATTGTTAGAGTTTTGTAAAAATACCTTTACTACTTTTGGGTTATACATAAACAAACGAACAAATATATAAGCAAACAAGAATTCTGAAAAATACCTTTTGGGTTCATTAAACAGGTTGCCCATTTATAGTGGTCCAAAATTTTTTTTGTATACGATGGGCCTACCTGTATATCTAGATTAATTCATTTCGTGGAATAGTTAAGTTTTTATGTTTACCTATAGGTAAGCTAATTATATTATAAAATTAGTGTTACCTAATAAGTAAACTTTTCAAAAACTAAATCTTTGGTGGGTATATTAAGTATTACGAATTTTTGATTTTCATGAGTGGACTAAATTATCGAAACAATAAATTTCTACAAGTTTTTTAATCTATGTGATTGGCTTTTCACTGACTGTCAGTAATAGTCCCCAGTTTAAAAAAAATAAAAAGTTCCCTCTATCTTTGAAAGTAATAACAAAGAACAATGAAAAATATATGATAAGTTCTGAATTATTGAGTGAGAATAATGAGTAGCAGATATGTACGTCGAAGTAATTTCAATTGTGATACAGAACACGGGAAGTGTGTGCTTGAGTATTTCAGAGTTGCGTCAAAAGTCCTGAAGTGCGAGGGGAAAAAATCGGATCCCTTATAATATTACTAGCGTACTCATCTCTCATAACCGTTTTTGTTAGAAACTTTGGAGCTAGAAGCTACAAATTCGGCTTAGTGTTAAGGCATATTAATCAGCATATATTTTAGGAGTTAACATTCAAAAATACTTATTTAGTAAAGAGGCAAACGGAGTAATAGAAAAACCGTTTTATTCAATTTTATGTATCGTGTGTGGTGTCAACTGAAAGAGAAAGTTATAAGCCGCCTAATCTTTTTCAGTATTTTATATAAGATATATATAAAACACTGAAAAAAGATTATATAAGATATAATATTGTTGTTGAAATGTCTAGGAAAGATATTCTTTTCACAACTGCAAAAACAGCTTCATCCAAAAACAGCTTATTAGAAAATTACCTAAAGCTTACCAAACAATTATACCAATGAATTTAGATCTCTTTGTTTCTGATCCTTCCTTCTCAATCACCGAAACAGCTTCATTCAAAATTACGAAAAATAGCTTATTAGAAAATCACCTAAAGCTTACCGACGAATTGTAGCAATAAATTTAGATCTCATTGTTTTTGAGATATCAAGATATGTTAACGCCTGTGGAAGTTATTCTAGGCAATACATTTTCATAGGGGAAGAAAATATTAATATTAGGAAAAAATTTAAGAGAAATACTGTCTACCATTAAAAATTTCATTTATGTATTAAATAGAATATATCCGTGTTATTTCAAGTGGTATCAATATAAGTAAAAAGGACCTTACACGTACCAACGACAAATTAGATGCAAGGTGTCAGTGCCCATTTTTCCAGGTGGTGGATAAGTACGTTTTTATTGTTTGTGAAATTATTAATATGTATAAAAAATAGTTTTAGTTCAAGATATATAGTTAATGCTGCCATTTCCAAACGGTATTCTGCAATCGGTTTAGTAAAGGCGCCATAAGATATTTATTAAATGACCATCTTTTTTTAATCACATCACTATATATATATATATATATATATATATATATATATATATATATATATATATATATGTGTGTGTGTGTGTGTGTACATACATACATACACACACACACGTATATATCTTTGCACATTATCTTTACCTAAGTTGACTCAATTTAGAACAATTTCTGTCATAATATCACTTTAGCGCACCATTCAAAAATAAAAGTCATATAGCATATATTTATTTATTAATATTCACTATCAAGAATAAGGAAGATAATATTATAATCGTTGAAAAATGTTGACTTCAACATTTTAATAGAAGTTTATTCTAAATTAATTGCAGAGGATAAAACACATAAAATTAAATAAAATTAAAAACTACTTGAACGATACCTACAATACTGAAGCAATTTTTGGGATGTATACAGCGCTCCTATAGTTAATGTTTATGAGCCCAAAAATATAAATACTTTACAAGCCAATACAGTTTTACTGAATCATGATAGAAAACATGTAAATAAGGGCTTATATTTTACGTAAAAACAAATATAACGTTAGTATGAGGCAGCCCATCTGTGATCTTGATTGTACAGTTTATTGAAGTAAAACTTCTTTACGCACGCTTGACTTGGGGAGTAAGCTGGTGAATACGTGACGAGAGCGTTACGAAAAGTGTGATCGGGCAAGGCGAACGGAAGTTGAGAGGGAGATATTGAAAGAAAGAAGTTAGTGAAGACAGAAAGAGAGAGAATTACGAGAGAGAGATGCGAGCACACATTTTCTTTCTCTCTTCCTCTCATAGCCAGTGCATGGAATATATATATATATATATATATATATATATATATATATATATATATATATATATATATATATATGCGAGTTTGCTAGCGTTACGCGAACGGTGATTTTTTGATTATTTTGTAATTTCATTTCGTTCTTGAACAATTTTATAAATTATTATTTTGTTCAATACATTAAATATTCTACGTTTAAAGTGAATAAAATTGTAAATTCATTTTAAAGTTCATATTTTGTGAATTTGAAGTTTTACTTCAGTCGTATGGTCTAAAGCACACTCGTTTTTTTTTAGATATGAATATTTGTAAAATATATAAGAGAATTATATTGAATATAATATTTAATACTTATATTATTCGACACACATTCGAAAATATGTGTCGAATAATATATATAATATATGTAAATATTAAATAATTATTATCTTTTAATAATGTATTATCTTTTCGTTACGCTTCACCATCGTCATCATCGGAAGCCATCCACTGCTGAACATAGGTTCCACCAGAGATTGACACAAAGATCTATGCCGTACTGCTTGTAGCCATAGGAATCCTGCGACCTTTGTCAAGTCCTATGTTCACCTAGCAGCGATCGCCCCACACTGCATTAGTTTTACTTTCACAATTTAATGACGTCAGCATTGCGTGGATACTAAGCATTTATTTAGATTGGATGAAAATTTAAATACTCGCAATTTTATTTTACTTTTATCCACATGCAAACTACTTCTACTACGTTGGAACTTGGAAAACTTTGAATGTAATAAAGGAAAGTGTCCCGATGGTAGCGAAAAATTTATTAAATATCATTTATCGAGAAGAGTTATTTGAGTATGTTTTTATAACATAATTCTTCATGATTCAAATTGAATACGAGCAGAATTTGATAAATTTTGTTTTTAATGGAGAGGCCATTTTGAAAATATTTCAATATATATTTTAAAAGCCTCGAGGTTACTAACGAGTCCCATGAGTCGAACCATTTCATAAACGATTGTGAAAAACACGAAGGTTTAAACCGTTGAATTAAAATATAGAGAATTTAGAATTAAAAGCAATAGTTGAATAGTAAGCTTTTTTAAAAAAATGTGTTCTATCAACGCAGTAAAAATATATATGTATTAGTAAAGGCTTTTTTTATGTTTCGACTAATTCATGTAACTCTCCGTTATAATTCACAATGTGTAGGCCTACATGCAAAGAGTCTTGTATCTCTTCGGCCCATTATTCTGAAGAAACAGGAAAAAAAATTAAATGAATGAAATTTTTAATTAACTTATTTTTTTAGGCTTTTTCTATTGAGATTAATGTGAAAAATCACAACTACGGCGAAAACTTTGAAGAAAAATTTCCATCTATTTCTTCGCAGCAAAACTGCAGTTGTAATAAATCAACATTGGAAAATTTCAATTTTCTTTTGGACACTTTATATTTGATTACGCGTTTTTGCTATGCATCGCTTTACACTATGATCTTCTTTTAGAAAAGAAAACAATACTATGGACGAAAGACATAATTATGGTTGATGAATTTGAAAAAAATATACATTTCCGTCAAATTATTTTTATTATCGGGATGTAATGAGCACTGCGAATACACACACGCAAAATCATATCTTAAAATAAAACATCAGTTTTCAGTCTGTCTTGCAAATGTGTGAACATCTTAACTATAATAAACATTTTTATTATGGCATCCAAAAAATATCTCGGAGGAATTAAAATGTTTCTTGTTCTGTATTATACATTCATAGGCTTCATTACAGGCTAACCCAGTTTATATATCATATTTCAAACATTAAGTATGTGTTATCACTTTTTTATAATTCTATTTAAATAAAATTGTTATAAGAGATTGAGAAAAGTTGATTTTTTGATAAGTATTTAATTTGTTTAATAATTGAAAAATTCAAAACTATTTATCCTGAAAATAATAGCCTCAAAAATTATAACTTAAAGACTTCAAATTTAAATTTAATGTTGGGTGTTGCTCCCCCTAGTTTTGACTACTCCTTGCAACTGAGAATGCTATTCATGATACAGACTCGAACATTTTTATTTTCCTTATATATATATATATATATATATATATATATATATATATATATATTTACATAGATATTTTCCTTGCAACTAGCTGAGAATGTTATTCATGATACAGACTCGAACATTTTTTTTAAATTGTCTCATATAGCCTTGATAGGTTTGAGGGAAAGATTGTCGAGTGGTCATAGCAATCTTTTTATATCAATGGCATACAGATACCCAGTCATGCATCTTGCGACATGTGAGCAAACGTTGTCGTGCACTAAAAGAAAATTGTCAACAAAAATGGTTCTAGAGGAATGATATGTTTTTCTAAGATGCCCTACAAGTACATTTATGAATTAATTCCTCAACTCTCGAGGATCACTACCTTTATGCATGCTTCATGAGTAATGCTGCCTCATATCATTATGAACCTGCCATTATAGCCTGTTGTTCCCGCCTCATAACATTTTAGATCCGCTATTGTAGCGTATTGATTCCAGTACATGGACATTTTTTCATTGGGTCGCTTGTACACATATTGACAACCGCTTGGAAATTCACGGGAGAATCTCGTTTAAGAACGGAACATTTCTTTATTGTGTCATTGTCCAATAAGCATGCACTCAAGTGAAATGGAGTTATAAGCCTCAACAGGTAGTGAATCGATTTCACAGTACATTTTTTATGATACGATTACGTACTAATGTGCAGTTTCTTCGTCCTTAACTTGGCTTGCACGTGTAGGAACTAAACCACCTGACTGTAGTTCTTACTGTGTTTGGGAGCACTTCGAGTTGCGGGTCTATAATCTTGTGCGTCAATAAGGGTCACAATCCTGATTATTCCAGTTGCAATTAAATGTGCTTAATATAATCTTATATCTTCCAAGTATCTCAAACCTAAAATTGATTTCATGCCTTATTTTAAACGAAAACATGCCTTGGTCCTTATCTAAATTCTTAAGAAAAGATGGTAGGTTTACTAAAGTCGCTTTAGTTGGCAAAGCCTTCAAAGTTTACAAAGCTACATTTTTGTATTATGTAATTAATGAATAGTGTTGGATCTAGGCTTTAGAGATATATCTGGTTTGGAGGCAATGGGTTATGTTGTTGCTATTCCACAGTCCATGGAGAAGGAAGTAGAACAATTAATGACTTTGCAAGTTAATAAGTCAATGATGGTGATGATTTATCGGTAGCTTGCTGAGTTTTAAAATAGGAAATTCAAGCGTGGTTTCAAGTAACTCAAATATTTTTTTGTTGCAGTACTACACTTGTGTACAGGTTTTAAAAATTCTACTATTTTGATTCCTTTCACCTCATGTGGTTCTGGCTGATGGGAGTAATGCAGCTACTTTTGGTGAAATAATCAATAGCCAAGTATAAAAAGTCCAATGACCCAGCAGATTATGTGATTGCGAAAAACCTGAACAGGGAGAGTGGCCTTTGAAAGAAACTAAGGGAATTTGATTCAACTGTAGTAACTTCCAAAATTATCGAAAGATAACCGACAATATTCGGGTTGTGTTCTTATCAGTTAAAATTAGCCAGGAGCTCGTAGAGTGAGCAGAGCATGTGGGGTATGATACAATTAATGTTTAACGCCAGCCTACTGGATTAAACAATTTACTTGATTGTAACATGAATAAAGTCAATGTATGGTTGTTGAGAATTAGGTTAAGGAATAGACATATTAAAACGTATTATTCTTATAAATTAATTAAAGGAAGTATGGAAGGATTAGAAAAGATAAGTCATTATTACTCACTACCTGATATTTGTTACAGAAATATCATATCTTTTTTTAATTGGCCGTTAACTGCAAATCCATTCATGTAAAACTTGGATAGTTGTGAAATGGGTGTTAAGATGTAAACGATGTGTGATTTTGGTTTCTTTTAAGAATAACCATTTCTGTAAGCGAGCATTATAAATAAAATTTTATTTCCCCTAATTTGCTTGTAATAGTAATTTATAATTTGCATTATCAATAATATTGTATTATATGCCTATTAGTTTTGTATTCGAATTTAAAAGCCAGCAGTTAAGTTTTAAGAATAATATAAAGTAATGCATATATAACAGTTTGCTTTAATAGTCTAACCCTGATTCCACATATTTTGTAAAATGTAGATATTTAGTCCTTATACTTTAATATTAAGTAATTCACATATAACAGTTTACTTTAATAGTCCATCCCTGACTGCATATTTTGTAAAATGTAGATATTTAGTCATAATACTTTAATATGAAGTAATTCATATATAACAGTTTGCTTTAATAGTCCATCCCTGATTCTACATATTTCGTAAAATGTAGATATTTAGTCATAATACTTGAATATTAAATAATTCATGTATAACAGTTTGCTTTAATAGTTCATCCCCGATTCAGCATATTTTGTAAAATGTAGATATTTAGTCATAATACTTTAATATTAAGTAACTCATATATAACAGTTTGCTTTAATAGTCCATCGCTTATTCTATATATTTTGTAAAATGTAGATATTTAGTCATAATACTTTAATATTAAGTAACTTATATATAACAGTTTGCTTTAATAGTCCATCCCTTATTCAACATATTTTGTAAAATGTACATATTTAATTATACTGCTCTATCATATATTCCTCGTTCATTTCTTTCCGTGTCATAATTTACTCATTGTCGGTCACGTTGAACCTCCGTAAAATCCGCTATAAAGTCCATTCGAACTATTTTTAATTCACGTCCTACACGCGTTTGTGTAATCCCGTTCCCTTTGAGCCCAGTTCCTGTGCGCTTCATACGTAATTGAGTGATGAGCCAGACTGAGTCTAAGCCGGTTGGCAGAGTACACTTTGTCTGTAATAATTCCATGCTTACCTACCTCAAAATATGAGGTATTTTTCAGATCACATTTTACTTCTAAATCAGAATTTTTTTTAACAATTCGTGTCTAGAAAGGAAAATTCCCGAATATAACTCGTACCATGACCGTACACATATACAAATTTAAAGGTATTTTATACATCTATTGAACCATAATTTTAATATTAATGTTATTTTTCACCATGTGAATATGTTGCCAAGTATATATTATACTTAATTTAACCTCGATAAGTTTACTCCTCATCACTAAGTGTACCTGTCACCACCTTCCGGTTACATAATTAGACCCTGATTTTACTAAAGGGAAAATTTGGTTTGCCTTTAGTCGTACCAACACGAGAAATACTTTATAGTTAGATCATCAGTAAACTTACATCGCCAAAAGTAGACATCTGTTTCATTGTTGCGGAATTCTATGGCGCATCTTCAATTTCCATGGTCAAATTCAAACCAAATTGCCATGAGGTTTATTCTCCTAAATAAAAATAATTATCCAAATTGGTTGGTAAATGAGAGAGAACGTAGACAAAAAATACAGTTAAACTAGGATCGTCTTCCTTTTTTAAAGTCACTTAGAAATTATATAGGAGAACAATACAAAATAATGGAACACAAAAGTGTTGTTTTCGGAATATTTCCATCATGATAAAAGCTACTTAATCCATTCGAATGGTGTTTTTACAAGAATTTAAGGGTCAACTACAAGTAATATTTAGTTTTTATTTCATTTTAATTTGTTGGATGAGTACATCAAAAAATACGCGAATTTAATATTTAAAAAAAATATTTACGTTGCATTAGTAAGACAAAAATGAATAGTTATCCTAAGTAGGCACTATGCCTACTAGGATAAGGCACTATGCCTACGTACATCAATAGACGGTGCTATGCATATTTTAAAACAAAATGGGCGGGGCCAGAAGTGAAATGCTGAATGGTGCGGGAGCAGTAGGTGTTCGAGTTAGCAACCCGGATGCGGGCGCAGACACATGAGTGGAAACGTCATTGTTGGTCGTCTTCCTCACATAAAATTGTTCAACGTTGTCTCCATCATTATAAGATTATCGTGTTTCTTCAATTTGATATTGAAAATTTTAATCTGTCATTATTACAAATATTGACAGATTCAAATTATTTAGTTCCTTTGGTAGGCTTAGTGTTATGTTGTATAAATTTGGCTGTTATATATTTAATTTTTTTTTGTATCTATCTATACTCGTAATAAAACCGTAGCATTGGCTTGTAAGTATATTAAAGATTATTAATAAAAAAATATTTAGGTGGACGTAATAACAGCAACAAAACGCAAAATATTGTTTTTATTCTGTGAGTCTGGTTATTTGTTCACAGGATACCTAAAGGAATTTTAATGAAATTTTCAATTGCCGATCCCGTTGGGTTGGGGAATAACATGTAGTCTATATTTAATTTCAATCGACCAACTACAAAGAAGATACGGCAATTTGACATTTCAATACAAAGCGTACTTAATTAAAAAAATGTTTAGTTTTATGATTATAGTTAACTTAATAATATTTTCTAAAGGTCCACGTAAATAAAGTATCGGGCACTGCTAGTAAAAAATATTTTCATAAAATTCCGCCAGTTTTCTGCACCATCAACTAAAAATTATAAAAGTGTTCACAATATGATATTTAATAAAATAAATTTTGAGATTCCGTTTAAGATCTAAGCTACCTTTTATTGATAGCTAAGGTAGCTTAGTTTATATCAATTGGATATTTTATAAGGGACTTTAAATTATTGGCGCTTTTTCAGAACTGAGTATGTGGGTTTAAGAATTAAAAATTGTCGACACCGTCATAGAGATTTATTTTAAAGTCCCAGCTAAAATATAAGTTATTCTTATCCTACTTAGGGTTACTATATAGATGTAATTAAAACTTATTACGCACAGAAAGGGCACCTTTATCTCGTTAATATTATAAATGCGTAAGTTTAGACATTTGTTACTCAATCACACATAAATGAATTGACAGATTTTCATGAAACTTAATATAAACATAAGTTCATTAACCGAAATTACCACATAGATTATTCGTCAAAAGGAGAAAAAACATAATTCTTTATTAATTTCATTTAGTACTAAAATATGCCAATAAATGACGCAATATATTATAAAATCTGTTATTAAAAGAACATGTAAGTAAATTTCACCATCCTAATAGAAAATTCACGTTAGCGAAGCTGCGGTCAAAAGCTAGTATATCATATAACAAATTAATGTTCGTAGTGACCGTTTTTATGGTATTTCTAAGTTATTTTGAGTACAAAAATAAAATTACATACAAAACTCAGTTAGATTCTCTAGATAATGATAGAAGTATAGAAGATATATATATATATATATATATATATATATATATATATATATACATATATATATATATATATATATATATATATATATATATATATATATATATATATATATATATGAAGATATATACGACTAAAAATGGCAAAAATACAAATACATTCCTGTATTTATATGACTTCAGCGTGGAAATAAGTATGTACTATAAGTGTTAGCAAGTTATGTTGCATTCACGTAACTACGGCGCTTTTCCACACCATCACAAGTTCTCGTGAACATTTTGTAGTTACGTGGCTTATTCATAATAACTGGTTAACTGCATCATAAAAATGTATTAATTGTGACTTATTAACTGGTCAACGTTCAAGAATTCATTGACCGCTCAAGAAATATAAATTAAAGTCAGGTTAAGTAACTTTGTCCTAAATTAGGATTAAACAGAAAAAAGTATGATATTTTTATATAGCTGTTTTTACACAAATTACAATTTACATACATAATTGATCGTATGTTACAAATTTAAATAATTAAACAGTTTGCCTCTCAGAAGGATCTGCCACCGACAGAGGTACAGCTATAAGAAAAAAAAGGTTTTTTTTATATAGCTGCTTTTACACAAATTACAATTTACAGTACATAATTGATCTTATGTTACTATGCATTCAAATAATAATTAAACAGTTTGCCTCTCAGAAGGATCTGCTACCGAGCTGTTTTTACACAAATTACAATTTATAATACATAATTGATCGTATGTTACTAAGCGTACAAATAATACATTACAATTAATGATCTATCTTTGCCTTTTACTACGTGTTTTACGAGAAACGGGCATTTCCACAAAAACGTTATGGTGAGGCGCATTATCCCAATATTCAAATATGATAAACGGTATAACTTTGTTGGAAGTAACTGATACGTTATAAAAAAAAATAAAATAAAATGCGATTCAATAAGTAAATAAAGTCGCCTTTCAAATATCTCCAATGCCATAAAGATTAATGGATTATAAAAAAAATATGGATGTATCATATATGGCATATCCCCAATATAGAGGAGGGCGGTACGTAGAAAGCCTTCGCATCCCGTCTACTCGGAATGGGCGGACGAATATAAAAGGTAAAAAACATAACTTTGAAAATTACCAGTCGAAAAAGTAGAATGTATGGAAAGAGAATTAACAGTTGAAAAAATATAGAGGGAAAATGGGCTGCAGCCAATGGCAGATTTGAGGATATAATCGAAAGGGCAGGATGTGGCAGCACGAATTTACGTTTGAGTCTATTTAGTTTAATGCTGTTGTTTGGGCGAAGTCTTCGCAACTTTGCCAGCTCTGTTAAGTAGTACGAAAGTGGTAATGAAAAATATTAATTTAATCATTATCATGTCCAACTTTTCCTTTATGGAACATAAAAGTTGTTTTTCTTTCATTGCGTTGAAAAGAAATATTTATATAAAAGTGTGTTATACTGTTCGATTATAAATGCGCTTCAGTCATAGCGAAAATTATAATTTGGTCCTTAAATGAAAGGATATAATTAAAAAACAACTTATTTGACAAATACATTTGCTGTTTAGGTTTATATAATAAGGAAAAAATCTTTTTTTTTGCTACTGACGATCATATATCGAACTTTAAATTTCAAACGTCTCTTTATTTACAGTCTTTATGAAACTCTTCTACATTTTATAGATTTTCTTACGTTTAATACGAGTATTTCTAAATTTATGCCCCTATTTGCATATTTGGAGTTTAGTATAAATTGCCATTAAAATAACTTAATAATTTTTATAGGCACAATTTGTATGGAAAATATTTTATCTCATTGTTTTTTTTACAAAATGAAAATAAATTATTAAGTTTGTAAATACCGAAAACAATATTGTCCGAGTTCAAAGTACTGAATATAATTTTGTTTTACATTACTACATGTTATTTTATTTCCACATTAATTATATTTATTCAATAAACAAGTTAAGGTTACGACGCTTATTTCTTATTACATCAGTTAATCCATTTTTTTCTTATATTTGTAACTCACTATCGGAAATCTATAAAATTCGTATTTACAGTTTCTTCCATTAATTTGTTTGTTCATAAAGTTTTGCTTCTTTAAACATGAAGACATGCATTTAACAGAAATACTATCATTGTTCCATTCTTAACCGCAGCATGCATTGTCGTTTATTTGGTTACCCTATTCTACATTCCGCTCTAAGCGAATAAGCATAAATAAGTCCTACAGGTATTAAAAAAACAATGTTTTTCATAAAATTAATTCAGTTTGCATGCGTGAGGATGCTACGTCCTGAAGAGAAATGATTTTTTACGTAAAATACTAAGTAAGGATCTAAACATAGAATTAATATAAAATTTATTTATATAATCATACTAACTTTTAAAGAGATTCCTTTTTGAAAGTTTAGTATAAAAACAGCTGTTTCGATTAATATGAAACTTACACCATCATATAGAACAGCTTGTTTAATGTCCAGAAAGACTTGTATAATGTATTTTTAAAACGCGTGGGTAACGAACCTACAGGTATTAAAAAAACAATGTTTTTCATAAAATTAATTCAGCTTGCATGTGTGAGGTGCTATATCCTGGAGAGTGATCATTTTTACATGATATACTAAGTAAGGATCTAAACATAGAATGAATATAAAATTTACTTATATAATCATACTAATAATAATAATAATAACAATAAAAGATATTAATGATGTTACGTAATTATATAAACCTGGTACTTAACTTATGTCACACATTTCCATTAAGCATTAAAGCAAGTTACTCTACTACGTAAAAAGAATTTTCATTTCATAAAATAATAATAATAATAATAACAAATTTCACATCTAATGCAGCGTACAGGAAATTCTCAGAAAAACAAATTTTGGGTAACTATCAAGCACTCTTTAAGTTAGTAGCTATTTTAAGTTAGTACTAATTTATTTACTGATGTAATGTAATAAATTTTTTATTCCCGGGATACTTAAAGTTGACGAAAGACGAGAAAGTAATAATGCATCCAATAATTGTAATATTGCAATAATAAAAAAATATCATATCTAATGCAGCGTACAGGAAATGCTCAGAAAAAACCCAACGTTTAATTAGTCTTTAAACTTAGTAGCAATTTCATAAATAAAACTAAAGCTTTGTTACTGATGCATGGTAATGAATTATTTATTATAAGATAGATTTCAAAATTTAAATTAATTCAAAGTTGTTGTTATATTATACAATAATACAAATTTACCAAATATTAACAAACATTATATTGTTGTTCATCGGGCAATGCCATATATTTAAATTAAGAAAAGTGAAATTAAATTTTATCGTCTCAAGCCTTGTCCACAAAAATTGCTACCATCAAATAAAATGAGTGCAGAAGATAGTACTTCAGCGGTGGCGGGATGGGAAGCGCGTTCCTGCTCCAACATAACTGCGCAGCGTGCAGATGTAGGGGCAAAAAGACAAAGTAACCATATTAAAATCGACGCAGAACCATTGACAGTCAGTTTCAAAAGTTAAATGCAATTGAAAGTTTTGTACTTTAAATTCGCAATTTGATTTTTGACGACAGAAAGGAAATTATGACTTTAATTAAGTATTCCATATCTTATATTTAGTTCTACAGTACGTTTACATTTTTGAAATAGCGATTTAAAATTTTTGAAATGTTTTTCAAAATTGCTTGTAATATTTTTTAACAGTCAAAAAAATTAAATTTCTTAATTTTTATAATTCTGAAGTTTCTGAATTTTCATATAATAGGCGACACAAATTAGATTATGTCAATATTACTATTTTGCAGCAAGTTTATCATAATGAGACCAACTGTACACCAATTTCAGAACAGTAATTAATTTTGAATTGCAAAATATTGCATTTAAAGTCAAAATATTAAATTTAATACCTTACAAGATCTTAACAACTTCAGGAAATTCCAACAATTATTTTTGACGTGAATACGTCTTTAAATTTGCTACCATCCAAAAAATCGGGGGATACAGTTTGGCGTTGCAGTTTTGAATCTATCCTCTACATCAAACATTAAATTATACCACTGGATAGTTAAAGGCTCAAAGAATTCAAGAGAGAACAGTGACGCATCGCGCGCGGTGGAGGGGGAAGTGCCGCCATTTTGAGGTTATTTTGCTACGTATCGAGATTTGCAATTAGTATAACTTTTGATTCGGAAAAGCTACGATGTTCGTTTAAGTTTTAATCATCAGCTGTCATTAAAATCTATCGATCGTATATAAAATATTACAGCAGTGACAGTGAATATAATAAGTGTTAGACTAAAAAAATATTATCAAACATATTTTATTTAAAAAATATAACCCGTTACATAGATGTATTCACGTACAATACACGGACGTGTCCATGACACAGCCACACTCCATTTTTCTTTTACAAGAATACCAGAACTGTGAGACGATGTAAAGATTTCCACCAATAATATATGTCATGCGATGAGTGAGTCTACTGTGTCTTTTGCGACGGTAAATATTTGGTTCAGAAAATTCAGGAATGAGGACTACTATCTTGACGATGAACCCCGTACCGGACGTCCTATTGAATTGGACGTTCAACGATGACGCTTAAATGAGGAGGATCTTCGACTGTCTACTCATCAATTGGCAGATGAGCTACACACTGCAGTCAGAGCACCATAGAAACAAATTTGCATGAATTGGAAAAAGTTTCAAAATACAGTGTGTGAATACCCCACGAGTTGTCATCATATAACCTTCAGGGCAGAGTTGATACTAGTCAACATTTATTGACGTTGAAATGTAACTTCAACTGGCTGAATCAGTGAGTAACTGGCGATGAGAAGTGGGTTAAATACGTTAACCACACACGCAAACGCCAATGGCTGGGTGTCGGAGAAACAGGAAATTTAGTATCCACACCTGAAATAAGTGTCAAAAAGGTGATGGTCAGCTGCTGGTGGAATATCAAGGGCATTATTCATTGGGAGTTGCTTCTAGAGGGATTTATAATTAATGCAGATATTTACTGTGAATGATGCTAGACCACATGTTGCAAAATGTACTCGAGATAAATTACAGGAGCTCGGATGTGTTCTTCTCACTCATCCACCATATTCATCAGACATTGCACCCTATGATTACCATTTATTCAGGGCTCTAAATAACCATTTACGTGGAAAATATTCGACGTTAAAGAAGATATTCAAAATGACCTCGCGCAGTTTTTTGAGTCAAAATCACCGGAATTTAACAAGAAAGACATATTGTTACTGTCAGCTAGATTGTAACAAGTAGTAGATATATATATATATATATATATATATATATATATATATATATATATATATATATATATATATATATATAATCTTCATATAAATGACGGTGACAATTGCCAAGTATCTATGTAATCTATAAAATAAATGAAGAATCCCTATTAGCCACGTTAAATAAGCCATTAAAAAAAATAAAAAATAACCGCGATGTCCGTACCAGAACATGGTCAAATGTGGTTGTATTACTCCCGTTGTAAATTATATTGTATATACTGGCTGTGGGGGTTCGTTGCAGATTTATTAATAAAGTAAATATATATGTTGTTAGTCTCGTAAGGGATGAAATACAGAAAATTAGTAATAAATAAATAAAGAAATCGACAAAATTTTGACGGTTTACTTTTGGCAGACGTAAAGTATAAAACAACTAGTAGAATTAGTGAGGGCCGTTTTTGTTTGTTGTCGAGTAAAATTTTTTTATAGTTTACTTTAAACACACATAACGTACGAAAGAACTGATAGCATTAGTGACAGCCATTTTTGTTTGTTTTCGCGCCACATTTTGACAGTTCATTGTTGACAAATAACGTACAAAACAGCTGATATTGATATCACTATAGTGAGCGCTTTTTTGTTTGTTTTCGCGCATGCGTACACTTCTTTTCTTATTTCATCATGTTCATCTATCTCTCTCGGTTGTTAGCTATCTATTTTCCGTTCTTCTTGGCATAGATTTGTGACTTTATGACGTCACAACGCTTGAAAAACGCTGCACTAAGCACGTTGCGACCTTCACATTTTAATCTCATCGCGCCCAAAGAAGTTTCACCTCAATATATTTTTAAGCATTTAAAATGGTTTAAAAATATATTTTGTCACGATCTCATACATGTGAAGGGGAGCAGAATTTTTTTTACCAGATACTGTTGAAAATATATATTATATTTGAGTATGGTCTACAAGTCTTTTTCTTTAGGTTTTATTCTCTGATTTTGGTCGATGTTTCATCATATTTAGCACTGTTAGATCCATTTTGCTACCATGTGTCTTTTAAAAACACCTTTAGGTATATAATTTTAATTTGAATCGAATATTTCTTATTTCTAGTATTATAAACAATTAATATTAAAACAAGCGAAATATAAATATGAAAAAAAAGTATGAGTAAAAAAAGAAAAGTATTTTGAGAAATTTACTATATTTTTACCGTCAGTGAAAGGATACGCTAAGCAATTTACTTTCATAGTGGAAAGTGACATTCATATTTATAAATAGTTTAACTGAAATACAATGCATCTTTTAATTTTAAATTTGAAAATTTATTAAAACATAAACAAAGAAGAACTATTAAATAATAATTTGATATGTACGGTATGTACGGAAGCATTGTGGTGTGAGTTCTACTCGTAATTAAAATGTTTATTTTTTATAATAAAATTTAAGTAGCACAGTGAAACTTTAAGTACCATAAAATAAATTTAAGTACAATAAATATTAAAACGAATGTAATGATAATAAGACATTTTTAAAGAAAGTTTGTACAAATATAATTGAAGAGGCGGCATAGAAATTCATATAAAAGCGATAAACTCAATAATTTATTAGCGTAGCGTAGTAAAGAATACTCTAAAGCCAAATACTTGTATATCGTATAACTCTCGGAAATATAATAAAACCTACACCGCTCCCCTACAATAAACCCACTAACATAAGCAGTGGGAAAACCCACACAAACCCGTCATCCGCTATTGTTTTGAAACATATAAATGCTGTTGGATGTTTCTAAGAGTTAATCTTTGCTAATAGCCCACCTGAAGATGTTGTAATATATCGAAACCTAGGTCGTGGTAGAGACCTTAAAGAAAGTTAGTTGTGTATTAATATCACTTCCAGGGCGGTTGATGAAATAATGAAAGACACATTGATTATCTTTATGTTTCACAAACTAGTTGAAACGGTCTAAAATAAAATTGAATCTGGTTCAAGATAATCCTTGTGCTTATTTTACGCGACTGTACCCGAAATTTTGGCAAAGCCTGAAAGGTTCCTGCGATTATACGCCAAAATTTTTATTCGCAATGTCCAGTTTTGTAGGTAGAAATAACGCTATTCACAATCCCACGAATGAGCCGTCATGTACTTACTCAATTCCGTAGCCTTGTTCTGATCATGTCCATATCTACTGGGGAAACTCAATATTCCCCTTTGATTAAAGGAGTGAGGGGAATTATGTAGTCTATAATATTTACTCTTATTAAAAAGGTGTGTTAGAATAAACGTATGTGTTGGGTGTGAAAAAGGTGTGTTAGAATAAACGTTACGTTTGATTCATTTATATTTGTTGAAAATGTATTTCTTTAGGTGCGTTATGAAAATAATTGATGAGAGTGAAATTTTACGATGCGCGCATGCACGATGCAAGACAAATCGACAGTATGAAGTTACTCACCAAACATTTATTTACATGCGTGTATTGACTGATACTATATTCAAGATAGTTATTAAAATATATTTTGAGTGTATTTCTCTAAACGAGTTTAAGTTTCAGTATGTATTTATTTGCATTATAAATTTTAAATTATTACTTTATCAGTTATTGAAGACTTAAAATTATTAAATTACAATTAATTTTCCGCATATTAATAAAAAAAACAATGAGCCGGCACGGGACGCCTGGCAGATGTGAAACATCGTGTTCGTACAAGTAATATGCATAAAAGACAACATTATTACAGGAACTAAATATAGCATAATGAAAAAATAAAGTATTACAGAAAATGGTGACTTTATTTAATAAACATTTATTTACAATTAATACAAAAATAATAAAGCACAGGTTATGTGTACCGTTGTAAACAACAGAGTCGAACTGAGTGAGGAGGGGGTCGCGTAGTCGGTTGCGCATGGCGACACGTCGCCATACCGTACACTCTACTACATATAGACTATATATATGACGCTTGTCGTCGGCACGCCAACGATCCGGTTTATACCTGCGCCTATAGATGTTTCACATCAATAAAGGACAATGGTTGTAATTCTACATCGAAAGACCAAAATTTTTTACTACTCTATATGAAAAAACTAATTTTAATTTTTAAAATTTAATAATTTGGTTGTATTTAGATTTTACCGACCGCATTTATAATACCACTCCAATCCTTTTATAATTTTATTTCCGTTAATTATATGCGTGCTAAATAAATTTATTCTTATATTATGCCAAATAAATAGTTCTTGTGTACGCGTACTTATGTACGCGTGATAAAAGCTATATAGCTTTTATCACGCGTACATAAGTATATGCACAATTTTTTTTTATTTCATGCTTTCATAAATAAATTAAAATCAGGTAAGAGACGCTTGCAAAAAATATTTACAATCAAGTAGGAGACACTTGTGGTCGAAAAGGTGTACAGTGTGGTCGAATCTCTATGTGTTTCCTAATTAAGTGTGCAATATAGCGCACACATTCCTTTTTTGCTCACTGGAAATATTAAACTAGAAACTCTAGTGTAAAAAGTTGGTGTGTCTTTAAACTTAATAGAACGCTTGTGGATTGTAAGAGATATTAATTTATTTCAAGGAACTAAACTTATCATTTACTATATTTTAAAATATTTTAGGCGTAAAACATAAGAAAATTTATTAAGCCACTGAAAGCGCTGAACTTGGAAAGTAATTTAAAATTTACTTTAATTGTTTAAAATCTATTTTTTTAATTTCCACAATTAAATGAAACTACGTGATGTAGTATTATTTCTACTTTCTTTAAGGTCTTTACCACGATCTAAGTTTCACTGTATTACAATATCTTCAGGTGGGCTATTAGCAAAGATAATCTAGAGATAATATAGATCTTTCGAATAGAATACATATATACATATATATATATATAGACACATACAAACATTTAAAAATATATAGCATGTTATTAAACTATTTATAAATCTATAATTATTCATCATTTATTTATATTGCGTAGTATATCTTTTACAGGCGTGTAAATAGTGTGAATCTAGTATAAAATTTAGTATCAACATTATAGATTCTCAAAACCTTTAGTAAACCTTTAGTAGTTTGTGTTTCGATTATTTTAACTTTAGTAGTTTTTATGGGAGTGAGGGGTGGGAGAGGGGGATGGAGAGGTGGAGTGGAAGGGAGCCGGGGGTGGGGGGAATGAGGGTGGTGCGGTGATGTTTTTGTGCATATTTTCATATAGTTGTGGAACAAAATTATGACTTTTAGTCGACCTCGCACGGCATCCTACACAACATACGTAACGTAAAGAAATATTTTTGAAAATTTAAAATAACTTTTAATTTATCTACATAAATATTTTTGTGTATTAAATATTTGTCAATATGCCAAGTACTAAATTTCTGGATAGTACCGTGTCCGAAAAAAATGTCTATGACCTTGAGATGAACAGTACGTTAATGATATTATATGGGTTGGAACCGGAAGACATGGAATCTTAAAAAGAACAATCGATGATAATTTGAAAGGTGCATTCCTTCTTAAAGTTTCTTTAATATTTCTTTACAACATAGTATGGTTATATTTGAGATAGGATTAAACAATTCTTAATCTATATTCGTGGTATTTATAAGTGTAAGTTTAAAATTACATACTTTGATAAGGTTTTAGGTTGCATTCAGTATTATGTTTTTCGATACATTCCATCCATTTCGATGAATCTCTATTTAGGGATAAATACCGAATCTCTAAACGATTCTTTGAGAACCCAGCTTCAGGTTTTTTGTCAAAATCAATACACATTTTGGTCAAATTAAATATGCTTAATAACTTGGGCAGTGATGATATGTAAAACGCGCTCGTAGCTGCTACTAATTTGGACTGAAACGCAAAAAAAGATTAAATATTGGGGAAAAACCACGCAATTTACATAGAGATTTCCTGAAAGTAATGTCGGTTTATACATATAAAAGTTAACTTAATCTTATTTCGTAAATATAGTGACGTACTTCGTCAGTCGTTTTGCTCGTTTGAGAATGCGACTACGCGATTTTGCTCAACGATGGTAATTTAATCTCGTTTTTAAACAGCATAAGTCGTAGTAAAACAAGCAAGTTATAGTTTAGAAAAACAAAAAAGAAGGTTTTGTATGAATATGAAAAATAATTAAAAATAATCTCTAAATATAAAGATTTTGGTTAAGAGCGAAATATATCTCTGATAACAAAAAAATTAACTTTAATGTAAAAAAAGCGTGAAGGATTGGGATTATTTTTAAATTTTTTTAGTTCATGTTCCTACCAAAGCGTGTTTTTTCAGTTTAATAATTTTATTTGTATTTTTTTTAGTCTTATTTGTTTTAAGAGTAAAAACATATTTTTTTATTTTATGAAATTATTGTGTTGTCATTAGTTACTGATACATGTGTAAAAGTTTTAATAATTCGGACATATGGAAGTGAATGAAAATTTGATTGAAATATCCCGTTATTCCTTGGCCATTTTTATTTGATGAATAAAACATTTTTTAAAATTCTATATATTGTCATTGGTCCTTGATACGCGTGTAACATTTTAAATAATTCGGACGTCTGGAAGTGGATGAAAATTTCATTGAAAGATTCGGTTACATTCATACATAAATACGTAAACATATACCAGTGAAGTTAATAAAAGCCTGTTAATAAGTATGAAGTCCAGTAAATAAAAAATTGTGTTCTTTTCAAATATTATTGGAAACATGAATATTAAATACCTACAGCTACCAGGACAATTTCACAGAGTTGGTTTCTTTGTTTCAATAGTGGAGGTAAGCGCTTTGGGTCGTCCATATTTTAAAAAATACTATAATGTTGTAAGAAAACGAACCAAATATCAACACTCGGAAATTATCAGACTTGCTCAATCCTTTTAATTGCAGTATACAATTCCACTTGAACTTTCTGGGTAGGCTCTTGAAGAGCTGTCAAGTGGTGCCGCATGTGCGTTTATTTAAATAATTTAGATATGATGAATTAGGTGAAATCATCAAACTTACTCCACTGACGCCTCATATTGCTAAAAGATGATTATTTTATAATGCGTGCTAAAAAGTCGTTTTTTTTTAATAATCTGGATATGATGAATTAAGTAAAATCTAATAACAGTATACAACTCCACTTGAGCTTACTGGGTAACCTCTTGAGGAGTTGTCATATAGTACCCCACCAATTAAAAGCCCCATGAATTAAACGAGTTTCAAAGGAAACTTCAAATCAAGATCTGCCAGCGACTCCTTGTATTGCTGAAATATGATTGCTTTATGATACTTGCCAAAAAGTGGGTTTATTTAAATAATCTGGATATGATCAATTAGGTAAAATCATCAGACTCGCTCGATCCTTCTAATTACAGTATACAACTCCACTTGAGCTTACTGGGTAACTTCTTGAAGAGTTGTCATATAGTACTCCATGAATTAAACGTGTTTCAAAGGAAACTTTAAATCAAGATCTGCCAGCGACTCCTTGTATTGCTGAAATATGATTGCTTTATGATACTTTCCAAAAAGTGGGTTTATTTAAATAATCTGGATATTATCAATTAGGTAAAATCATCAGACTCGCTCGATCCTTCTAATTACAGTATACAACTCTACTTGAGCTTACTGGGTAACCTCTTGAAGAGTTGTCATATAGTAGCCCATGAATTTCAAAGAAAACGAGTTTCAAAGAAAACGTCAAGTAAAGATCTGCCAGCGACTCCTCGTATTGCTAAAATATGATGGTTTTGATACTTGCCAAAAAAGTGGATTTATTGTAATAATCTGGAGGTAATGAATTAGTTAAAAGACAGTCACTTCAAAATTCAATTTGAAAACAAATTCGTTGCAAAAATACAAAAATTCGAGTTAAAAATTTTATCATGTGTCATGTGGAATTAAGAAGGCTTAGTATAATTTGATTTTCTTTCAGGTGACTGAGCTATAAATGCCGAGATTTATTGATACGCTGATATGGATGTATATAACTATATGGATGTAATATATTGTAGAAATATTCTGTTTTAATTAGCAGAAAATGACTGTTTCTACAACAGGACAACATACTCCAAAAGCGGTACACCAAAAGATTGCAGAACTTGGCGGTATAGAAATCTAGCTTCATCCAGCAGTTAGCCCAGATTTTTCTTCATCTAGTTACTATTTATGCATGGTTCGATTTTTAGGTCGAAAAAAAATCGTTCCAAAAAAAGTAGGTTTAAAAGGATCTCATGGAATTTGATGAAAAATGATTTAAGATAGCAAAATACGATCGATTATGCTTTAAGTAGTAAATATGTCGTTTTGCAAAAAAAATCTAATATTCGAAGTTGATACTGAAAATTTGAATGTATTTAAGAGAACATTTTTATAATTTTTTTATCGTTTCATTTTATTGCCATTGTATAATTTTTTAATGAAAGCGTAACATAAACGTGTAGTTGTTAATATGTTTAGTATGTATGATAATCTATACATATAATAAAATTGTAACTGAGTGAATTCTGCACATGGAAAATATTTTAAATTTAGTAATTGATCTAGCGTAAAGAACGATGATAGCTGCCATAATATATATTTTTAAAATTTTTGTTTGTCTGAATGTTCATTTGTTATAAAAATATACATGACGAATTTTAATGAAATTTGGTACAGTAGTAGTTTGTACCCAAGAGCAACATATGAGAAAAAAAAATTGGAATGACTTTTCTTATTCGAATGAAATCATAGGCACAGCTCGTTATATAATAAATTTATTAACGGAACAGGTTATACCAATTATTTCGACCACCATAACCTGAAAGCTTACAATCCGCCCAATTTTATTTCTAATCTTACGCGCAACGTAGACGATCGTCAATAAATTCAGAAAATATAAATTATGATAACGTGCACGTCCTACAAAAACCATCCTTCAAAGAAATCGGAGCGACTTTAATCGACTTTCGCCAATCCAAATGTAACGAGTTAAAATGCACTAACAGCGAAATGTTTGAAAATACAACTGGAAAGTCGTACCTTGTCACATAAAAGTAGAATTTGTCCCACAAAAGTTGGCAGTTGTCCCTCTCCAACCTTCTATCTAAAAAGTCATTCACTGCCCTGCTGTATGATAATGATAATTGGATAAATGTTTGAAAAATGTTTGAAAATACAACTGAAAAGTTTTACCTTGTCACATAAAAGTAGAATTTGTCCCACAAAAGTTGGTTGTTGTACCTCTCCAACCCTCTATCTAAAAAGTCATTCGCTGCCTTGCTGTATGCTGTATGATAATTGGGTATTTAATACATAAACAAATATTTAAAATATAGCTTCTCTATGAGACTGATTTAGTACTTCCACATAAAATCTTTAAATTCAATTGAAACTAACAGAGTCACGAAACCTACTTGCAGTAAAAAAAATATCCCAAATTACCCACAGTGATTACGATATTTGGAGCTCATTATCATTTGAATACAAGAGGTCAGTATGAAGATATTATCATTAAACGAAATGTCGTCTCCTAAAATATTCAATGGCTGTAAAATATATATTTTAATAAATTTTCAAAATAAAGTATGCAGCGTTCACGGCAGAAACTTTGGTGTTTAATTTTTTATTCAACAGACTTGTTCATTGTACGGCTAAACAAAATTGAAAACAGGTAACAAATGGAAAATGTTTTTTATTGTCTCGAAGACATTTAGTACTTCCACACAAACTCTTTAAATTCAACTGAAACTAATAAAGTCATGTTACCTATTTGCAGTGAAAAATATCCTAAACACCCCACAATGACTACGATATTTGTAGCTCATTATCATTTGAATACAAGAGAATTTGTAGCTCATTATCATTTGAATACAAGAGAATTTGTAGCTCATTATCATTTGAATACAAGAGAATTTGTAGCTCATTATCATTTGAATACAAGAGAATTTGTAGCTGATTATCATTTGAATAAACGAAATTTCGTTGCCTAAATTATTCAATGGCTGTAAAATATATATTTCAATAAATTTTCAAAATAAACATTCACGGCAGAAATTTTGCTGTTTAATTTTTTATTCAATGGACTTGTTGATTTTACGGATAAACAAAATTAAAAACGGGTATCAATTAGAAAATGTTTTTTTTTGTCAGACATTTAAATGATCATTTTATTAATTAACGCTTTCAGAATTATTTCTGCGATTTAGTATACTGATTACATAACTAAAGGTCCCGGTTTTTGAAAATTTCATGCCTGCTTTGCCGCGTTGTGATAAGTGTCATACGTGACTGGGTCACATGTAACCGAATAATTTTTATTACTAACCTCAAAATTTTCGGTCTCTACAAGATGACGAAAGTTCGTCAATATCTTTGATAAATTAAATAATATTGTACTCAATATTAACCAAACATTTATTTCATGCACATGGTACTTTTTAATAAAAAAAATATGCTTGGGCGGTATTGTATTTTTGTTTTTAAAGGCTTAAAAATAATTGAGTTGTAGATTATCGTTATTTGTTATATTTCAGTAACTAATACTTTCATCATATTTCAGTAAATAAGTACGTGATCCCATTTTATTATGAAAAAATAAAGATATTGGTTTATTTATTGACTAAAACTGGTTTTTATTGTTTTAGATCAACGGATTTGTTGTTTTTTTTAAACATTCATTGGAGTATATATAAAAACGTAGATAATTAAAAAAAAAATTAAAATATCTCCTAAGTTACTAACTAAATCCAGAAAAAACATTTTTGACGTGAATACGTCTTTCAATTTGCTTCCATATTCAAAAAATCTAATGATAACAAAATCGGGGGATACAGTTTGACGTTGCAGTTTCGAATTTACCCTCTACATCAAAAATTAAATTATACCACTGGATAGCTAAAGGATCAAAGAATTCATTATGATAAGCGATAAAAGTGACGCATCGCGCGCGGTGGAGGGGGAAGCGCCGCCATTTTGAGGTTATTTTGCTGCGTATCGAGATTTGCAATTAATATAACTTTTGATTCGGAAAAGCTACGATGTTCGTTTAAGTTTTAATCGTCAGCTGTCGTCAAAATCTATCGATTTTATATAAAATATTAGTTTAAAGTAGTGACAGTGAATATAATAAGGTGTTAGAATAAAAAAATATTATCAAAAATATATAGTTAAAAAATATAACCCGTTACATAAATAGAACACACGGCCGTGTCCATGACACAGCACACCCCAATTTTTTTTTCTTGCTCTAGTTTCGAAATAGTAATACAAGCATTTTCATACCGCAGTAATTATGAATACTTTTTTAGAGAAAAAACAGATCTAATATACATGATAAGAGTAATAGTAAATAGAAGTTTATTACTATTGAGTCTACGAAAGAGGGAAAGTGTTATTTTTGGTTAATTTATTCTACACGGGGAAATGAAAATCCTGATGTAAAAAGGAGAATTTTCCTAGTATAAATGTAAACACTAACCTCCCTTCACCTTCATTGGTGTCCATTTACAGAATAGAATTTCCGATTTTCAATCATGTTCTATATTCCCTTCCGAACAATATGTTCAAAGATAATATTTTTAGTCGGAAAGCGAATAAGGTATCTGATTGTATATATCGAACTTAATTACAGATTAATTTTACGATTTAATTTTCTAAATCCTTTCAAATATTAACTAACAGTTAATTTCGCTTATCTACAGATGTCTACATTGCAGTGACACATTGTAGCTTTCGCAGGCGCCGATGCATCAACCAACTGACTGACGCGATTATTTACTTCAATGAATGCCTTTATTATTTGCAATTACGATTTAGTATAACGGACAAGGCAATTATAGCGGCGCTGGGACCGAGTGCATCCTTTGAACGGTGTTTATCTCATCTTTGACGGTCAATTTGACAAATTTTACGGTACGGTTGCTTTCGAAAATAGTTTGTGTTTCGGCGCATTGTGGGGTATATTGCATTGAGAGCAATTTGATCTTGTGGATAATAATTTAAGTATTTTTGTTACCTGAATTTAAAGAATCAAATTAATCTTTAATTACAATACATACTGAGTGGGAAGTTAGGGACGAAACAAATTCTATTGGTCGAATTTGAGAGACAAAGCCATCACATCAAAGATATGTCATTTAAAAAAGGGGCCCTTATCTCCTTTAGTCTCTCATTTGACTATTAAATTAACAAGATCTCACGTGGAGTCAATTGTGTACCTTTCTCATTAACTCTTACATTTTCATTAATAAATTTCTGCATGATTATATACTTTATTAAAAAAAAAACATTGCGCCATTTGTAATTACGTAAACTAGAACGTGAGGTTACTTTTTACCTTTAAATATATAACAGTACAGTTTGTTTTATATACATTTCATGACAAACAAGTCGTAATAACGCTGTCACACGTGTTATAAATATATATCTATAATTTATATTTTAACATTGTCACTAGTAAAACATGCTTAAACTTAAGCGGTACTACTGTTATTCTGAGAATAAGTAAGTATAATTACTACTAATAAACTCAGTAAAATTATAGAATAACTATTCCCGAGTTATTTCAAAAATTAAATGTGACAGTGTCGTTTTTCATACACAACCACGTAAAATATGAATTTTTCTCTTTTTTCAGTTATGAAAGAATATGAGATGCTGGAACAGGGGTGTGAGCAACGTATAAAATCGTCAGTATAAACAAATAATGGTTAATTTGAAATTCCGCCATAACATTTTGGAAAATATCACAATTCCTCTAAAAATATTCCAACAATAAATGAGAATATTACTTATATTGTATTTAATTTAAAAATTATCCTAAATAAACGTTGCTCCTGGTGCAGCAACACGCAATAAATTAATTATTGCAATAAATTAAATATAATTAAATATGCTTCTCCTCCATAGTTTTGATTAAACTAATTGATTTATATAAAGCCGTCTTCTTTAAAATAATTATAATTACAATCGAATTGGAAAAACTGACGTCTGTTTATGCACTTGCCGAAATGTCAACTTTTTTAGGTTGTACCAAAGAGTAACTTAGGTCGAGATCTGAATAGTGTGTGACCGACCGTTTTTATCTATTCTCTTGTTATGCAAGGAATAACTTTATATCCCAAGTTTATAAATAACAGTGTACTACTTAACAATAGGTACGTAAAATAATAAAAAAACCAAGCTAAATTAGGTACCAAAGGATAAACATATAAGTCAATTCCAAATACAAAACTTAACTAATATCAAAAATGCAAATTGAGTCTGTTTATTTGTTTCACTTCCATGCCTCTACTACTCAACTGATCTCTGGTCCGGTACATTACGTCGCACAATACAATTTCTTTTATTATTAAAAAAACATCCCATTCAATCCGTCATAAGAGTATGAACGTAAGTGAGAGTGTGGACATATGTAAATAATGTAATACTAGCGTGACCCGTGCGAAGTCTTCGCATCATTTATTCCATTATGAAGCTCAGATGACAGATCAAACAAATATTTTACTAAAATTGACATATAGAGGCGCAAGTATCAAAAGCATTGAGCTAAAGCGCCACTTTATTTATACGTGAATGGATTTGAAATTAAACAAAAATTTTACCGACCGTCAATCATATTGACGTTGAGCCGTTAGATGGAAGCATTGCTGTTTTGTGTATATAATTTTAATAATTAATTAATTTGCAAAAACAATAGCAATAATACATTTTTTAGTTGTGGATGCCGGTAGAGCAAGCAATTATCTATAAAATGATATATAATTTATGTGGATTAGTTGTGAGGTTTTTTCTAAAAAGGGAGAGTAACATACACCTTAGCGTATTAATATATATGATGATAAACATCATGGCACAGGTCAGACTACGTCTACCCACTGCAGCGTGCAGGGCGTACGCTTCTTTCTTTTCGCGTCATGTATTTGATGTTGGGAAACTCAACATTTTCACCAATTCTACTGTTAAGATTCGACATTTTTACAAAATTGTTTTTAAATTCTATCACCATTTTTTCCGTTTTCCACGCGAAGCAGCGGTTCAAGAGTTTTATGAAAGATACTTTTATTTCGTATGTAAACACAAAAGAAATGTCATTTAGATCTTAATTATCTAATTTAACCACTAATTATTTGACTTAAATTTAATCTTTTAAGGTAACTATGTTAAGTAATCAAATCTACAATCAATTTAACAACTAATTATTTGACTTAAATTCAATCTTTTATGATGACTATATTAAATAATCAAATAAACAATCAATTTAACCATTAATTGGGTATTTGACAATTTTTTTTATATTTTATTAGTCATAATTTTAAGGTACAAGCTGATGAAGAGTGAAAAATCAATTTAACCACTAATTATGCCTTAAATTTAATATTTTATGATGACTGTGTTAAGCAATCAAATCAAGGGCAAATAAAGTTTACTCCCTTAAACCTTATAATTTCAAAGGAGATAATTTTTTCGACATTTATGAATATTATACTTGTTTGTGTGCTAAATGAAGTTATACTTCTATGATATACTTATATTAAAGTTATACTTCAACAGTTATACGCGTTAAGAAAGAAATATGATACGCGTTAAGAATGAAATTTTACGATGCGCGCGCACGATGCAACATAAATTGACGGGAATAAGTTGTTCACTAAACACATATTTACATGCGTGTATTGACTGCAGCTATATTCATGATAGGTTACTGAAGTATTTGTAAATACACAACACGTGTTTTATATTCATACAAATCTAAGTTATATCTGTACTTTTAAATAATATTTTTTAATAATTGAAGTTTAATAGTGGTCCATGTAAAAAAAACAAAATATTTTCGTTTATAGTGAATATTCGCCGTAGTGCTTATAAGATTTTTGAAATATATTTTAAGTTTATTTCTCTAAGTGAGGTTAAGTTTTGGTATATATTTATTTTCATTATAAATTGTTACTTAATCATTTTCATTAATGGTCTGCATTCTAAATGAAGTTATTCTTGTATCATGCGAAAGAAGTACACTTTAAGCGCGTACATAAGTATACGCAAAATTTTTATCCATGAAACATTTTGGGTTTGTTGGGCTACGGAAAATATCTTGGATTATTTATGACAGGTGAGTCAAGCAGTGTTAAATAAAACCTGGCAAGTACGAGTAGAACTAGGCACTACGGGAGTTCTGTACATATTTACGCAAATATTTAAGCATACATAGTATTTCTTTTAAATTATTTACAAATATTAATTTTTCATGCCATAACTATACGGCTTACCATATTTTTCACAGGCGTGAAAACATGGCGCTTATTTAAACAATGACAAGATCTAAGGTAATCGCTGCAGCTTTCCTGTAATCTTCTATTCAGATATTATCCATCCTGTTTTGTCATGTTTCCGGCTGAGTAGATTCAGAAATGAGGGGATGGAGAGGGGAAGTTCTAGTTTCGTATATTTTTTTAGAATATAATTTTAAATATGCGATTTAGAATTGTGAAATATACTTATTCTATATTCCTCAAAATAAACCCTATTAAATGATGAAAAGCCATTTGATGTCTAAATTATTTTTTTTAGTTCTTCATTTGACCTCTCTGCAATTGTTATATAAATTTTTTAAAAAAACTAGTGCAAAATATGTCGGTTAATAAGATGTATTACTGTGAAAAGGTTAAAGTTTCTATGTCGCATACTTTTTTAGAAAGTCTTATAAAATCGACTGTTGTCACAGTCTACAGCCTAACAGATAGAAATGTGAGTAATCTTATAAAGATTTCATTTTTCAGTTTGAAGGACGGAACCCTAAAAATATGGATTAGAATAAATTAAAAAAAAATAGACACTAGGCCAAAACTATATTTGAATATTTCAAAGATATATTGTGCTTATATTGTTTTATGGAAATCGGAAAATGTTTAAAAACGCAATGGATGGATTTTGTTTTCATTAGTTTTAAACATTTTCCGATTTCTCCATTTTCACTTTTATATTTGCCAAATTACGGTTGGATTAATAATATAAGCATTCGACAGGAGGCAGGTGAACGTACGAGACACAATATCAAATCGAGACCATGGTACTCCAATTCTTAACTGCCCCATAAAGGTAAGCGTTTCAATCGTGCACACAAATTTCGATCACAGACAACGAGCTTTCCTAGTTTAGAACCTAGCACTCTGTAATCAACATACAAAAGTGAAAAGTATAATGTTTAATTAGAATATGTAATTAAAAAATTCTACTGGAAAATATTTTACACAATCTTACCTTTATGGGGCAGTTAAGAATTGGAGTAATACAACGTTCTTGTAAAATCGAAAATATTGACATTTCAACTTAATAAAAACATACAAAACAATACTGGATTATAATACAATAATAAAATAAAAATATAATTCAAGGCATTTCTTTTTAGCCCGATGGGTTAAGTAATATCCGAGTTACGGAATGTAACTTTATCCGTGCTAATTGTGTTTTTATGGAATGTAACTATATGCAAAGAATCAAAAACTATTTGCATTTTAGCAAGCCCTAAAATGTCCCTCGAAGAACCCTAATAAAATATTTGAGTAATAAAATTGTTATCAAACGACATCGTGTCTTTGAATGAACAAAATTATGTAGATTTAAAAATATTTCTTTTTACCAAAATCTGACTCCGCAAATTATTAGAAGTGCTTCCTTAACGCCTTCCTTCCTTTTTCCTTCCTTTCCTCTAACAACTTTATTTATTTTGAGCATGCTCAATAAATGTCCCAACCCCCGCATTCTCGTTCACTTTATCCACCACACCCCTTATTACTGTGGTCTAGCTGTGCTGGAAACTCTAAAGACTTTCATAAACTCAAATATACTGCCACATTTATCGAAACTATCTTTCCTAGTGTCTATTTTTTTAATTTATTCTAGTCCACATTTTTAGGGTTCCGTCCTTTAAATTGGAAATGAAATGTTTATAAGGTTATTCATATTTCTGTGTTAGGCCGTAGGCTGTGACAACAGTCGGTTTTCTAAAAAAGTATGCGGCTTTAACCTTTTCATAGTCATACATCTTATTGACAGACATATGTTGCACTAGTTTTTTTTTTATTTTTATATAACAATTGCAGAGAGGGCAAATGAAGAACCAAAAAAAAATAATTTAGGCATCAAATGGCTGTTCATCATTTAATAGGGTTTGTTTTGAGGAATATAGAATAAATATACTTCACAATTCTAAATTGCATATTTCAAATTATATTCTAAAAAAATATACGAAACTAGAGCTTCCCCTCTCCATCCCCTCATTTCTGAATCTACTCAGCCGGAAACAGGTTAAAACAGGATGGATAATAATAATAGAAGTAAAGGATAATAATAGATTACAGGAACTGCAGCGATTACCTTAGATCTTGTCATTGTTTAAATAAGCGCCATGTTTTCACGCCTGTGAAAAATATGGTAGGCCGTACATTAATGGTATGAAAAATTAATATTTGTTAATAATTTAAAAGTAATACTATGTACCCTCAAATATTTGCGTAAATATGTACAGAACTCCCGTAGTACCTAGTTCTACTCGTACTTGCCAGGTTTTATTTAACACTGCTTGACTGACCTGTCATAAATAATCTAAGATATTTTCCGTAGCCCAACAAAATCAAAATGTTTGGTGGATAAAAATTTTGCGTGTACTTTTGTACGCGTTAAAAGTTGTACTTCTTTCTCATTATACAAGAATAACTTCATTTAGCACGCAGACCATTAATGGAAATGATAAAGTAATAATTTGTAATGAAAATAAATACATACCGAAATTTAACCTCACTTAGACAATTAAACTTAAAATATATTTCAAAAAGCTTAAGGACCACTACGACGAATATTCACTATAAACGAAAATGTTTTGTTTTTTTTATATATAAACCGATGATATAACTTAAGATTTGTATTGATATAAAACACGTCTTGTGTGTTTGCAAATACCTCAATAACTATCATGAATATCAGTCACTACACGCATGTAAATTTATGTTTAGTGAGTTACTTCATCCTGTCGATTTTTGTTGCATCATGTGCGCGCATCGTAAAATTTCATGAACATCATTTTTTCTTAACGCATGTAACTATTAGAAGTATAACTTCAATATAAGTATGTCATAGACGTATAACTTCAGTAATAGCATTTAGCACACAAACAAGTATAACATTCATAAACGTCGAAAAAATGATCTCCTTTGAAATTATAAGGTTTAAGGGATTAACCTTTATTTGCCGTTGATTTGATTGCTTAACGTAGTCATCATAAAAGATTAAATTTAAGTCAAATAATTAGTGGTTCAATTAATTGTTGATTTGATTGCCTAACATAGTCACCATAAAAGATTAAATTTAAAGCAAATAATTAGTGGTTAAATTGATTTTTGATTTGATTACTTAACATAGTCACCATAAAAGATTAAATTTAAAGCAAATAATTAGTGGTTAAATTGATTGTTGATTTGATTACTTAACATAGTCACCATAAAAGATTAAATTTAAAGCAAATAATTAGTGGTTAAATTGATTTTTGATTAGATTACTTGATATAATCGTCATAAAAGATTAAATTTAAGTCAAATAATCAGTAGTTAAATTGATTGTTGATTTGAATACTTAACATAGTCACCATAAAAGATTAAATTTAAAGCAAATAATTAGTGGTTAAATTGATTGTTGATTTGATTACTTAACATAGTCACCATAAAAGATTAAATTTAAAGCAAATAATTAGTGGTTAAATTGATTTTTGATTAGATTACGTGATATAGTCGTCATAAAAGATTAAATTTAAGTCAAATAATCAGTAGTTAAATTGATTGTTGATTTGATTACTTAACATAGTCACCATAAAAGATTAAATTTAAAGCAAATAATTAGTGGTTAAATTGATTGTTGATTTGATTACTTAACATAGTCACCATAAAAGATTAAATTTAAAGCAAATAATTAGTGGTTAAATTGATTTTTGATTAGATTACGTGATATAGTCGTCATAAAAGATTAAATTTAAGTCAAATAATCAGTAGTTAAATTGATTGTTGATTTGATTACTTAACATAGTCACCATAAAAGATTAAATTTAAAGCAAATAATTAGTGGTTAAATTGATTTTTGATTAGATTACGTGATATAGTCGTCATAAAAGATTAAATTTAAGTCAAATAATCAGTAGTTAAATTGATTGTTGATTTGATTACTTAACATAGTCACCATAAAAGACTAAATTTAAAGCAAATAATTAGTGGTTAAATTGATTTTTGATTAGATTACGTGATATAGTCATCATAAAAGATTAAATTTAAGTCAAATAATCAGTAGTTAAATTGATTGTTGATTTGATTACTTAACATAGTCACCATAAAAGAATAGATCTATAAATGAATAGACTCAATTTGCATCTATAATATTAGTTAAGTTTTGTATTTGGAATTGACTTATATGTTTATCCTCTTAATATCTAATTTAATTTAGCTTTTTTTTCTATTTTGCGTACCTATAGTTAAGTAAATAGATATACACTGTTATTTATAAACTTGGGATATAAAGTTTTCCCTTACGTAACAAGAGAATAGATAAAAACGATCCGTCAAACACTATTCAGACCTCGACCTAAGTTATTCTTTAGTATAACCTAAAAAAGTTGACATTTCAGTACATAAACAGACATCACTTTTTGCAATTCGATTATATTTATAATTATTTTAAAGAAAACCTTTTTATAAAAATCAATTGTTGCAATCGAAATTATCAAGGAGAAGCAACATTTAATATATTGCATGTTGCTGCACCAAGACCATTTTTTATTTAGAATAATTTTTTAATTAAATACAATTCAAGTAATATTCTCATTTATTATTGGAATATTTTTATAAAATAATGAAAAATAAATGAAAAATAAGAGAAAATTTACATCTTATGTTTGTCTATAAAACACGACATTGTCACTTTTAATTTTTGAAATAACTTGGGGATAGTTATTCTGTAGTTTTACTGAGTTTATTAGTACTAATTATACCTAAGTTATACCAAACTTATGAACGGTATAAGTATTCATAGAATAACAGTAGTACAGCTTAAGTTTAAGCATTTTTTATTAGTAACAATGTTAAAATATAAATTATAGATATATATTTATAACGTGTGACAGCGTTATTACGACTTGTTTGTCATGGAATGTATATAAAATAAACTGTACTGTTATATATTTAAATGTAGGAGTAACCTCATGTTCTAATGATACGTAATAACAAATCGCGTAATTACAAATTTTAATAAAGCATGTAATCTTGCAGAAATTTATTAATGAAAATGTGAGAGTTAATAAGAAAGTTACAGAATTAACTTCACGTGAGATCTTATTAATTTAATAGTCAAATGAGAGACTAGAGGAGACAAGAGAAGCTCAATTTCCTCAGAAAAAGTGCGCAGGTGCGCTTAAATAAATTTCCACTTTAAAAATATTTAAACAATAATATAAGCTCAATATATGATATATTCAATGTTCAAATGTATTTCAGCTTCATAGTTCCTAAGTTTCAAGAACTATGCGCTAGAAATGTGACAAGTAGATACTTCAAATAAGTTATTTTATTGTTCATTAAATAAATAATTCCAAGAATAATAAAACTAAATTGTTCATAAAAATTAAACTACTTCACAAACCATTTTGAAAATCAATATCGATAGTTAACCAATCAGTAGAAAGCAGAAACACCAAAATCGGTAACGAATTATAAATTGTAGCTGGATCTCATTTCGTCCACACACACACACACACACACACACACACACACACACACACACATATATATATATATATATATATATATATTTATATATATAATTTTTTAAAAATCTAAAAGTGGTAACTTTCGTAAAGGAAAATCTCCTCATTGTAGAAAAGACATTTAAAGTTGATTTCTTTTAACATTATCCGATTTAAAAGTCGATAATAAAGCACGTACTTTGCAAATGTTACACACCTCGAAGTGTGTCTTTATATGTCAATTATAATGGTATTTTATAAAGACCATGCGAAATTAATACCATCATATCCCTCTATTCCCTATCTATTTCATAATTCAAGATAACAATATTTGTATAGAACTTATACCAGAAAAAATACAATCCTAATTTTACGAAACCGATTATGACATTGTTGCCCTATTGATTGTGAGCGGTAGCCATTGTGCGGCGCATCAAAGGGAACCAGTAGCCGCTGTCCGCCTTTGAAGATCGCCGCTCCTCGCTATAGAGGGATCCTATGGGGAGAGAATTGCGGTCCAGATTGCTCGTGAGCTTTAAATCTCGTTGATTAGACTAGTGAATATATATTGATATAGATATTATGTATTGTGATAGATTTTATGTATAACAAGTTATTTGATTGTGTCTTTCTCAGTTGTTATATCAAGACGCCTTTAAAGGCAAAAAGCAACGTAATTTCTACCAAAAAGCGTCAATTAGTATTTCCGTTAGGCCGTTGTAAATATCTATACTAAGGTATAAAGCGGAAAAGTATGTTTATCTATTTTCGTATTCTAGTCTCCTAAATCACATGTTCGATTTCAAAAATAATTTTTGTGTATGGTCCATACTTTTAAGTAAATATAGATCATATATTATTAAGTTACATTTTATAGAGATTGGGCAATGATAAACATATTAAACAAGTTAAGCAATAACCCCTTTAAATGGAGTAAGGCAGAAAGAAATAGGTTTATTTATTAACTAATAATCTCGAATATTCTCGCCGATATGGCCCCACTCTGACGACGGAAGTCGTTTGGAAAACGGAGTGGAGCCTTTTAGAGACCATGAATGCTTTTTAATGAGATTCATTACTAAATGTTGACTTAGGGTATTTAGCATTTTTTAATTGTTTGTTTTTTCTACGCTGGTGAAACCGTGGGGCATATGTTGCTGGAAATAAATCTGTTAAGTACAAGTATTCGAAACAAATGGTTTCAGTACACACATACACGCATATATATATATATATATATATATATATATATATATATATTTCCCTTAAAAGGTAGAAAACTACGGACCGACATGAAAAATAGGATTCTATTCGGACTCTTCGGGACGAAACTCTAATAAAAAGAGCAAAGTATTGAAAACGGTAATAAACAACAACTTAACCCGGTAATAGGCGATGTTGGGCTAAGTTGTTATTTTTCTAACATTTTCATAAATGAGACCAACACTATATGGAGATCTATGCAATGTTGGGACCAAGTATTCAAGAATAAAAATGACACCATTAAAAAGAGAAAATGAAAAAAATAAACCCCTTTAAAGTTTAGTGTTTAAATGGTCAATCAGAAAAATAAGAAGTCTTGTGTATTTTCTTATAAAAACTTAGGTTATTATTCCCCATAGTTTGCAAATGCTATTTCTACGGAAATCTTTGTACCAGCAACATGAAATAAACCGTTAACACATATTAATATGGTTGAAAATAATATTGAATATATTTGGCGTTAATTTTGTAGAAATTCATTATTCACATTTAAATGAAACCACGTGATGTAGTATTATTTCTACTTTCTTTAAGTTCTTTACCACGACCTAGGTTTCGTTGTATTACAACATCTTCAGGTGGGCAATTAGCAAAGACCTGAAGATGTTGTAATACAAAAAAACCTAGGTCGTGGTAAAGAATTTGAATAAGGTAGAAATAATATTAAGTCACGTAATTTTATTTAATATGGAATGATATTAATTTTTGTAAATAGATTAATAGCGATACTGTTTATGGTATCCTCTTTATGTGAGTTACACTCGCACTTAACAAGTTATTTTTCCTGTGTGGTTTTAGTTGTACATGTTGGCGCAAGATATAGATGGCACTAGTTATAAATGACTTGTAGAAATTGCAGCTGTATTTTCATGTAATCTCGATATGTTACATAAATATTACATAGATCAACTTAAGTTTGTAAGCCACTGATTTAGATTAACTCAAAATCTGAAACCTTTGTGAAAAATCAACTAGTTTAGATTGTTTCTCTTTGTATCCTCCATGTTACATGTGCAACATATGTTTGATACGAAGCTACGATACGAAGTTTCATACGAATAAAATATACGAAGCAGTATAAGCAGTATACTAGTACACATTGAAAAGTAATACTTTACGAATAGTTTAAAAGAATATATATTTAAGTGTGTAAACTCGTAGCGTCAGTTTCACTTATTCTCAATATATGTATTTTAAATTATTTGATACGAAGTTTCATATGAATAAAATATACGAAGCAGTATAAGCAGTATACTAGTACACATTGAAAAGTAATACTTTACGAATAGTTTAAAAGAATATATATTTAAGTGTGTAAACTCGTAGCGTCGGTTTCACTTATTCTCAATATATGTATTTTAAATTATTTGATACGAAGTTTCATATGAATAAAATATACGAAGCAGTATAACCAGTATACTAGTAAACAGTGAAAACTAATACTTTACGAATAGTTTAAAAGAATATATACTTAAGTGTGTAAACTCGTAGCGTCAGTTTCACTTATTCTGAACATATGTATTTTAAATTATTTGAAACCCGTGCCCCTTAATATTATTACAGTCGAATAAAAGTATATATCTAAATTAAGGCAGTAAAATATATAAATCGAAAATATATAGTTAACTATGTAGACGGTAAAAGAATAAAGAAATAATGAGGAAAGAAAATATGGTAAAACGAATCTTCGTCTAAGCAACATCGTATATTATATTTGGATTTCTTAATGTAATAACTCTTAGTAATACGTTTTTATATTGCAGACTAACTGAAATATATTTATATAATTTAAATAAAAATAAGTGAAGTAAAATATCGCAAACAAGTTCTATATCGATATTTAACCATCATGCACATACACAGCCCTAGTTGTGATACTAATTTTACGATGACAAAATAAAATAAATTTGATCGGCTTGAAACTTTCACCTTTGTCTTGTCTATAGTATCGAGTATACAATATGTTTTTAGAAGGTGTGGATAATGATTTATGTGAAGCGAGTCGAAAGGTTCCTAGTGTATTTTTGAGTTAACCTTTTAAACAATTGTATCTAGATTAGAGTAATGTATGAAAATATTACAGACAACATTAAATCTGCAAAGAAATATTACAAAAACCATTTACGTTCTTAATTGCAAAAGATTGTTTGTTATGACATGCTTTCTGTTTCAAAGTCTGACTACATACGGAACATTTTTTTTTATTTAGCAAACTAATCCGCCACAGCCATATCAAAATAATATTGAAAGTTATTGTACATAATAATGGAATGGACAAAAAAGTTTCAGGATATATATGCTTATAGTATTAGGTAGAAAATGGTTTATATTGTTAATTGCAAAAGATTGTTTGTTATGACACGTTTTCTGTTTCAAAATCGGACTATATACGGAATATTTTTTGAGTTTAGCAAATTAAACCGCCACAGTTATATCAAAATAATGTTTGAAGTTATTGTACATAATAAGGGAATGAACAAAAAAGTTCCCAGATATATATGCCTATTAATACTAGAGAGCAAATCGTTTATATTACTAACTGAAAAAAAGGTTGTCTGTTATGACACGGAATATACGGAATATTTTTTAGGATAAGCAAACTAAATCGCCACAATTATATCAAAATAGTGTTGAAAGTAATTGTACATAATAATGGAAGGAACAAATAAGTTCTATAATATATATGTCTAATTACACAAGGAAACAAATGGTTCATATTGCTAATTGTAACAGGTTGTTTGCTATGTTTTTCATTTAAAAATCGGACTTCATACGTATAGTTTTTGAATTAAGCAAACTAAGCCGTCACAGCTAAATCACAATAATGTTGAAAGTAATTGTACATAATAATGGAATGAACAAAAAAGTTGCAAGATATGTCTGTTTAATTACACTAGGGAACACGGTTTCGCCTCCAATTATGCAAGTAATTTATTTGTTATTGAATACTATTTTGGTAAGTGTTTTTATTAATAAAATCTGAGTCAGAATGTCTATCAAATCTAATTATGTTAACGTATGGCGAATACTGGCGGTATTAACAGTATTTTATTGATTTAAATTTATAGTATTTTTTTGCCGTTATGAAGTTAAAAAACCTATCTAGCATGAGTAGAACTCGCAATACGATAGTTCCGTACACATATAGGTACTTATAAATATTTAAGGGTACATAGTATTCCTATGACACTATTTACAAATATTAATTTTGCACAATGTGAATATATTGTCTAGCATACATTTCACAGGCATTAACGGTCGGGCATATTTAAAAATATAATTCTAAATTAACGATTTTCAGATTTTTCACTTTACTTGTGCCGTGATACCTTTTTTTGCCAAATTTAATGATTCTAGGTCAACGAAGAAGTACCCTATAGGTTTTGATTTATTTGCAAGTGTCAAAATATGGGACGTAAATGGCCGTATTTTTAGGGTTTTTCGTGATTGCGTTGATATAGACGCTCGATTTTCATTAGCTCCAAGAGATCGTAGACTTAAGTATTTGATATTAATTTTAACTTCATACCTCCATACGTTCTCTAGAAAAAGAGTTTTGACAGATAGACAGAAAAATGACGTAATCTTATATCTTAGGGATTCTTTTTTCCTTTTGAATTATGGAACCCCAAAAATTGAAAATTTTCAAAGACAATTGTGGTAATTTTTTCCAACTAAAGAGTAGTTATATATGTGGTTCTATATATGTTATATATGTGGTTCTATCATATAATGATTACAGAAGTTACATTTTCTCATTACATTAACTGTACTTTAGACTAAAATTGGACCCCGAATTACTGTTGCGTAAATTGCACTCTAAGCCGTCAACAATTAGAAGAAGGGCAAAAAAGGGCAAAGTACTTTGTCTTTCACTGCCCTTATATCAAGGGCAGTCTGGTCATTTAGATGATAGTTACTTTTGCCTTGCTTCATGTGAGAAGTGACTTATTATAGGGAAGAGAAAGAGACGTTTCACAAAATTTAAACTGCAAGTAAAACCAGTTCCTTGAATGATGGAAAGCTTGAAAAATGACTCTTGTTTCACGACTCAGATTAAACTTAATTATTTGGTGTATGAATTAGATTTGTCTAAAGATAAATATAGAACTTTGAAATCTAAGCTACAAGAGAGGACACAAAAGCAAAGTAGAGGGAAGGAGAAAATAATTTATGTTGGTACATGCTTGCAAAAAGTACCATATAACTTAGGAAAATTTAATCATATTTTGTCATATTTTTGCAGAATAAAAGAGAATTTATGTGAATATCATGGATTTGTTGGGGTCTTTAATGAGTTTGAAATAGAACGCAACCCTTCTGAGAGACGATTTTTCATAGATGCAGTGAAATATATATATGTGTATATATATATATATATATATATATATATATATATATATATATATATCTAATTTAATTTATAATATACCTAGCTTTTAATTTTCCTCTAAATAATATTTTCCTCTAATAAAAAAAATTAGAGATCTGTTGCTTCGCTGCGATCTTGCTTCGTCATTCCTTTTGTGTAGTTTTTCAGTTTCACATATGAGTTTTCTTAAAGAATGCAATTTCACGGGATAAAACGCAACCTCTATCATCCGTTCGGCCAACTATTTTTCTTACGACACGTCGTTCCGTTGATCTGTCGGGATGTGAAAAAAGAAAAAACAAATACACTTTCACATTTATAATATTAGTTGGGATTTTAGTGGTTTGACTTATATTAAACAATTGTAGGCACATGAATAGGCCGATTAAATGCGTCTCCAATATATATAGATAAAAAAATAGGACTATTAAAAAAAATTCTGGTAAGTACTTATAACCACGCGATAGAAGTGAAACCTTTTAATTTTGAAATTATATACTTATATACATATATATATATATTTATATTTATATATATATATATATATATATATATATATATATATATGTATGTATTTATACCTATATAATTACTTTGATGCATATAAATATTATAAATATTCACCAGATCCAAATAAAGCGTAGCGCAAGCATATATTTGAATCATGGAATCAGAACAGCGCAATCTAACGAAAAATATTGCCAAAAATATTTTACACTTAAAAATAATTTTATTTAAAATATAATCTTACCTATGTATATCAAAATTTAAAGAACCACAACAACACCTCGATGATCTAGGAGTACATTTTTTTAATTTTAGAGGTTCAAATTCCGAATGGACACAACTACATTTATGTAACGTTTAAAAGTTTTAAGAGAGTTTAATGCAATACTCGTATATCAGTGGATATAAACGAGCTACTCGTTTAAGTTGCTTCAATATTCAAAATATAATCTTACCCATTTATATCAAAATTGAAAGAACCACAACGACGGGTTTTTTGTCTAGAAGTACGATTTTTGTTTAGGATGCGAGAGGTTCAAATTCCGAATAGACACAACCACGTTTATGTAACGTTTAAAAGTGTTAAGGCAGTTTAATGCAATATATCAGTGGATATAAACGAGCTACTCGAATTAAGTTGGAAAAAACCGACAAATATTTAAGTAATGTGTTTAACTAGTTGGTCGAATTAAGCCGGAAAGAGCCGACAAGACGCGAAGCTGGACGAATTAATTCGTAAAGAGCCGACAATATAACGAATGAAGAATTAGTCGGAAAAATAACATACGCGTATTATGTTAAATTATATACCCAAATAAAATATTATTAAAAAATAGAACGTAATTTTTTAAAGGATGCACTCCGAATTAAATAATGAATTCGCTCCACCGCTGCCGAAAGGAGCCGAGTTTACCCGATTCAGCGTCATCGATCCGAGCGTTGTGTCACCGATCCGAACGTGATAGGCTCAATGTCACTGATCCGAGCGAATGCCTCGTTTTCGATCGCTGCTTAAAAAAAATTGTGCAGGTGTGCCAAAAGAAGTTTTCACTTCAAAAAATTTAAAAAGAAATTTAGACAATATTTTAGGGGAGAATGCTGAGCAGGATGAATAAAGGTTTTCATGAAGTGATCTTATACGAATAAGATCTTAAGTAATAAAAGTATAGAGGATAATGACACAAATATTGGTCTAGTATTAAAACAAAATCTTTCAGTTACTCGTAACGTGATATTATCTGTTGAGGAATTTCATTGGCATACGCCCATACACTTTAGCAGATCCTGTCATAACTGATGCTGCGATTACCTTGTGATAATCGATCTACTGTCAGTCGTTGAGGAGTTTCATTGACCATCTTTGTAGTTATATTAGATCTTAATCAATTTTATATGGGACTTTTCGTGGGTTTGGGACTTTTCGTGGGTGGACTCTCTGAATAATAAATTATCATTCAAATAGTCAAATACATCAAATAAATATACATTTGAATTGAGAATTTTTTTTGAAGTTAGTTAAAAATGGTTTCGTATTCCTGTAATAATTAATTTGTTATTTAATTGTTGATATGTTACCGAGTAAGAAATCTGTATGTTCTAAATTTTTTTTACATTTATTTAGGGATCCTGGGCACCTTAATCAAAAGAAATTCATTAATTTTGAATTCGAAGGTGAATTTTGCTTGTACAGTTCTATACTCAGTTAAAACATTCGACAAATAAACATACTGCTAAGAAAATAACCGCAATTATTGTTTTTATAACAACTTTTAAGAAAAAATTGAACTGGCTTCAAATAATATAATTACTGAATGATAAGCATATTGAAGAGTATAAAATATTGAAAATAAGAATACTTAGTTGAAACTTTTGCGGTAAAATATCGTTTTCGAACATAATTAAATTTGCAAAATATTGCTACTGTTAGAGATTTTTGGAATCAATGTCAAGTCGACTTTTCTCTCTCACGTACCTGCATACCCACATTCACTTGAGTGCTACGTTCGGTATCGATTCCAAAAAATTCTGAGAGTAGCCGTATTTTCCAAATTTATTAGTTACGTTCAAAGAAACTAAATATGTTCATATACATTTTCCTTTTTTAGTTGCAATATGATCAGTGCTTCAAGCCTGTATAGACTTGTACATACTGCCTACCTGGCAACTTTTATCCTAGTTACTTCATACCTTTTTATACATCTTTATATACTTACTTACCAATCCACCTGCGTAATAATATATTAATTACTTCATAGATTGAATATATTTGGCGTTAATTTGACAGAAATTCATTATTCACAATTAAATGAAACTACGTGATGTAGTATTATTTCTAATTTCTTTAAGTTCTTTACCACGACCTAGGTTTCGTTGTATTACAACATCTTCAGGTGGGGTATTAGCAAAGATTTTTATCTATATGCTTCCTATCTATATCTTTGCTAATAGCCTAATGATTCCTATCTATATTTTTGCTAATAGCCTGAAGATGTTGTAACACAACGAAACCTAGTTCGTGATAAATAACTTAAAGAAAGTAGAAATAATACTACATCACATAGTTTCATTTAATTGTTAGTTACTTCATGCATTTATTTATCCCTATACTTACTTATTTACCTGCCTAGTAATATATTAGTTGCTTCCTGTCTTTATATATACATTTATATATTTACGTACCTATTTAATTTGTTACTTTCTTGCTTACGTCAAGACAAGTCAAACGAGTTCAAATAAATAGGTTTACTTTTCCTCAGTTCCACTCACTATTTTCAGACTCAGTCGTTGTGTCCTGATTTTGCTAAAGGGCAGATTTAAGTCATTCTTAGTTGTGTCAAAACTTCCGAGACGTTATTATTAGACTACCATTAAAAATACAACATCTAAACCCGATTACGACACCTTTGCTGTTCATTGTTAAGAAATTTTATGATGTACCTTCATTTTCTATAGTCAAATTCTAATCAAATTTTAATGGGATTTTTCTAGGGGTATAAAAAAAACCCTTTCAAATAAAAAAAAAGAAATAACCAAATTGGTTGTTAAATGTCGGATATATGAGGTAATATATACAAACAAAAGTTTCTTCATGCTTTTGTATGCACATTTAGTATTTATTTATCTATTTATTTTGTTACTTTCTTCCCTACGTCAAGGTAAGTCAAAGAAATGTATAATTTTCATCTGTCACCAGCTTCCTGCACCATTTTTTACTCCGATTTCGATAATAAACAAATTTATCGGTTGTGTCAAAATTTTACCTAAATTTAGTTAATTTTCGGGACTTTATTATTAGATTATCATTAAACCTATTTGATCCAAACTCCATCATAACATCTGTGCTGTTAATTTTTGAGGAATTCTATGGCTTAACTTCAATTACAATGGCCAAATTATAAACCAATTTTGTGGTATACACTGGTGGATAAAAATACAATCGAACCGCCTCCTTTTCAAAGATGGTTAAAAGGGATACTCACCTTAACTGCAATGATAAGCTATATGATATCCATGTTCCCTTTCTGGTGTATTATTTGCTATAATACCTCTAGTTTAAATGAAATATTCGACTCTTAGTAAATCAAATTAAACAAATAATAAATATAATATGTTAAATTGTCCGTTAATTTTAATTAATTTCCGAAAACCTGAATATTTTGAAACGAGTGATTTTTATGAAGCTGATTTGTTACCCTAGAGTCTATATCTTAACTTATAGCACAGGAGCCTAGCTCATTTATATTCTTAAATTCTAGAAATACATTCGCTTAAAACATTTATGTTGTTCAAACATTTCCTCTTTCTCGTTCTTCTTCTGTTTTTATGCTGAAAGGAGGGCATGGTAGAGTGATAGATCATTCATAATATTTAGCTTTTGAAAGATAGCAAACATCTCATGCCAAAGCTTTATCAACATCGAATTGGCCCTAGTTATAATAAACTATTTTTCTATTCTATCCTTTTTTTAATCCATTTTTAAACTTTGGCTTATTTTAGAAAGGTTTGAAATTCCGACATAAGTTTTTTTAAGAGGACATGTTAACTTCTACTAATATCGCAATGACTAGAAATAAAAAGATACACTCCTAAGTTCTAAGTGCTCCTATTCATTTGGCATATTTTGCATTAAAATTACCATAGGTAACTCATTCCATTACCCTCTATCATTCGTATTTTTACTCCTAATATCGCAATGACTAGAAATAAAAAGATACACCCCTAAGTTCTAAGTGGTCATATGCATTTGGCATATTTTGCATTACAATTACCATAGGTAACACATTCCGACGTCCTCTATCATTCGTATTTTCGCTCCTAATATCGCAATGACTAGAAATAAAAAGGTAAACTCCTAAGTTATAAGTGCTCCTATGTGTTTGGCATATTTTGCATTACAATTACCATAGGTAACACATTCCTACGCCGTCTATCATTCATTTTTTTACCCCTCAAAATTATTCTCGTCGCTAGAATATATTTAGTCACTTCATACTATTCAAAAGTCCACAGGGACTCCTCACATAAAACTCAGTAAGTAACCTCAGTATAAATTTACACAGCTCATCGCGCAATCAAATTCCACCCTTTATGTATAGAGATGAAGCAACTGGAGAGTCGCAGACACATACGCGTAATTACACACTTGAACGCACTCTAATAGTTAGCGAGAATTATTGTACCGCGAAACGACACAATATATTAGCAGCGCGGTGTACAGGTCGATGCGAAACTGGGCTGCTAATGAAATTTACATTTACGCGAGACTTTATTTCATGAAGAGTTAATTGTAATAATGTTGTTTTACTCCTAACACAATTAGATTTAAGCACAATTTTAAAGAAATAATCCGTTAGACTAGACAGACCAGATTAAAAAAAAATATTTATACGGGATAACACAGCATCATTTTTAAGATTTGGAACACATTTGTACATTGTAGCAATAAGACATTTATTAAATATAAGATCCGAGAGAAAAATGACGTCATCGTATTAGCGTTTATTAAGTGCAGTTAATTAATTAATATAAAATTTGCAGCACCGAGCTCGAATCAAAGTACTAGTGGCAACAGCTAAATTTATAAACAAATTTAAAAAGTTGAAAAAATAATAAAAAAAAATTGTATTTCATTTTAAAAGTTCCGAATATTAATTTTCAACGTTGCGTTTCTCTCACCATAATAAAATGAAAGTTGGGTTTGGAATAAGAATACTTGGATTGATATCATATGTATTATACAAAAGTTGTTAAATTTGACATACGTATTTCGCTAACTGAAAAGCCACATCCCGTGATATACTAATAAATATACACAGAGAGAGAAACCACGATATACGAATAAATGATATACTAATAAATATACACAGAGAGAGAAACCACGATATACGAATAAATGATATACTAATAAATATACACAGAGAGAGAAACCACGATATACGAATAAATGATATACTAATAAATATACACAGAGAGAGAAACCACGATATACGAATAAATGATATACTAATAAATATACACAGAGAGAGAAACCACGATGTACGAATAAATGATATACTAATAAATATATATAGAGGAAGCGAGCTTAATAAAATATCATGTTTTTCGTCAAAAAACATTTAAAAAAGAGTATTTAATATACGAATATATCAAATACGAAAATAAATTATATTTCAAAATTATAAAAACTAAAAGTGTCAAGCAGAAGGCATGTCCGTTTTTACCCTTTCTTTTTACTTAGTTTTAGAATTCAATTAAGTGAATTTAACAATAATACATTTATTGTAACGTTTTCAATTTGTATCCTTATCGAATTTATATCATTCACAAAAAAATATTTTTCAATTTTCAATAATTTTAAACAATTTTAAATTTCACCAATTTTACTGCTTAGGAATTAGCAATAATTAGTCGCTCGTATTTCTGTACCAAATGATTAAAAAAGAAATGGGGTTATGACAGGTAACTACTTAAACCTCCTCATAAGAGTCTCTATATTGTTTACAAGCTTTTCTCCAATGAGTTCTATAAAAACACAGTAGAAATTAAATAATAAAAACTGGAATGTTTATTTTGCTTATTTAGTTCGTAATTTTTCCTGTTTGAAGTCCGGATGTTCGCCAAGGGATAAAAAAATTTGAAATTAAATTTAAAAACACTAAAATAATTTCTTTAAGGCTAATTTAAAACTCTTTCAAATCTTCTTTTTTTCAAATTTCATTTAAATAATCAATTCTAGATTTGTTACTACAAAAATATTTATTTACAATTTACGTGACACTCTGTAGAAACACCTCCAATTACATTACAACCTATATCAAGAGAAACATCACAAACCAGTTAGTCTATCCTCGTACAAATTCAGTGCAAACTTGGGTATGACGACGCTGTGGTGGGGACGGAAGGTAGAGGGGTAGCATCCCCCGCCCTCATCCCGATCCTTTTTGTGTCATTACACCGTCGCATCGCTATAAGCACGCCTAATTGCTAAATCATGTTACTCCACATTATAGCTGCTGGTGCCGTCGTCTGTACCGCACTCACTAACATCGCGTGTGTTGGTGTGTTGAGTATACGGCGGTAATGTGTACAGTAAGTGGCGTGGCGTTCGATACTATTGTGTTTTTGCTATTTTTTTTAAATTTTAATCTTTAGGAAAGGATATTTCATAGATATTTGGCATTTATATTTTATGGTTTTTTGACCTTTTTAACATGTACTTATACTTGTGTGCTTCCTTTCCTATGAGTTTATAAATTGATAAAATTTAAAGCAAAAAATCTTTTAATAAGGCTAGAATATTGCATAAGTAGAGTGTTATTCTGAAAGTAGAAATCTATTGAGATTGACATTTAATTAAAGACAATGGATAATAGGCAATGGAGGAAAATATTATAATCAGAAAGTGGTTGGAAAAATGTATAAAAGTTCATGTAAAGTCCATTTATCCGAGTATCATTTTCAGAATCAAAAATTAGGGCAAAGTTAAGATATAATAATAAAAAAGACGAATTGATAACCATAATGTCCTTCTAGCAAGCATACCCTGGAACATTGTTGCCGGGAGAAGTGGTATGTAAATACATTCCAGTATTTTACATCAGTCATCAAGAAACTTTTTATTTCTTTTAGGATTAGGACTAAGTCATCCTTACGTATACAGAAGTGTTAGTAGTGTAATTTTTGTAGACCTGGTGTGAAAAAGTTCATCACCAAATTAAATAGAAAGGGGCTTAGAGTCTTGATGGACACCAACTTTTATTTCAAGCTTATCGCTTGTACCAGAGGGTATTACCACTTGGGTCCTTTCATAAAGTCGCATTAATTCGCTATTATACTAATTATCAGTTATTCAATGCCTTAGACGGCACTCTTTCCCAAATCCTTAAGTTTATATTTCTCTAATTTTCACATTTAAGCCCATTTCTTTATCCAAGGTTCTATACCTCAAAAGAAAACAGGAAACTATTATAAGATCACTCAATTGTTTGCCTGTTTGTCTGTCGCAGTTTTTTTTGTTAGAGACCGCTTGATGCAGAAATTTAAAATTTACGTAGGAGTAAAACATATTAACCTACACATATCTCATAGCTAAAACGGAAAATATTTATATTCCACATATAGTGTAGAGTATCATTTGAAAGGGTTTAATAACAAGAGAAAGAAATGTAAAAAAAATTCCACACCCCTTTATTTCCAAAAATATTCAACTTAAAATTATAAAAATTCGAATATATGCAAAGGTAATAGAAAAACTATGGAAAATTATACATCTGATTTTTTTGAGATATCCGATATTTTTAACGCATGCGAAAGATACAGTAGACAATATATTTACGTTTTGAAAAATTAATTATAAAAACTTTAACAGACATACAATGTAAAGGGTACATTATTAGGTACATATAATATTTGTAAGTGCTTAAATGTGTGCGGAGTTCTCGTAGTGCGACTTCCTTTTAGCAAGTATACCCATATGGGTTGCTGAGGGTAACAAAATACGGTAACCAATGATAAAGTATAAACAAAGATGGATTGTCATTTCTGTGCACCTAGTTTCGATAAAATGATACATACTTTCTAAAATTTTACTTATTTTATAAACATAATACTTATTTTTTACACATTAAATAAAATAAAAAAATAATTCTAGTAATTGGAGCGAATCAACAATAATTAAAAGCGCCAACACAGCCGCCCGCTGTACCCGCTCGTAACGCGACAACGGCCTGTTTAACCTAACATATCCATTTTAGCTCAAGATTATTATTAAAATCAAAACAACAAGCGAATAATAATAATATATTACTCCCCAGTCCGTGCCACCATTGTTTGCGCCCGCTCCGTCCCTGGGGTTTTCATTTTTCCATAATAATGACAGAGCGTATGTCGCGGTGGCGGCGGGACCGATTATCGGTGCGGATTATTTGTTTTGTTTATTTTTGGTTTATTTATACTCTTATATGTATGTATGTCAGCTTCAAGTTCAGCGCATTTAAGGGAAAACACCGGTCTAACCGATAATCAGATAGGAAAAATCTATAATTGTAACCGTAAATGTCAAATTAATGATAAGTAATAGTATATTTCATATTGACAGACTATGTTACTAGGACCAATTTATCAGTTCCGATTATTTGTTTTGTTTATTTTTGGTTTATTTATACTCTTATATGTATGTATGTCAGCTTCAAGTTCAGCGCATTTAAGGGAAATCACCGGTCTAACCGATAATCAGATAGGAACATTTTATAAGAGTGACCGTAAATGTCAAATGAATGATAAGTAATAGTATATTTAATTTGACAGACTATGTTACTAGGACCAATTTATCAATTAGGATTATTTGTCTTCTGAAGTATGTAGTTGGCTTCATATATGGTGCTTTTAACTGAAAATTCATGTCTAACGAAATATTTGAAAGAAAGGTCGGGTAAAAAATATTGAAAACAATTTATATGAAGTAAATTCGTATTAACTGGCAAATAAGTTAAGTGTCATTTTAATGATAAGTATAACAAATTTACATTAAATGGTGAGTATAGTAATAGTAAATTTAATTTCGACCAAGCGTAGGATGCTAGTACAGTGGGCCCAATTAATCAGTTAGGGTAATTTGTTTTTTTATTTACATCTTTAGTGTACGTATGTTAGCTTCAAGTACGAGACATTTAATGAAAAATTCCGGTTTAATCGATTATTTGAAACGAAGTGTGATCAATTAATCAGTGCAGGTTATTCCTTTTGCTTAGTTATGCTTTAGATGTGCTTACGCATATCAGCTTCAAATATAAATAATTTAATGAATAATTCCTGTGTAATCGATTATTTGAAACGAAGACGGGAAAAATCTTTAAGTGGATTTTACGATTAAAATCATATTAAATGGTAAGTAATAGTTGACCGACCTTAGGTCGCTACGACGGTGGGACCAATTAATCAGAATTGATTACTCGGTTTGCTTATTTATGTCTTTAGATATACTTATATATGTCGGCTTCAGGTACGAGACATCTAATGGAAAATTCATGTCTAATCGATTATTTGGAACGAAGACGGGAAAAATCATCAAGAGGAGATTTTTCTAAAAAAGTCAGATTAAATGTTAAGTAATAGTTGACATAGTGTACGTCGTTGTGGTGGTGTGACCAATTAATTATTCGTTTTGTTTATTTATGTCTCTAGAAGAACCTATGTCAGTTTCACATAAGTAAAAAATTGAGACACGTACGGAACGTATAATGGAAAATTCATTTCTAATCGATAACTTGAAGCAGAAGATGGGGAAAAGGAGTTAAATTCATTTTAAATCATAGGTAATGTAAGAAATACCATAATACATGGTAAACAAGATAAACGTCATATCGGTAGTAAACAAGATAAACGTCATATCGGTAGTAAACAAGATAAACGTCATATCGGTAGGGAACACATCAAAGTTAGATTAAAAAGCTAAGAAACACTTCTTGACTCTCCATGTCGTGATATCCAAAAGGAAATATGTAAACCGATTTTTTATAGAAAAATTATTTTATCCATTAAATTTGGACGAAAATGAAATCGTTAAGAAGTATGATATGGATGTTAGCACCGATATAATCTGATTTTTCTGATCGTTAACAGCGCTTAGCAACGTTGAGAGTGGCGGATGTTTCCTAGGGTTGAACGATGTCGAAAAATTATCGATGTTCATTAGCATCGATGATATTGTCGAATCAAAAAAATAGAAAATGCTTTGCCCCAGTAAATTTTTACGAAAATGAAATCATCGAGAAATATATATGGACGTTAGCACCGAAATAATCTGATTTTTCCGATCATTAATGGCGTTAAGCAACTTCGAGAGTGGTGGATGTTTCCTAGTGTTGAACGATGTTGAAAAATTATCGATGTTCATTAGCATCGATGATATTGTGGAATCAAAAAAATAGAAAATGCTTTGCCCCAGTAAATTTTTACGAAAATGAAATCATCGAGAAATATATATGGACGTTAGCACCGAAATAATCTGATTTTTCCGATCATTAATGGCGTTAAGCAACTTCGAGAGTGGTGGATGTTTCCTAGTGTTGAACGATGTTGAAAAATTATCGATGTTCATTAGCATCGATGATATTGTCGAATCAAAAAAATAGAAAATGTTTTGCCCCAGTAAATTTTTACGAAAATGAAATCATCAAGAAATATATATGGGCGTTAGCACCGAAATAATCTGATTTTTCCGATAATTAATGGCGTTAAGCAACGTCGAGAGTGGTGGATGCTTCCTAGTGTTGAACGATGTTGAAAAATTATCGATGTTAATTATCATCGATGGTATTGTCGAATCAAAAAAAATAGCAAATGCTCTACTCCATTTACTGATAAATAGAGAAAACGCGATAAAACAAATGTTATTCCGTCGACGTTGAAATTTTATGATATGTCACTTAAAATATAGATATTCGTATCTTAAATCATTTAATTAATTATACAAGTTACGTCATAAATTAATATTATCTAAGGTAAATAATAACATCATCGATATTACATGAACTTTGATCATCCCTAACACTTGCACTGGTAACCGCATGAAAACACATTAATGGTGAAATGCATGACGTCGAGGTTGTACCTGCTAATGTTATATGCAGGGTTCGATTATTGAGACCAATTAATATTTATTGTTCATTTATATTCATGTCAACGCTGCGTATATGATTTTAGAACTTTTATATATTTGTCTTTTGAAGTTACGTTAATTTATTCTGTGTTGTTGCATAATTTTGAATTGATTTAAAAAAAGAGAAAGTTTACAATTTCGATTTAGAAATAGAGAAAGTTTACAATTTTACTCATAGTCTTTGTGTATGTTGCGTCAAAACTCGTATTTTATGTGTATGTTGCGTCAAAACTCGTATTTTATGTGCATGTTACGTCAAAATTCGTATTTTATGTGTATGTTACGTCAAAACTCGTATTTTATGTGCATGTTACGTCAAAACTCGTATCTTATGTGTGTGTTACGTCAAAACTCGTATTTTATGTGTATGTTACGTCAAAATTGGTATTTTATGTGTATGTTACGTCAAAACTCGTATTTTTTTTTGGGTATGTTACGTTCTTCAATCTTTTGTTTGTTTAAAAGACTTGAAAAAGAGACACTGTGTGGTCACATTAAAATCTGGTTAGAATGTAACCACGGTAATTGAAGGTACGCTATAGTACTCTTCAATTACGCACTGCACAGATACGATGATCGAATTAGGATAATATAACTCTAATGATAATTTAGTAATAACAATAAAAATGATTGAAAAAAGCTGTAGCAATATTTTGAAGAGTTATTTAAATTCAGAAACGATATTGTACGACAAAAGTTCCAACTAAATGTTAGAACTTTCAATATTTTATTGCTGTAAATATTTTTTGTCAAAACGTTTCTCAGGTTTTTATACCTTACGAAAAAATAACCCTTTTGACGTATACGTCTATTTTTGATTGCGTTTTTTTTCATATTATTTGGCGAAGAACCTTGAAATTTGATACAGCGATAAAGTATATTAACCCGCGTATATCTAAATATTTAACACTAGAAATGTTCATATGAAAATTTTGCAAATATAAACTTTTAATAATTTTATTTTGTATGCTTTAAGAAATATTGCAGAAAACCAATTTTAGATTAATTTTTAATTTTTAACAAAATAACCAATTTTAATTCAACGACTTTCATCTTACTATTATACTCCTATACACCTATTTTATTGTGTCAATACGTATATTTTCTTATTATTTCAATGAATAAATAAATAACGTTCATATTCATATAATAAGCCGTTTATGTGAAGGGCGAATAAACTATAACAGTTCATCTGGCCTTAATGGAATTATTAGGTCATATTACTGACATTTACGTCCCTTATAATCCCCTCGAACGAATTAAATAACGAAGCGGGCATTTAATAAATTATATCGTTATTACTAATTTATCTCCTGAATCGTTTAATTACAAATTATTTACTTATCTCCTGAAACATTGATTATAATAAATTACCGGTATTGAATTATTCGAATAGAACAGCGTAGTGCTTTGTTAATTTCAATTATAGTTCTGGGTATTGTAATTGCCAAATATATTACTGTTCTTTTCTTATCTCAAAAATTATTATTTAGTGAACTGTCTCTTTTTAGATAGATGGTGTTTATGGTTAATTTATAGTCGGAAGATTTAAATAGCAAGGAAAATATAAGCAAGGATGTATATTAATAAAGGTATGTTTGCAAGTATTGAATATATTTGCTAATAGCCCACCTGAAGATGTTGTAATACAACGGAACCTAGGTCGTGGTAAAGAACTTAAAGAAAGTCGAAATAATTCTAAATTACGTATTTTCATTTAATTGTGAAAGGTATGTTTCTTTATTTATAATAAAAAAATCCTGGAGATAACGATATTTGAGATATTCGTTATCATAATTTTATGACTCGAAATTTGAAAAAACAAATTGTAGTACACTTCGCTTTACATCAAGCCTTTAAAAAAATAACTCTAAAGAGTTCAGGATGAGAATTTATTTATTACTTTAAAAGAATGTAATAAAGATATAGGATATTTCATAAATTGCTTGGAGGAAAACTAAAAACTAATGTAACATTGAAGGAAAATCTAAAATTTGTTAACCAGACAAGCCTACAATTATAAATTTGACAGTTGGGTCAAACCCAGCTAAGTATGAAAACACAGACCATCTCAATGCAAGTGACCAATGTATTTCCTGCATTGTTGCTTTGATAATTATTAAATTCATTTTAATGAGGAAAACAAATATTATTGCACTTAAAATGTTCATTTCGCAATACTATGGATTTGTTTATAGCTGACCCTTACTGATCAGCACGATATATTCATAGACATAGAGACTGGACTGCGCTATTCTTAAAACAATCGTACGCGAAGTGTTAGATTATGATCGAACTTTATTAATAGCAATTGTTGACGATTATCCATATTTAGTTCATCAGGGAAGTCATTATGTTTATGGATACATTCAAATGTTAGTCAAACAGTCAAGTCATAGTTCGGGAATTCCACGAGGAAATAAATGAAAATGTCTTGATACTAGGTTGTCGAGGATTTTATAACCATCATCTCCAACAAAAAGCTGTTTATTTTACAATACTACCTTATTCAAGAACCCTTCAATGTATCAACAATTAAGTAATATTACAGTTAAAAAAAGAGGGGAGAGACAGGTAGTGATTTTTTTGTAGTTTTCCAAATATAAAGTTAAATTTTCATTCCTTGCGTGCATAACTTGCGTGCATAAAACGATTCGACAATTATTAGATAAACAGAAAAACAGGGAGTTATTTCTCACTTTTGAAGCACCAGAATCCCAAAAATTTAAACATGAATTTCAAGTTAATTTGTGTAATGGTTACTTACTAAAGTCCAAGTAGAATAGGCACAATGGGGGTTCCGTACCCGATAAAGAATATTTAAACATTATTTAAAAATTAAGGGTACATAGTCTTCTGATTAAATTATTAACGGATAATAATATTACTTCTTTTCCCATACTAATATTACTTCTTAATAATATTACTTCTTTTCCCATACTAATATTACTTCTTAATAATATTACTTCTTTTCCCATACTATTTCTAATTTCTTTTTCTCCTTATTCCAAATTTGTTTTTCGTAGGGGTAAAATGTCTTGAGTTTTTTAAAAGCTTTTAGGGATAAAACTATTTCTTTAGCTTTCTCTCGGTATATCAGTAAACTTTTAGTTACGCTATTTTATTTTATAATTTTGATTTTATAAATAAAAAAAGGGGGGGGGGGAGGAAGAGGGCAGAATGCATATTTCTGTAGATATTTTCGACAATATTTTTTGAAATAAAATAAAAAAAACCGTCATGTTGTGGTATAAAATGTCTATAGTTTGTTTTCTACATTAATATTTATTTTCTATTTTTCACTATTGATTTTTTAAATTTACAAATTAAATGAAACATTTTACCTATCGAGACATAATATGATAATTTGCCAAATTTCAAGTCTGTAGTTCGAAGGGTTTCTAAAAGCAAACGACTGTGAACGGTGGGTACCTACATGGATGAATGCGGTAATGTTCTTCTAAGGGTCCGGTTTTTTTCTTTTGAGATACGGAGGAACACTAAAAAGAAACGTGCTGGATATCATATACACATATCGATGTGTATAAGTTAGATTAAAAATAAAAATATGAACAAAACCACAGCAAACAGTGGGTAATGAGCGAATTCGCGAAGCATTTAATCCGTTAGGCGGCCCATTAGACCCTCGGCTCGCCGGTCTCTGGGGTGTGATGCGCCGAATGTCGAGCGGGGCCCGCCCAAATGTTTTATTACGGAATTATATTACACACCATTTGGGATGTTTGCTCCCCTTCGTTGGACATTGGAGGGTTTGGGTGGCGAGTAGAATGTCGTAACTTGGTTAAGATTTCGTGTTCAGATTCGTCTTTTGATAAAAATTCCTGTGTTTTTTCCTGGCCGTCAATTTATGTACATGATTAAATTGGAAATAAATATAAACTTAACGTTTTCAAGATTTAAAAAAATTCTTAAAGATTTTTCCAAAATAAATATTGGATGATAGAGAAAAAATTCGGGGGCAGACAACTCTTGTTGTAAGTGAAATTTCTAAATAAGAAACCGGTGTCATATGATGTTTGCCATAAAGATATCCATCCAAATGCTGACCAGAGACGACAATTAACTTTGTTAAGGGGATAAAAACATCTATTTGTACTATGGCAACATTCTGGTTTATCTAAAACAGTCTGCTATAACTACATAAACGTCTCAAGTGTGTGACTTGTAAAATTATGAACGAACTTTTTGAAAATAAAATAAATTTATAAAAATAATGAAACTGCATTTCAAGAGGGTTCGAATAAACATTAATTAATATTTTCATTTGCCAAAATTTAAAATTTCTCTCTTAGTTTACTAGTTACCTAGTTACCTATTTGACATTATCAGTTAACTCGTACTGTTATGTAAACGTAAACCTTAGTAATGCATTTTTATAAGAAGAAACACTAAACTTTGTATATACTAAACGATTGGAAAAAATTATTGTTGAGATATTTTTTATTTTTTTACTATAATTTGGACATATAGACCTAATAAATAGAGAGTCAGATCAGAGATCAAACATAGGCAAAAACAAGAAGTAGTTTCTTAAAAGACGCGTAAAAAATTCTGTAAAATACAATTGAATTACATCAATTTTCTACAAATTGGAAAAAAAGAACTTTGATGCTTTAACGCGAGTGAGATGTTCCATGTTCAATTGATGTGATACTCAGTGTCTTATATACATATGAATTGTAATATTTCTACTACTTAAAATTGAACTGCAGAACGAAACGTATTGCTTTATATGGTCACTTTAGCTAAATAGCATACACACCAATTCAGGTGAGTGGTTGTGATTTATGGATAGTCCAAAATATTGTCATACGATCAATGTTTTTCTCATTTTATAATTTATATATAAAACCGAGGTTAGATACCACAGCTAGATACTCATTTATTACGTGGTTTATTTTTAGCGAGCAAAATTGCAAAACATCTATTATATGGAGCTTCGGTATATTATAATATGATCTTTGGGTAATTTGCGTCTCTAATACTCAACAATTAGCGGAACCAAAAAAAGACCATAGGTTTTAACATTTCACGTCCTTGATATTCACAGTCTCTCGTAATCTGTTTGACAACAAGAAACTCGGTAATAGTGTGTGGAAGCAGAGGTGGTAAAATCAGATATCTCCTTACGAATTATACTTTGGTATTTAATCCGAACCGCTATCACCATTAAAATTAAGAATTGGTATTTCATTATGTTCTGACAAAGGGATGTGCATCAGGGCAAAGTGTGTCACCATCCTTATAAAGTTGCATGCCAAACAATTTGGTATTTCATTAATTTATTATGGTAAACTTTACAGTAGATACCATTTATTTTTAACCATCAAAGTTAGGCGAGTTCTACAATTTCCGGATAAGTAACTCTTTATTAAGTTCTATATGAGACAGTGTAATTAAAATAGATAAGACCTTGTGTTTACAAACACCCTAACAGAATTTACACACCATTGAAAAGTGCCTTAGGTACGTTCAGCCTCACCGCGCTCGTTCCCTGTACATTAGGGGGACAGATGGTATCCAATTTGATATCACTAGGTATGAAGATGGTTTCTAGATGTGGTTTTGCAGGTGGCTATTTACAAATGGGAGATGTGGCTATATTTTAATGGTCATTCATATAATATTTGTAAATGAGCAGTTTTTATAGAAATTCTCGGGGACTTTTGTTGGACGGCAAATTGAAGTTGAAAAAAACGGTTTTCTACCAATAGCTTTTAATAAAACATGTTAACGTTACTGACGTATGGAAGTACTTTTTAATTTTTGGGGAAGTCAACAATTCGAAAACGGCTAATGCTAAGTACTAGTTTTCTACTCTGGTGTAGTTTGGTGGTGGTGGTAAAAAGCCGGACCATGAAATGGGTCTTCTTTCTTTTATTTTTCATCCTTAATTGTTGACGGAGCAAGGCGGATCCTGAGCCGATACCTTGCTGTAGACACCATGCGATTCGGAGCTATGATGAAGATCTTGTTCTGTAATAGACGATCTTTGGCGACGGTTTAAGCTTTTTCGAGAGTTAAGCGTTGATTCTGGAGATCTTCGCTAATGTAACTAGTTCATGAAACAATTATACTTGATATCCGATTTTTGTAGATGAGATTTTGGCAATTCTAATTTTTTCGGGTCTATTCTGAGTCTTTACGAATAAAATAAGTATAACAAATTCGTGAGACATGGTAACATCGTCTGATGATACCATGTTCGAGTTACATAAAAACCTAAAAATTGCCGATGATAGCATAATTTTGTTACTTGAAAGCTATTGGAGAAATATCGATGAAATAATATAATAAAAAAAATTTACATTTACCTATACTAAAATACAAAGTGGAAAAATTTGTTTATTTTCAATATCAAAGTCAAATAACTTTGGCTAGCATTATCCAAACAAAAAATGAGTTTCTTTCGATGTTTAACAGTTATCTATTAATTTATTTTATAAGCTCATAGATAAAAGTAAAAAAATCTGTTTACAAAATTTTAACCCGAATGTAACTGGAAGAATAAATTACATTTTAACATATTCAAAAATGGACTAGAATGTCCATTCGACCCGAAGTTTCTAAATTGAAACCCGCATAAGTCTCCAAGCTCTTTAAATATGCCTTTATAAAATATTAGGCGGCTTCAGAAAGTATTATTATCTGAATATATAAAGATGATGATAAATCTTTAATATTTATCATCAGTGTGGTAGTGTCTCGAGTGAACTGGTATTCAAATTGTGGCGCTAACCTTGCACACGTAGAAAAAATGAAAAGACTTTTGGTGCTGCACTTATTAACAACATATTTGCACACTATCATCACTATCGAGCCCGAGTAACTAATGTGGCAATCATGAAAATAGATAGAGGAGTAAATCTCAAAGCATTCCGGTACAATGTTAAAACCATGCAATTTTACGGATGTGAAACCCGAAAGATAATAAAAGATCTTACCTGATTCTAAATTTTTGAATTTCCTATTTAGATATAATCTTGTTTTCTGAGACTTGAGAAGACATGGAGACGGTCCAGGAATAACTTGACCTGGCTAGGAAATCTTTAAGGAAATTAAATGAATTTATGATTATTTTTAAATTTAATCCTATTTAATATCAATACGCTTCTGACATCTATGGATTAATATTTATATATATCTATATCTTCAAAATTGGAAGATTTGCGTGTTTAAAATGCCAATCCATTGATTCGCGTTTACTTTCAGTATCATAATAGAACACTATAGCTTCGTCTACTGTTGCCGGAGGTACGATTATCGCTTCAGGCTTTTTATCAGACAAACCGAAAAATTCCGACGCATGTCGCACTCTTTCCTCTCTTTGCATCGCTGACAAAAGTTTGGACAACCATCTTGCACTCACCTTTTCTTCATGCGAAGGTGACCTTGAATAGCACGATGGCCAGTACTTTTAGACGGCCAGAGTTTCTGGAGTGAGAACTTCCACGGGTCGTCCGTTATGCCTTATATCTTCTATAGTTTTTCGGCCTAATCTATACTCTTTTATCCAGTTTTTATAATGCTATAAAAAGGCACAGTCATTCAAACGCTTTTTAATTTCGACAGGTGATAAACCTTCTTTAAATAGAAGGGTAAACGCTTTGATGCTCCGTTTTCGACATTTTGGAAAAAAAACGCGATACTTGTAACTCAATCTACTGATGAACTGGCGCTAATGACAGCAGGTTGATGGATGTTTGTATATCAGAGATGCATAATATCTTGCAGCGGAACAAGTCGTAACAAGTAGCGAAGAAATATGTCAGGCAACGTCATTCTTAAGACCGCCTACGTATACAGTAAATATTTGTTTAGAATGATGCCAGGAAATTCTCATCAAGTAAAAAAAAACACCACAAACGAACTGTCATAGCAAGGGTATTCGCATATAATCTTAAAGCGCCTTTAGATTGAAGCCATTAAGGAGAGAGGAAGTATGGTGGTTAGAAGCAGAGCTGCGTAAAGAGTTTAAGTAATATCAGACAACGTAATAAGGACGTCTTTTGGCCTGTCAATGCGTCATAGAAAATAAAGGAGACGCCCACACCAGAGAGTTTGGAAAAAGTCATTTCACTAAACTTTATTTATTGACTAACATTTAATTAAATTTGTTAAGTATTTACATAAAAATACATTAAGCAATTATTACCTCGAATGCTATTAAGAATATCATCATTATGATGCCTGAATTCATAATAACATTCGATGTCCTGTCATTTATGAAATTAAGAAAAACATTAATGTACAATATTCTGATCCCCATATAATGACCAATGTTTTTCGTAATTTATTGAAAGTAGTATTAGAAGCGTAAATACTACTTCTGATTTTTGACACAGAGCCAGATATTCATTTAATTTTGGACAGGTTGATAAACATCAACTGAATATATCTCTTAAGTTGATTACGTTATCTTGTATCGGTATTCGATGTATCGGCACTGAGTATACCAGCGCATCATTATTGATATAGATCTAAGAAACAAATATACCAGCTAAGTTAGAGTAGAATTCGAACTACAATTATTTTCTGCTCACATAGATACATATGAAAGGTCAATGTTTAAAGGTAGAAACAGTATGTTTATTAAATTAAACTAGTTACACATATTTATACATCGTGTCCGGGAATAAGTGTCGGACTAAGAAAGATGCTATTCGTTGGCTATAAAGGAATAAATTGTCGTTGAAATAAAACGTAAAACGCCCTTTTTATAATCGAGTGCAAAAAAATATGACACATAACTCTTTTTAACACACCCAATACTTGCTTGGAGCGCGGTGCTTACCCGGGCAGCTAGATGTTTTCATTGTTCTTTGCTGGTCATTCTCTTGATCGGCGCTAAATAATGTGCGCGAGTATCATGTGTATGAAAAAGATTGTTATGAATATTTTTTTTATTTTCTGAAAAAGTCATCTTTAAGTTTCATTTTAATGGCAATCAACTATTTTTCAGTTAACGAACAACGTCTTTCTTTGTCCGATATTGTCTAGTATGTGTTTCATAGGCGCAAGGCAAAAATATGTGAGCCGTCATGGGACGCTTGGCAGATGTGAAACATCTAAATTTGTATATTGAAACATTTTAACGACATTGTACGAAATTTTTACGACATTGTACGTTCGATAACAGAGTTTATAAACAAGTAAACTTGTAAGCGTTAGTAAATAAGAAACAATGCTGATACGCTAATACATACGTAAAGAAGCGGGTGTGTAGTGCGGTATAGAGAGAAGCGTTAAGTCGGAAAGAGCCTCTAAGACGTGAAGTTGGCCGAATTAAGTCGGAAAGAGTCGACAAGACGTGAAGCTGGCCGAACGGCACGTCGACTCTTTCCTACTTAATTCGGCCAACTTCGTCGACGTGCCATCAGAATGTTTTAATTCCCATTCAAACGCGCCGTTAGATGTTTCACATAAGTAAGTTTATGCCCATACTTCTTTCATTTATTAACCGAAAATTTTACTTATTGTTTACCGTTAGCCTAATTTTTTCTGCTTTTACATATAAGAGGTTAAGAAGTTAGGAGAGAGGGTAGGGTGGAGGGTACTTCATAACGTTTTACAGATTCGTATCTCGCGAAGAAGACGCCATGTAATAAAATATTGCTGCATCACATCCGATTTCATTTTAAAAGCTTTCGGTTAAAAAAAATTCTAAACATTTTCTATTCAGTGACACCATGCTTAATGGAATCTCTGAGACTAGTTTACCCAAGTGTGACGTGTGGGGAGACATTTAAAATATAGCGTTTTTCTTCATTTTTAAGTAATCAAGTTATTAACTACGTCTTCCTGTAAAGATTCATCACAATCGATATTAAGTTGTGAGATTTATGAAACTGTCATATATGTAAGTACAGACAGATAGATCTCACATGCGGTTATGGAACTATAAAAATCATTTACTAATGAAGAGAAACTCTAGAAACTACATTCCAATTTATTTTATAAAATCTAAAACATATTTGGGTTTTGAATATATTTGGCGTTAATTTTCGCAAACTATTCGCAATTAAATGAAGCTACGTGATGTTATTTATACTTTCTTTATGTTCTTTACCACGACCTAGGTTTCGTTGTATTACAACATCTTCAAGTGGGCTATTAGCAAAGATCTTTGCTAATAGCCCACCTGAAGATGTTGTAATACAACGAAACCTAGGTCGTGGTAAAGAACTTAAAGAAAGTATAAACAACATCACGTAGCTTCATTTAATTGTGGATATTTGGGTTTTATAAAATCACCAGAATGTTGTGTCGCATATCAGTAAACAGTGAATCCGATTAAAACATATAGAATTTGCAGTACAAAGGAGCTGTAATTTAAGCACATCTGCAAGTGTGCATAATATTTCAGTTAAACTATTTGCAAATATTAATATAGTTTTGCACTATGTAAATATGTTGTCTAGGATGTCTTTTAGAGTCGTAAAGAAATCTTGAGAAAAATCTAGGATAACACACAATCTTTAATATGTAGAATCATTCAGTTTTTTGTGTAAATTTCTAGGAAGTCTGTTATTATCATAATTTGGACTTTAGTAGTCTCAGAAATGCGGGGAGGAGCATATTTTTTGGGGAAATTTTGTGGAAAATAATATATCTAGAATTGTCTTAACGACACTCTTTAGAATTGTGTTAACAACACTCTTAAAAAGATTTGAACTCCTTATAATAGCAATCTATCAGTCGGTATTGTGATCTTTATTTACTTCATCTAAAATTTGCATATGAATATCTTTAAGTATGGAATATTGAAGCATATATATCGCTTATGTTTTGTCAATATGCGAAATTTCAATATGCCAAGTTTTATCAATGTGCCAAGTTTCTATGTCATACGGCTACTAACAAAACTTACTTTGACAGACAGACGGATAGGCACGTAAGTTAATGAGGGTTCCATTTTTTTCTTTCTGAGGTGTCAAATCCTAAAATACAGACTAAAATTTAAAAAAATCATCAGTGAGGATAGGCATAATTTTCGTAAAGAATTTTTTTTTCAGTAAATATGTTGTACTTAATATGAATTATTAAGTTATTGATAATAATAATAAAAGACGTGTCAAGTGCGAGTAGAACTCGCACTATGAGTATTCCCTACACATTTAGGTACTTATAAAAATTCGAGTGTATAGTATTTCTATTAAACATTTTTTTAAAATTTAATTTTTCAAAACTCATATATATTGCCTATTATGATTTTATAATCGTAAAAACATGGTACTTATTTCCAAAAATAATAAGATCTAGAATGATCACTATAGTTTTTCTACAACCTTGCCATAGGATTCGATGAAATTCCATTTCCTCATTTTAGCTTGTGCAGTTTCGAAAACAAGAGGCAGGGGGTTCATTGTATATATTTTTTGGATATTGTTATAATTATATTTCATATTAAGTTATACTATCCAAAATAGTTATAAAAATATTTTTGAGGCCTTTATTATAAAAAAGTCGAATATTTTATTTGTCCTCCTAAAATTTCCATTTAAATATTTCTGGGCGTGGCTATTGAGACATGTGCAGATAAATATGCTTTTTTCTATACCAAATTACAAGTTTCTACGTTAAGCGGTTTCTGAGAAAAACGGCTGTAACAGGTAGACAGACATACACGTGAGTTGTCTTATAAGGGTCCCGCTTTTCCTTTTGAGATACGAACCTTAAATATGTTAAACCGAATTCACTTAATAAATGATCTATGCTATAAATTTGCAAATTCATTCGTATTTGTTCGCGAGTGATTAATTTTTTTTCTAATACTCTATCATATATAGTGAGGGAACAACAAAGGCATATTTTACATATATTACCTTTCATATGAAACCAGGCTTCGCCAGTGCTGTTCAACTTCGCCCGCAAAGTCCAACGTTAGGTTTGGAATATTTTAAAGACTGACTTCTGAGACTTGAAAATGCTAGAGGTCAAAATGCTAGAGGTCGTTTATAAAGGATACTCTAGGCAGAATATAGTATAAATGTCTCCTTTAAAAAGAAACCTCACATTAAAGAAGAATTTTTAACGACTGTGCAAATATGAACATGAAAGTTTTTTGGTCACAATATGCACACTCTATATACCGGATTCTATAAGGATCGAGTGGGGACCAAAAAGTCACGTGTTCAATTATCGGTAAAGTGGTTAAACCTCGCAAAAGGGCCGACAAAATATTCCACGTTTTAATGTTCTTGCAACGCATCTAATGAAGTTAAGTGGAGAGGCATCACAACAGCAGGGACATCTTTGAGCTACCAAAATCCGTGACCACAATCATTATGATAATATTGCATAACAACTGAGAAAAACGTCCCGTTTAATGTGTAGGGGCAAAGTATACATGTACATTCCACGCATTGTATGTTTTTGTTACATAAAGTCAATAAGTAGTTAATACGACAAGTTTTAATACTTGTTTTTATCAATGCTTAGCATTTGAAAGATGTGATAAAGTAATTCGATGATAGTACCATGAGCGTATATAAACAGTCCATCTCCTCCTTGCCTCAGTTCCAGTAAGACTGAAGTGTATTTGCTGCTACTGCCATGAGGCGTTCAGCTTTAATAACTCTTTGGTAAGTATAATTTATACTTATTTTTAGATTTAGCTATAAACAATGAATAGTAGCTTAAGATAATGAAATCTTTCTCAACTAAATAACAATTAATAATGAATAGAATACAAAATTAATAAAATTTAATTTTAAATTGGCTTCGAAATAAAATAATAAAACATGACCATAAAAAGTTTTTGAATATCTGATTTCGATGCACTGCATCATCAACGATAGTCTGACTCATCTAATGCTGGGCGTATGCCTCTCCAATGTGCATATTATTAGAGGTAATGGAATAATCGCCACATAGGGGTCAGTAGCCGTAGTGAAAACTACACACTTACACCAGTGTCACTACTACCCGAGCGATGGGAGAAGAATCCAAGACGCTACAGAGCGTTGCGCCATCAAACGCCTAAGCCTTGTGATTAATATAATAACACGAAGGCGCCGACTTATTAATGCTTTGATTTTATCGATAGTCTGAATATTAAATGCCCTTTTGATTGGAAAATTCTTTCATTTTCTTAAAAAAACTGCTCTGTTGTAGTTATTAGGTCATCGTTCAATAGTACACGGTTGAAAAGTGCGGTTTCGATATTGCAAATATTTTAGTAGGACTAATTCCTTAGTATATAAATGTGTAGTGATTCAAAATAAACAAAGATTCGTTGCAAATAAAAGGCTAAAACAGATGAAGAAGCTGACAACTACCGTGAAATGACCGCGGTACTTTGATAGACGTTTGTGCAACATATTTGAGATACACTTTATGTTGATGGTATTGCAGAACACTGACATCTCTATATAGTAATTTGATACATATAATAAAATTATAATAGTGAATACTATACATACAAAATGTTTTAAAAAGAGGGATTAATTTAGCGTAAAGAATGACATTATACGCCAGAAAACCTCTTTTAAGAAATTTTATCTATCCGTCTGGATGTACGAGTATGTTAATTTGTTCGTCGATTACACGAATTGGGTTTTTGACTAAATTTTTTTATTTCAATAATTATAATTTCAAGGTGAAAAAGAAAGTGAAAATTTTTTTTAATGATCTTAAAAATTGACCGAGTTATAAAAGTTTAAATTTAACCTTTAGAGAAGGACGGTAATACTGTGTTGTGAGGTCATTTTTAATATTGCACATTATATTCTACGAGAGGAAAAGAGACAGGGATATACCCAACTCTAACCGTATCTTCAAATTTAGAAGCCTACAGCTGGCTTATTTTTCAATCAATTTTTGAATTTTTTTCAAGACTGGTATTTAATTAACTTATATTTCACAATATTGTATGAAAAATATCAAAATTTAGAATGAGTCAACTACCGTATTTTACTGGAATAAATATAGCATAGTAACAATTTATACCCAAGAGCAAGATATGAGAGAAAATTCTAATAACTTTTCTTATTCCGCATTTCACATGAACGAAATCGCAGGTACAACTGGTAACTTGATAAACCAAAGTTTGGAAACTGATATTTAAGTTTCTGATTTATGTAATATTATTTAATCTCTTTTAGACAGCAGTTGTTCATTTTCTACTGAGTACAGAGGATATATATTAATTGAACTCTGCCGATTCCTTTAAACATTGCAATCCCGTACAAAAAGGCATTTTTAACAAAAGTCATCCTTTACGAATTCCTTTTTAGAAATAAAAATTAGCAAGAATTTTAAAGGGTTCAGGAAAATCTGGTGTTATTATTGACCATTCGCGATTTGACATCATTATAATTCTTTGTTTAAATGCATCTCATCTTTTCGAAAAACGGAATTCAATAAACTCAACGAGCAATTTTTTTCTTATGTGGAGTCGTAAACTATATCCATATTTCAGCATCACAGCGCTGTTATTGTTACCAAGTGACTGCTCCATCACTGGTAAGCAAGATGAGTTGAAACGATTTCCAGACGGATTCCAGTTCGGAACGGCTACTGCTTCTTATCAGGTCGAAGGTGCATGGAATGTTGGAGGTAACATACACTAGTTTTTCATATCAATGTATGTAGGATGTTAATAAATTCCGCTCTGCTTTAAGACGGGAAGCTTCTTTCGGAAAAACCAAGGATAATTTTAGGTAAATAAATAATTTACGTTAATGCGATTCTAAATAACGGAACGGAATACGAGCAAAAGGATATTAAATTAATATATTATTACGTCAAATAGTTTGCTATTTTATGACAAAATATATTAATTATAACTCAAATTTTTACAACTTAAAAGTGATAACTAAAGTGATTAAATATAAAGGTATAATATATTCCTATTTTATGACAAAATATATTAATTATAACTCAAGCTCTTACAACTTAAAAGTGATAACTAAAGTGATTAACTATAAAGGTATAATATTTTCCTATTTTATGACAAAATATATTAATTATAACCCAAATTCTTACAACTTAAAAGTGATAACTAAAGTGATTAACTATAACGGTATAATATATTCCTATTTTATGACAAAATATATTAATTATAACTCAAATTCTTACAACTTAAAAGTGACAACTAAAGTGATTAACTATAAAGGTATAATATATTCCTATTTTATGACAAAATATATTAATTATAACTCAAGCTCTTACAACTTAAAAGTGATAACTAAAGTGATTAACTATAAAGGTATAATATTTTCCTATTTTATGACAAAATATATTAATTATAACTCAAGCTCTTAGAATTCAAAGTGATTACGTAAAGTAATTTTTACACCATTTGATGGACTTTTGAGTTATTTCACTCAATTATTAAATGTATGAAATGTTTGCATATGATTTTGAACAAACTTTTGAATTCTAAGCAACAATGATCTTATCGTAGGGTATAATGTTACTGTCAAATCTTTTCAGCAATTTTGAGTAGAGATGCCTTTCTATATTATTTCTGAAGCCAACAACTGAACCGTCTCCATATTTTTCTCGTTTTCAAAATTGGCAAACCTAATGTTAATAAAGTTAAATTATTCTAAATATTTGAATTATATCTTTCTTCAAACATCTTCTTTCTTTAAATATCTATCTGTACGTGCTTTGTCTGAGTAGGATCATAGATAATTTTTTTTAAATATTCATATCAAGTAGTCACGGAGGAAGATGCATTTTAGAAGTGAAAGAACGTAATTATACACATTTTATTATTGTTAATCAATTTAATTATTTTTGTCACCTATTTGCGATTACGTTTTTTCTATACGGATTTATATAAATATGTATGCAGTACAGTAGTGAAAATAAATAAATATTTATCTCACATATAATATTATACATATACGTTTCAATAGATAATCTATTGATAACATTATATATTGACAATATTAACAAAATGTGAAAATTGTTGAGGGGCAAAATGTTTTTTTTTTAAATTCATTATTTAAGGGTGTCATTTGAACAGCAACTTATATTGAGTTATAAGCTATTGGAAAAAAAGTTACTAGAAGTTTACCTTAAGTTTATGCTATTGAATTTATATGCTATTGAATATACGTACCGGACGTGCCTAAATTTGTATGGAATCGTCATGATGGTTGACAAGTTTTTTTTTAAATACTTTCAAATCTAAATGGATAACATAATCAGATATGCAACAGAAGATAAATCTTGCATAATATTTATACAATACTTAAGTAAATACTACGTAATACGTCAAGTGTATTATGATATTGAAAATAGATAAAAGATGTCAATTTAGGACTTTAGGCAATATGTGTACGTAGTGGAAAACAGTATTAAAGTTATAATAATTTGATAGAAGTACTATGCACGCTTAAGTGATTATACGTGCCTAAATTTGTATGGAATCATCGTGATGTTTGACAACTTTTTTTTCTAAAATACAATATATCTCCTCCTTATCGTTCAAACACAAATGGATAACATAATCAGATATGCAATAGAAGATAAATCTTGCATAATATTTATACAATATTTAAGTAAATACTACGTAATACGTCAAGTGTATTATGATATCGAAAATAGTTAAATAATAGATATCGATTTAGGACTTGAGGCAATATTTGTACACAGTGGAAAACAGTATTAACGTTATAATAATCTGATAGAAGTACTATGTACGCTTAAGTAACTATACGTCTCCTGCTTATCTTTCAAATCTAAATGGATAACATAATCAGATATGCAATAGAAGGTAAGCCTTGCATATTTTTAAAATATTTACGTAAATACTACGTAATACGTCAAGTGTAATACGATATCCAAAAAAATAGTTAAATAATAGATGTCAATTTAGGACTTGAGGCAATATATGTACATAGTGGAAAACAGTATTAACGTTATAATAATTTTATGGAAGTACTATAAACGCTTAAGTGATTAGATGTGCCTAAATTTGTATGGAATGGTCGTGATGTTTGACAAGATTTTTTTTTGTAAAATACAATACATCTCCCCTTACCTTTCAAATTTAAATGGATAACATAATCAGATATACAGTAAATGATAAATCTTGTATAATATTTATACATTATTTAAGTAAATACTACGTAATACGTGAAGTGTATTACGATATAAAAAATAGTTAGATAAAAGATGTCAATTTAGGAATTGAGGCCATATATGTACATAGTGGAAAACAGTATTAACGTTATAATAATTTGATAGGAGTACTATGTACGCTTAAGTGATTATACGTGCCCAAATTTATATGTAATCATCGTGATGTTTCACAAGTTTTTTTTATATACAATACATTTCCCCTTACCTTTCAAATTTAAATGGATAACATAATCAGATATACAGTAAATGATAAATCTTGCATAATATTTATACAATATTTAAGTAAATACTACGTAATACGTCAAGGGTATTATGATATCGAAAATAGTTAAATAATAGATGTCAATTTAGGATTTGAGGCAATATATGTACATAGTGGAAAACAGTATTAACGTTATAATAATTTGATAGGAGTACTATGTACGCTTAAGTGATTATACGTGCCCAAATTTATATGTAATCATCGTGATGTTTCACAAGTTTTTTTTTATAAACAATACATCTCCCCTTACCTTTCAAATTTAAATGGATAAGATAATCAGATACACAGTAAATGATAAATCTTGCAAAATATTTATACAATATTTAAGTAAATACTACGTAATAAGTCAAGGGTATTATGATAACGAAAATAGTTAAATAATAGATGTCAATTTAGGATTTGAGGCAATATATGTACATAGTGGAAAACAGTATTAACGTTATAATAATTTGATAGGAGTACTATGTACACTTAAGTGTTCGTATGTGCTTAAATTTGTATGTAATCATAGTGATGTTTGACGAGTTTTTTTTCTAAACTACAATATATCTCCTCCTTATCGTTCAAATCTAAACGGATAACATAATCAGATATGCATTAGAAGATAAATCTTGCATAATATTTATAAAATATTTAAGTAAATACTACGTAATACGTCAATGATATCGAAAATAGTTAGATAATGGATGTCAATTTAAAAAATATAAACACTTCATCGCTAATCTTCGATTTCCTGCATGTAGATAATGATGATTTTATTGACATAACTTATCTTTTTTAGTATAAAATGGGATTACAGCGTTTTATTTTGGTAATTACTAACTATAGCAGTTAACGCACTAATATCAGCTCATATTTCAATAATTCTAAAATGTTTAACAAGCGAATTTAACTTGTTTTATGAGTAAAGTGTATCTCTATGTACAGCTGAAGTAATGCTACTTTACCATTAAGTCAGTGATGGTGTACGGTACCTTCTTGTGTGACTCTTCACTATTGGCCTGATTTGATTAAGCCAGTATGAATTAAGAAACACAAAGCAAATTAGTATATTACAAAATTACTCATTATACAATCTTACATTAGTTAACAGAGGTGAACGAGAAATGTGCTACTGTTATTATAGATGACAGTTTGTGCCTGTACTTAAGAAATTGCTCAATCGCAAGTAATTCCATTACAGATATAACTATGTTTTTGTGTGCGTGTTTGTATTTATGCATAATTTTCTTTAAGAAAGTTGATTTTTTTATTGATGCTGATAAGCACAAATTGCTAATGTAACAGAAAATTTTCATTTTGTCACTTTATCTTAACAGGCAAATCAGAAAGTATTTGGGATTACGCCACCCACAATGAAGCCTGGAGGATCGACAAGGGAGATACTGGCGACATAGCCTGCGATTCGTACCATAACTATAAGAGGGATGTTGAAATGTTACGAGAACTGGGTGTCGACTTCTACAGAATCTCCATATCCTGGCCTAGAATCCTGCCAACGGGATTTCCCAATTACATAGCTGAGGACGGTATCGCGTATTATAACAATTTGATCGACGAACTCCTGAAGTACGGCATTCAACCCGCGGTCACACTTTACCATTGGGATTTGCCCCAAAGACTGCAGCAGCTTGGCGGCTGGACGAATCCGCTCATCGAGACTTGGTTCAAGGACTTTTCTCGTGTTGCCTTTGAGCACTTTGGTGATAGAGTAAAAACATGGATCACCATAAACGAGCCTCATCAAATTTGTGGTAATGGATATGGCGAAGAGGGGCTTGCTCCGTTTTTAGGATCGAATGGTATTGGAAATTATCTGTGTGCCTTTTATTTACTGAAAGCACATGCTGCTGCTTATCATCTTTATGATGACGAATTCAGGCCTAGTCAAGGAGGTACGTATTTTATTACAAATAATTAATTTAAGATAATTTTTCTAACTTGCTGTGAAAATTGAGTAAATACTTGAAAAATGAGTAATAAAATTGATTTAAGGTCGAATCGGCTATACCACAAACCTTTCTTGGAATGAAGCAGCGTCTGATAGCGATGCAGACAAGCAGGCAGTTGACGATTACCAACAATTTATGGTATATTATTTTTGTTCATATCTTAATCGACTGCTTTATATAAATTAAAAGTCGGATATGTTTTATATTTAAAAGAATCTGGAATGCTTTAAAGTATCAAGCTAAAAATGTTTTTAAAAAATAAAACAAAAACAATTATCTAATGGGGAATTATAAAATTACTCACATAAGACAGTTGTTTATAAAAAAAACAATGTCACTGTATAATAATATAATGTATAATACTGCAGAGTTTCATTTAAATGCATTCAATACTTATCACTTTAGTATGTGTACTTATCACTTAGTATGTGTACTTATCACTTAGTATGTATACTTATCACTTAGTATGTGTAGATATTTAAGTTATTGCTATCATATTTTTAGCTAAAAACGATTATTTGCTGATTTGTCTAAGCAGCAAACTAGCCAGTGAATATATGGTTGATAAACATGCATTTCAAGCAATATATACAATATATAAATAATGACTATTGAATATATTTGGCGTTAATTTTGTAGAAATTAATTATTCACAATTAAATGAAACTACGTGATGTAGTATTATTTCTACTTTCTTTAATTTATTTACCACTACCTAGGTTTCGTTGTATTACAACATCTTCTGGTGGGATATTAGCAAATATTCATCTTTGCTAATATCCCATATATATTAGCAAAGATGAATCTATAGCATATTTGCTAATATCCCACCTGAAGATGTTGTAATACAACAAAACCTAGGTCGTGGTAAAGAAATTAAAGAAAGTAGTAATAATACTACATCACGTAGTTTCATTTAATTATAAATCATGAAATTATTTTAACACTGTTTATGGAAATTTATAAAAAAATAGTTTGAAAAAAGTCCTCATTCGCTACATATTATATAAAATTTGGTTTTACCAGAACAATATAAAGGACGGAAGGACTAAACAACAGAAATTATAATTGATACAGATTCTTAGCATAGTTTTAAATTTTTAGTACGGTTTGTACGTTCATGCCGTATATCATCGGGATGGCAACTTCCCACCTTCTGTCAGAGCCAGAGTAGCAGCTAGAAGTGCAGAACAAGGCTATCCTAGGAGTCGGCTTCCAGAGTTTACGCCTGAAGAGGTCGAATATATAAAAGGAACGGCTGATTTCTTTGGTATAAACCATTACTCGACGCGATACATTTATCGGAACGATTCCGTTGCTGGAATGTATGTCAGCCCATCTGTGTATGATGATATAAATGCCGGCACATTGGGTATAACCTACGGTGATGATGTCCCAGCAATATCAAGGGTGAGACATTTCATTGAAAATAATTTTATAGTGTAAGTTCTTTTACATATAAGTTCTTTGTTTAGTCATAGGATTATCTTAATTCGATATTTTTCAGACCATTTTTAAGAAAAGGAAAGAAATGTATTTTATCAGTTGATACTTTTAAAAATATCACACAGGATTTACTTAGATTATATTTTTTGTTTAACCGTTTTAGTGCCATGGTTTTTACTCATATATATTTTAAAATGCCAAAGAAATCTTTTGTGTTTGATGTTATTTACTCTTGTCTCGAAAAAAACTATTTTTTTAGCAACTGATTTTACAAGCGTCATCGCGCTCCTGGCAAATTTAGTTAGTACGCGCACGAGCGCGATGGCGCTCGTCGGCACTCCAACGGTTAATATATTACTGGACCGTTCCTCGTATTAGAAAGAAGACGCTTTCTTCGTGTGGTACATATATCTGTCTGTGCATGGGGTATCAGTAGAGTATGCAATAGCGCATATTTGTTAATTTTGGTATTGGTTTTCAATATTTGTTATCCAGTTCAGAGATTCCGTAAAAAATCTAAGTCAAATTTAGATTTATTATTACTAGAATATGAAAAAATGGCTTTTTAATAATCATAAAAAACATTTATTGGTATTGCAGTCTAGGAAATAGAAGAAACGAAAAAAAATTATGAAGTTGGACAGTCATTAAGAGTTTCAACCTGTTTTTACTTTTAGAATGTACCAACGGCGTCGTAAATATATCTGATAAAAGCTAAAGTAACTAAATGTAAATTCTTCATGGCTCTATTAGTTCTTTACTAATGTTAATGAAAACTAAAATTTACTCAAATTTTATTAATAATTCGCCAAATTAAGTTTTAAGCAAATAATAATTAGTTGATCTCGATAAATTCATATACTCGATAGATAGTCTGAAAATAAGTCACAAAGAATCTAATGCGAAAGAAAACGTACCTTTTGAAAGCGAATTGTTAAAAACGACAAAGCATTAAATGGTTAATTTCTAACGATACATTGCTAAAAACGTAGTGGCTAAAGAAAGAATTGTATTTTTGCGAAGAACATCTGAAATTCCGGTATTATGAAACTCCGGAATTTCAGTTTGCATGCCGTGAGCATTACTCACCAACATCGTTAATAATGTTGTGCATATTACAGACGGGCATATGCTTTTAAAAATTAATACAGTGACCTAACTCAGCCCCTTGTATCACACGTAAGAACAGTCTGAAATTCCGGTATTACGAAACTCCGGAATTTCTGTTTGCATGCCTTAAGTACTACTCAACAACATCGTTAACAATGTTGTTCATATAGATGCGCATATGTTTTTAAAAATTAATACAATGACCTAACTCAGCCCTTCGTATCACACGTAAAAACAGTCTGAAATTCCGGTATTACTAAACTCCGGAATTTAAGTTTGCATGTCCTTACCGGTACTCATCAATATCGTTAACAATGTTGTGTACATTGCAGATGCGCATATGCTTTTAAAAATTAATACAGTAACCTAACTCAGCCCTTCGTATCACATGTAAGAACAGTCTAAAATTCCGGTATTACGAAACTCCGGAATTTCAGTTTACATGCCGTAAGTACTACTCACCAACATCGTTAACAATGTCGTGCATATCATAGATGCGCATATGTTTTTAAAAATTAATACAATGACCTAACTCAGCCCTTCGTATCACATATAAGAACAGTCTGAAATTCCGGTATTACTAAACTCCGGAATTTAAGTTTGCATGTCTTTACTGGAACTCATCAACATCGTTAACAATGTTGAGTATATTACAGAAGCGCATATGCTTTTAAAAATGAATATAGTGACCTAACTCAACACTTCGTATCACATGTAAGAACAGTCTAAAATTCCGGTATTATGAAACTCCGGAATTTCAGTTTGCATGTCATAAGTACTACTCATCAATATCGTTAACAATGTTGTGCATATTACAGAGGCGAATACGCTTTTATAAATTAATACAGTGACCTAACTTAGCCCTTCATAACACTTTAACTAAATCGACTATTTTTACGCATAATATAATTTAGACAGTACCGTTCCTTTCTTGGTGCTGCATTTTTCATATTAGTAGTAAGATATTGTCTACATCAATACTATATTTTATTGATGTAGATAATACTCGTGTAGAAAATGTCGTCGATATAACTAAAGTCAAGTTTAAAGCCTTAATTTATACTATAAATTAGATACTTTATTTATTTAAAAACCAATGAAAAATTGGTAAAACATTTTGACATAACTACAATCATAATAACAGTAAATAGTAAAGGTGAAAATGAAATTTCCTATTTAAATAAAATTGTAGAGAAATCATTATAGCTGTTTTCCAACTTTTCCAATATTTACTTGATTATTTCAATTTGTTCAATTAAATCTAGAAATTAAAATACATATTGAAGGTAATTGTTTCGTTCTACATTAGAATAATATTATTTAATCTTACAAAATAGCTATATTTACTCAATGTTTACAAGATTGTTTTCTCTACTCCATTGTTGAAGTAAAACTACTTTACGCACGCTCGATTTGGGGAGTAAGCTGGTGAATGCGTGACGAGAGCATTATGAAAAGTGTGATCGGGTGAGGCGAACGGAAGTTGAGAGGGAGATATAAGTTAGTGAAGACAGAAAGAGAGAGAGTTACGTTTCGCATATTACTGTAGGGACAAGAGAGAGAGAGAGGGGTGCGAGCACACATTCTCTTTCTCTCTTTCTCTCATAGCCAGTTATGTTTCGTATATCTAAGACACAGTGCAAGCCTATTGTCTGTATCAAACTGTAGGAGCAAGAAAGAGCAGTATGTGTGCACATTTTCCTTCTCTCTTCCTCTCATAGCCAGTACATGAAATATGAATATATGCGATAAAATTGTAAATTCATTTTAAAGTTCATATTTTGTGAATTTGAAGTTTTACTTCAGTCGTGTGGTCTAAAGCACACTCGTGTTTTTCAATGGAGTATATATATATATATATATATATTACCTACAGAGTATATAAATATTATTTGTTAGAAAATTATTTATTAGAAATATTATTTGGTACAAATAATTATTGTGAATTGCCAATCTATCGAGATCAAAATAACTACTTAAATTATAATTAATTATGCCTGCATGAAATAAACGAGAAGTTACAGTAATAGAAGTTTAACTTATGTAATTTACTAACAAAGAGTGATTTAAAAAAAGAAAAATTAGGAGTTGCCATACATGAAGGTATAAAAGGTATTTCTAAGGGGCGTTAATTAATAATGAGGGGGGTTAATTAATAATAAGGTATTTCTGAGGGGAGTTAATTAATAGTAAGTTATAAAAGGTATTTCTGAGGGGAGAAAGTAAATTTCTGTAAAGAGAATATGTTTTACAATGATGTTTTTGGCATAATATTTGTTCTTGGAATAAAAATACCCTATCTATTTCTTTAATGTTAATAAAAATACCCTATTCATTTCTTTAATTTCTATGTTTTTTCCACAAAAAATACACTATTTATTTTAATAGTTGCTTTTATTCTCTAGATAGCTCCGTGGGGTCTCAGACGCGTCCTCAAATTCATCAAGGACAGTTACGACAACCCTGAAATAATAGTATACGAAAACGGAGCATCCTCCACGGATGGTCTCGAAGACGAAGGCAGGGTCAATTATTACCGGCTCTATTTGCTGGCTGTGCTGGATGCTATTCACGAGGACGGGGTCAATGTAACCGGTTATACTGCTTGGAGTCTGATGGATAACTTTGAATGGACTCGGGGTTACGAGTGAGTTTTATTTTTCTATAAACTTTAAGTATTATTCCATACTGTTTTCGGGTAACGTAATTTTGACATTTAGTTTGAATTGATACACGCCTTTAATCCTAGATAGAAACAAGCTCTCGACCTGATTATAGAGATTAGAAAAATTATTTACTCTTTTTGTTTAAAATCAACAATAACAATGTCTGTTTTCAATAAAAAAAACTGAATTATTCATAGCATTACATTTGCATGAAACAACAATAGATTTTCTCGAACTGTGAATAAAAAAGCATTTTGTTCATCTCAAAGATGTATATGGAATATTTTCGAAATATTATTTAGACAAAATATATAAAAGAGCTGTATTAGGCAACAGTCCAACATTATATGTTTTATATATATATTTTCTTGATAGGTCCCAACAATATTTTTTTATTAATTAATATACATATTCAATCTAAAAACACCAAATATTGGAAATTTTTTTTAATTTCACTTATTTTCATTTAAATTTTTGGGCTTGAGATTAATTGCCTTATTAGCTTATAGAGATGACTTCCAGCAAATAATGATCACCTAGATTAATTTTGTTTTGAAATGAAAGGTTTTTGAGTATAATAATCATGTGTATAATTCTCATTCTTGTTCCAAAACTTATAAATCATATGCGGTTTTTTTCAGGTAGCTGAAAACATATAAATATATATATATATAATTTTTTTAACGAAACAGCGAGTAGTTATTTGCAAGTTAGCAATTTGCTAATCCCATGTACATTATTTAGGCATTTTTTTTATATATTGTGTAAAGTCAATTAAGTCTAACATATGGTACTATTACTAATTTTCAGTGTTCGTTTTGGTCTCTATGAGGTGAACTTTAATGATCCAGGCCGATCGCGAACAGCGAGGAAGTCTGCGCTGGTCTTCAAGGAGATCGTGAGGTCACGCGTTGTGGATATGACCTACGAACCGGATTCCTTAAATATATCTATCGGCTGACTTTCACATTTCCATTTTTGATTAAAAGATATCAAACAGAAAGACCTTGATTTTTTTATTTGGATTGTACAAGTTACAAAGAAGCAGAATTTAAATTCAGAAAATAATTAGAGATCGGTGCTTATATTTTTAAGCGTTTCAAATATTTTATTTTCAGCGAATTTTCTCTACGAAAATGATATAACTGACCATTCTGAGATAACGGAAATTATAAAAAATGTCAATAAATTTTAGGAAGATCGTGCGAACCAAACTCGAAAAAATGGAAGATTCGAGAGTTTATGTACACACACACAAAACACACACACACGCACGCACACACACACACACACATATATATATATATACATATATATATATATATATATACATGCATACATATACGCGCACGCGCGCGTGTTTGTGTGTGTGCGTGTATACGCGCACACACACAAACACGCACGCACGCACGCGCCCACGTACACACAACGTGGGCGCGTGCGTCAACGCGTGCGCGTGCGCGTCTGTACGTGTGTGTGTGCATGTACAAAATTTCTTCCGACGACAGAGTCGCTTCATTTGATGGATCGGCTTCAAACTTGGCTGAAAAATATTTAAAATGGGTAAACTCATGGAAAACAAAACTAAATGAATAACTGAGTATAATACCTCATATGTTCAGATGGACTGTGATGGCGGAATCAGAGCTTTATCAAAATTAGGAGAGTTTTCCGCGATCTGTCGGTATGACAAAGCAATGTACACATCTTTACCCATCAAGGGGACATAGGAAATAAAAAGGAATCGTACACCTGAAAGTATTGAAAAAATATTTCACGTTTAAAAAGCTTATTTGACTCGTACAGATATATAATTAAATTTCTTATTAATTAAGTATTCATATCAAAAATTATTAAGGTAATAATACTTGAAATATTTTAGTGAATCAATCAGTTTTGTCCCACTATATATGACGAGATAAATGAAAGGATGGAAATATTAATTAACGATATTCCGTTTATACGAAACAGGAAGTGGTTCGCAATATTTATTGAAAGTAGTTCAATCCCTACTTATACAAACATTTTGTTTGTTTTTTTGATCCACGGAAATTCTGTTTTAACAGGTTAGTGCAAATCGGAAAATCACATTTCTTAAGTTGTTTACGTTATCTTGTGTCGGTATTCTAATTGGGTTCATAGATAGCATGATTACTGACGATTGATCTAACAAAAAATTTACCAGCTAAGTAACGGTAGACTATCTACTCACATAAATTCACTTGAAAGGTAAGATATATGAGAACAGTTTCTATTTAATTCGTAATTGGTTTGCTATTAAATTAGTAATATAAATAAATATATATATATATATATATATATATATATATATATATATATATATATATATATATATATATTACTTTTATTGTGCCAATCACGTTTTTGATAGGCGTAAGATAAATAGGTTGATGTCCATATTTTCTTAATTTACTAACCGAAAATTGTTATCCTAATTTCTTCACATTTTCGGATCTACAAGGTTAAAAAGTTAGGAGAGAGTGTGAGGTGGAGGGCTCATACCTTGCGAAGAAGAAGCCATGTAATAAAATATTACTAAACACTTTCGATTGAATTTTATAAGAGGCTTTACAGCTTTTGTCGTTCGATCATGCGAAACAATAAAATATAAAGAGTCATACAAGAAAATGAAAACCCAACTGATACATCGACAATTGAAAAGGTATTAATGCAAGAAATATATTTTTATTCGATGAACGAAAAATATTTTTACACAGACTCGACATCACTCAGCGAGGTATTGAAAGAGCTATGCGCGGGTTTCCTCTGTGCAATATTATCTCAAATGAGGAGATACGTAGGAGAACTAAGGTCACCAGCATAGATTGGAAAGTGAAAATAATGTCCAGACCCGACAACCGTTGGGGAAGAAAGTTTCTCGAATGATGACTACGTACTGCAAGACGCAGTATGCAACGGCGTCCCGCTAACAGATGTCCTTCTAACAGAAAGCAATTGGAAACAAGTGACATCCCATCGGTCTTTTTGGATATCTATGGGGGAAGTTTATGGTGGACGTCTTCGGGCTGAATGTGATGTTTTTATTGTTGTGTTTCTTTAATATATTTTCAAAAATAGAACACCTAAATATAAATTTATCTTATCCAGCCGTTTTTGTCAGAAACCGTTAGATTCAGAAATTTAAAATTTGGCCTGACGGTAAAGCATATTAAGGGGCACATGTCTCAATAGATAACCTTAAAATAATGTTTATATAAAAAAAATTAGGGTCACAATGATTTTGTTTCGAAGTTCATCATTTATGGGATGTAAAAAAACTGGAAACATTCACCGTTGCATTTCAAAGACATCCTACTTGACAGAGTTGATGAGGGAAAAATGTTTTATCGTTAAACTCAATGAACGGGAGAAGATCCAAATTGTTTTTTAAAGTAATATCTTCCTTTAAATTGTCATGAAAATCGGTCTTAAATTGAAAGGTTTACGATGCTGTCAAATATGAATGGACTGACGGAGACGGATATACATGGCCAAATTACAAGAGTTTTACTCACTATTCGGCTATGGAGACCAAACATTAATAAATACTAAACAGAACTTACAAAAACTATATTCTGAATAGTTTTATATACTGTACAATATTCTTGATTATTCTACTGTTTTTGTTTTCTTAATTGTTCTGCAGTTCTGCCGAATTTACGAGCAGAACTTTGAGTCGCATTGCAGTAAAAAATGAAACGTATCAAGGTTCCGCACACATCTACGCATACGAGTATATGTAAATGTATGTAGTATTTCTGTTCATTTATTTACAAATATTAATATTATTTTTCGCAATGTAAATATATCGCTCAGAATCCTAAAAATATCGCCAGAAAAAATAAAAAGTTATGTGGACTCAAAAACAATTAAATTTACAATCTTTGGTATAGTTTGCTAGTAAATTTTAGCTAAGATTCTAGTGACCCTGTTTTTTCATAATTTTGACTATGGTACTTACTTAAATTTATAGAAATTATTAAAAATTCCAAAACAAGGAGTTTCTGGCCCTCATAAATAAGCATGATTTACAAGATTTGAAAAAAATCTGTTATTTTATTCGTCTTCTTATTACCTGTGTAAATATATTTAACCATAAACTTTTGAAAGATATTTGGGTTAAAATGACAATATCACTATCACACATTTCAAGTTTATATATCAAATAATTTCTGACGAAACTTGTTCTAACAGACAGACGGATGGGTACGTGAGTGGCCTTAAAAAGGTTCCATTTTTTCCATCTAAGCTGCGGTATTATAAGAATATATGCTGATATAATCATAGTTGAGGATAGGTATAATTTTTGTTCAAAACGTATATGTGATATGTAATAGTAAGTCGATTGCATCAACAGAAAATAGTTATGCAAGAGTCGAACTCGCTTATTGATAAACGTTATATACTATCTATTAACTAAATACTTGTTCATCCATCTGTACTTGTGTTTTGCGAATACGGACGTAAATTTTTCACTATTTTAAAGGAATTAATTTTTTTTAGGATTTAATTTTTTTGAGATATTGTTGAATCAATTTTAAATTATAAAAATACATCATATTCATGAACACATGAGTTCTCATTTTTATTACATGCAATTTGAAACCTCGAAAAATAGCCTCTCAAAACAAATACATTTTTGGTCCTTCATTTACCACAATCCAAAAACTCATTCTTAAAACATCGAATCGAGATTCCGTAACATTTTTATTTGCATTGGAAAAAAATTTGAACCAAGCGCCAAAAAGTACTCTGTTAAACTACATTACATTACAGAGAATTATGTTACATTACAGATCAATGAAGGTGTTATTGATCTGTAATATAAAAAAAACGGACGAAAAATCGACTTACGGGAATTGTGATTCTGCAGAGGTCTAAGTATCCTCTGGATAGGGCGCCACATAAGTGTCTTCGTTTTCAAAGAACTTCACATTAAAGAAAACCTTTCGTCGACTGTTATGTCTCTGATTACACTATACGAAAGAAAATTCCATGGTGTGGTTTTGTGGCTTAGGAGATAGTAGAGAGAGAAAGATTACATTGTCGATTACTGATAATATGGCAAAACCCCATAAATATTTTTGAAATTATATTTTTGATTAACTGTTCCAAGACTGAATGTTTCCGCACCGCAACCAACAGAACCAAGATGAGATGCAACGAGAAAACATGTAAATACTAATACTAAGTAATAGAGTATATTTAATACCTGATGAAAATATCCGCCTACGAATTAGGAGCAAAGTACACACGTACAATCCACACACTGTTATTGTTATGCAAAGCTACGTAGTTAATATGACAAGTTTTAACACCTAGGTTTATCAACGCTTACTACTGAGGAACATGTGATAAAGTATTCGATGATAGCAATATTCTGCAAGTATATAAACAGTTCACCTCCTCCTTTTCTCAGTTCCCGTAGAACTGAAGTGCACGTGCTGCTATCGGCATGAGACGTTCAGCTTTAGTAGCTCTTTTGTAAGTACACTTTAGACTTGAATTTTAGGATTACCTGTAAACATCGAATATTAGTTTGACGTATTTAAGTCTTACTAGATCAGTTAATATGTTGTAACGAAAAAAATACGAAAGTAATAAAAAAATTAAGAGCTACGCATTAATGTTTTTTGAAAGTTATTGACCTCGAAGCAAGATAAGAAAAAATTACCAAAAACACTTTCAGTTTTTAATATAATTTCTATACTTATTTCAGCGATACGCGTTATCGCGTAGAACATTGATGAAATAAGCGTAGAAATTAAATTAAAAACTAAATTTTTCCATTTCCTCAAAAATACGAAAATACGTTGCTTTTATAACATCGACATGCAATACTTCAAATATTGACAATACATCTAATTCTGAAATAGGGGAGATGAAGTAACTCTTACATTTACCGTAGAATGACAAACATTACACTTAACATATAATATTGTACGGCTGAATTGTAGGTTTCTGCAGCATGTTTGAGGCATATTTGATTTTCGTCATTGTACTACGATTGTCAGATATTTGTAAATGAACATTGGTCATTTACTTTTTTATTTCCAATCCCCTAATGTACTCTATAGCAAAGGATTAATAGTGAAGGTATCTAGTCACTGAGATATCTCTAGTATCCTGACACAGAAATCAGAAAATTTTCTGAGTATTCTTAATCACGACAAGTTCTAAAGGTTCAAAAATCAGCTATGGCTTTAAAGTACAAAGGAGAATCTTGTTTCTCTTGAGCGATTGACGAATTGAGACGACTTTCGATGATGATTTATATCATCATAATTCTCTATTTTCATATATCTTCTTATAGAATTCTAAAAATAAATTTTATTTCAGTATCGCAGCCCTATTATTACCAAGTGACTGCGCCGTCACTGGTAAGCAAGATGAGTTGAAACGATTTCCGGACGGATTCCAGTTTGGAACGGCTACTGCTTCTTATCAGGTCGAGGGTGCATGGAATGTTGGAGGTAACATATATTAGTTTTTCATTTCAAAATTTGCAGGATATCGGTTCTGTGTTTAAATTAAAAAAATTGGTTCCGTTCTTAAATTGAAAAGCCAATTTCTTGGGAAAATAACCAAAATTTTCGCATACACAAATAGTGACATCAATATTACGAAATATGAACACAAACTTATTAGATCAAAATATCCCTAAAGTAATTTATCAAACTTAAAATCTTTTTTAATGTTTTATTAAATTTGCCTTTATTATACCTATCTTTATTTCGGCGTAATTATGATGAAATTGTGCTTTATGAAATATAAAAGGCTGATTGGAATTTATTTACGGACATGTCACTTTAACATTTTGTGGCTTAAAATATTAATCACAACTCAAGCTTTTCCAATTTTAAAGTGATAACTAAAGTGATGAACTGTAAAAATAAAAGAACTTTTATGCATTTTTGAGTCATGTCACTTAATTATTAAATACGCGACATGTTCATACATAACCTTTGGATGATTTTTTGTATTTTTAAAGACAATGATTTCATCCTAGGGTATAAATCATAATATAATTAAAAATCACTCTACTAATTTTTTTTAGGATACGGAATTGGCAAAATATTTTTGATAGATTTAATTGTTACTCCTGAAGCTAGCATTTCGTTCCATTTTTCTCTTGCGATCAATCTAAGTGCTAAAACGTATACAAAAATATGCAAGTTTTACTTTGTCACTGACCGGATTTGTGTTTTTTACTCCTCAAGATGATGAAATATTTGTTTCCTATCTAAATTTCCAACATTTAGCTACCAATTGTATGCAGATTGTGAACAATTTGATCATGGTGAAATTGTTGATCAAGACCACTTGTAAAACTTTTTTCGAAATCAAATAATTTCAGGTAGTCAGCATTGTATCTGGGCTCTAAAAATTTGTAGGGACGAGTAACGGTTACCTTGTTTTTTTTAGTATGAGTAGGTACTATAGCCGAAAGTTTATCAGAGTCTGTGGCTTTTTGAGTACTTAAACCTCCTAAGATTATTTAAATGATTTACTGTCTAATTTTAATCTAAAGCCTTTTGCATTCAGTTCAACTTTGCAGTTGAGTTGAGTTTTCTTTCTGTCGTCGCATTGGATGGTAGACTTGAAAAATAATGGAAATTAGGAGTGACGAAGTTAGCTTTACAGATTTTGTTATTCGATCATGCGAAATAACCAAATATAAAATCCACAAGAGTCATACAATAAAATTAAATTCCAACTGATACATCAAAAATTGACAAGGAATTAATTCAATAAATATATCTTGATTCGACGCACGAAATAAGTTTTTGCACAGACTCGAAATCAATCAGCGAGGCATTGAAAGGGCTATGCGCGGGTTTCCTCGGTGAGATATTATCTCAAATGAGGAGATACGCAGGAGAACTAAGGTCATCAGCATAGATTAGAAGGTGGAAATAATGTCCATACTCGATAACCATTGGGAAAGAAAGTTTCTCCAATGGTGACTACGTACTGCAAGTCACAGTATGAGACGGCCTCCCTTTAACGGATGTCCCGCTAACAGAGAGCCATTGGACACAAGTAACATCGTATCGATCTTTGTGGATATATATGTGGGAAGCTTGTTATGGATGTCTTCCAGCTGATGATGATGTTTTTGTTGTAGTGTTTTGTTACATACATTTACAAAAATAAAACCCCAAACGTGTGCTCGTCTGTCACTGCCGTTTTTGTAAGAAATGTTTATAGATAATTTTTATTTACAAAATTGTTTAGAGGGAAAAATGATTTTTCTTTTCAAATTCATAATTTATGGAGTATGATTTAAAGAGCTTTATATTGAGTTATAAGTTACTGAAAAAAAGGTACTAGAAGTTTACCCTAGGTTTACCGGGATTTATGTGTCACTGAAAGATAGACCTGAGGCAATATATTTATATAATGAAAAACAGTATTAACGTTGTAATAATTTGATAGAAGTAGTTTGTATGCTTAAATGTTTATGTGTTTAAATTTGTAGAAAATCCTCGTAGTGTCTAACAGTAGTTTAGCACATATACAATCTCTATCTTTAAAATCTAAATAGATAACGTAATAAGATATACAATAAAAGATAAATCTTGCATAATGTTTATACAATATTGAAGTAAACACTACGTAATATGTTAAGAGTATTACAATATCGCTAATAGTTAGATAAAAGATGTCAATCTAGGCGGTATCAACACTTCGGCGTTACTCTTCGATCTTCTTTATGTAGATAATGGGGATTTTATTGCTTAATATGGATATAATTGATCTTATTTAGTACCTAGAAGAATTAGAAATGTTTGCTCTATCAAATGCAAACTATCACCGATTAACGCGCGGCTGTGACTAGACGCCTTTGTCCAGTAGAAGTCAGTTGTATGAGGACGTAAAATTATCCCACTCATATTATCATCTGTTTCTAATAGACGAAATTAACTGACTTCTTACGTATTTTTATGCTCGACGGTTTTCTTGAAAAAAGTTATTATTCAATTTTATAATCAAAATTTTAGTAACAGTTGTGTTTGTCTGCCACTGTATTTGTTTATCTTTCGTCAGTCTATCTGTAAATCTAAGTTTCATACCTTATATTGTTTGATACGGATTAAAAAAAAATGTTTAAAAATATGTCTCATTTGCCTAATTATATAGAGCAAAGTAATAATTAGCAATAACAAACATAGAATATCGACCTAATTATGGGAAAATTTAAATATTAGTTTTTTATTACAGAAATTTATATATTCCGAAAAAAGTATAAAAAACTAACAGAAAACAATTTTTGGAATTTAATTTTATTCAAATTCTGTTCTTTTTCCGATCACGATAGATCAGGATGAGCCCTGGACTTCATAGGAGCTTTCCCCAGAGTGACAGTTTTCTAGTCGACGTCTTCCAGTTTTTTATTGCAATAATGTGCAAACCCTTTTAAAAGCAGTCAGTCCAGTTCAGTCTAGGATTTTATTTAAGTCTGAAGAATGTCGTAGTGACTAAAAATGTTTTTTTGGTGTTTCAATTTTCAATCATTCGAATTATGTGTCCGACTCATTTTATTCGATATATTTTAATTTGTTTATTTACATAAAATTATTTACATCGTACTTCACCATGTTTCTTTCTTTGTCTGGAAATTGCCAAAGATGCTTTCTTTTGAAAACTGCAAGCACTTCTTAATTTTTTGAGGTTAATATATATGCTTCTGAGATGTACGTCAGTACAGATTGCACTAAGATTTTGTAAATAAGAAGCTTTGTTTTAGTTTTAAAATTTTCGAGTTAAATAGACTGAAATATTTTAAAGTAATATTATTAGTAGAACTTTATGAAGCACATCGAGAAAAATATAGTGAAATAATTTTATAATTGTGATTCTCATTGACTTCAAAACTGTATCACCTCCATGATGACGTCTGCAATTTTTTACTTATTATTGTACAAAACTCCTTCTTACAATTGAATCGCATTTAACCTGATTTACTAGTAACATCTGATCCCTGGGCATAGTTGAAATTATATTAATTACTATTAAATCAATATGCACTAAAAAACTACAAAGAAAAAATTGAGTTCTCATGTCATATATTAAAAAGTTACTCATTATACCATCATACAGAAGTGTTACGCAGCTATTTTGTAGTTGATAACTTGTGATTGTACTTATACATCTAAATCGATCACAAGTCATATAAGTGACTATATTTTTCTGCATATTTTCATAAGCATAACCTTTAAAAGAAAAAAAAACTGGGTTTTCTGTATTATTATTGATAAGAAGAAATTGGTAAAGCTTCCTACATAATTTTACTCCTTATTTTATCTTAACAGGCAAGACAGAAAATATCTGGGATTACGCTACCCATAATGAAGCCTGGAGAATTGACAATGGAGACACTGGCGACGTAGCCTGCGACTCATATCACAACTATAAGAGGGATGTTGAGATGCTACGAGAACTGGGCGTCAATTTCTACAGATTTTCTATATCTTGGCCCAGAATCCTCCCAACCGGATTCCCCAATTACATAGCCGAGGACGGTATCGCATATTATAACAATTTGATCGACGAACTCCTGAAGTACGACATTCAACCAGTGGTCACACTATACCACTGGGACTTGCCTCAAAGATTGCAACAACTAGGCGGCTGGGCGAATCCCCTCATCGAAACTTGGTTTAAAGACTTTGCACGCGTAGCCTATGATAACTTCGGTGACAGAGTAAAGACCTGGATCACCATAAACGAGCCTCATCAAATTTGTGGTAGTGGATATGGCGAAGAGGGGCTTGCACCGTTTTTAGGATCGAGTGGTATTGGAAATTACCTGTGCATTTTTTATTTACTGAAAGCACACGCTGCAGCATATCATCTTTACAATGACGAATTTAGGCCTAGTCAAGGAGGTACGTATTTTTTAATGAACTGTTCATTTATTTCGTAAAAGGATTTGTTTAACTTGCTGAAGAATTATATCATAAATATAATACTATTACATAGCAATACATAAAATAAGCAATCAATGAATGTAAACAAATTAAAATTGATTTAAGGTCGAATCGGGTATACTTCCAGCCTGTCTTGGAGTGAAGCAGCATCTGACAGCAATGAAGATATCCAGGCGGTTGACGATTATAGACAATTTATGGTAAAGCATTTTTTTTGTATCCTAATCGATTGCCTTAAATAAATAAAAGTTGGATGTGTCTTACATTTAGAAGAATTGGGCGAAATTTAGAGTGTTGTTAAACTAAAAATGTTTATTGAAAACAAATAGACATACCATAGACATACCGTCAGCTATTGAATTACCCAGTCACAGCCTTAACAATTATTGCTAATAAAGGAAAAATCAATGTTGCTGATACTATCGATTATTTAAATAATATTAACTTGAGTCATAATTTTGATGATTTCTATTGAAAGTATTGACCAAGTCTTTGAGGTACAAAAAAGAAAAATTTCATTAAAAGTCTAGTAGTTTATGCTTGATATAAGCATAGACATAGCCTCGTTGCCATTGTGTCATACTTACAGATATTTAATATATTACTCTCGTACGTTTAAGACTGTTCATCATTATTTCCAAACAAGCAGCTTTTAATTGTGATATATTTGAATTTAATCAGTATAATATTAATTCGAAAAAGATTAAACTACAGAATTTATTGACATAGAATATTATTTATAATTTCAAATTTTTAGTACGGTCTGTACGTTCACGCCGTATATCATCCCGATGGGGACTTTCCACCATCTGTCAGAGCAAGAGTGGCAGCTAGAAGTGCAGAACAAGGATATCCTAGGAGCCGCCTTCCAGAATTTACGCCTGAAGAGGTCGAATACATAAAAGGGACAGCTGATTTCTTCGGTTTAAATCATTACTCGACGCGATACGTTTATCGGAACGAGTCAGTTCTTGGAATTTATGATAGTCCATCGATGAATGATGATATAAATGCCGGCACATTGAGTGTACCCTACGATGATGATGTGCCAGCAATTTCTAGGGTGAGACATTGCCTTAACAGTTTAATAAAGAACTGAAGTAGTTTTATAGTTATAGACTGTGAACGTTAGCTCTGTTGTTTAGTTACAAGGTTAATTTTATTCGATATTTCCCAGGTCAATTTACGCGAATTGCAAATTTAATCAGTTGAAAGTAACTTAATTAACCTCTGTCATTTGAAATTAGTTATGAATTCACTAAAGTAGCAAAAACTTGTTATACAGTTATCGGTTTTCGATTCATAGCGTTTACTAAATAGAGACACTGGAAACAATCAGAAGTCTCCAAATTTGAGTAGCAGCTAGATACATTACGTATTTTTGAAGGGAGAAAATAAAGTCCCAGAGGCAGAAAATATTTTTCTATCATATTCTTCGACAAAAAAAACTCATTCTTGCTAGAAATACTCTATTTATTCTCATAATTTTTTTTAACCTTAAAAATTTTGTAAAGAACATAACTAATTTTATAGTGTTGGACTATTCTTTGTTTAGTTACAGGGTTAATTTAATTTGATATTGCTCAGACGAATTTATGCGAATTGTCAATATATTTATTTGAAAATTATAGTACTTCAATTTAAAATTTGTTAGGCACGAAAAGAGCAAAATCTTGCTATACACTAACAGGAGTATGATTTAAAGAACTTGCTAATAAAGTAGAATACTAGAAAAAATCAGGAGTCTCCAAATTTTAATAATAACTGGCTATATAAATGTATTATACTTTTAAAAATAGAAAATATTTTTCCATGTTTTTTCCACAAAAAACTCAATCTTCTAGTAAAAATACACTATTTATTTTTATAGTTGCTTTTATTCTCTAGATAGCGCCATGGGGTCTCAGAGGCGTCCTCAACTTCATCAAGGACAGTTACGACAACCCTGAAATAATAGTATTCGAAAATGGAGCATCTTCTTCAGATGGTCTTGAAGACGAAGGCCGGGTCAATTATTACCGTCTCTATTTGCTGGCCGTGCTGGATGCCATTCATGAAGATGGTGTCAATGTATCTGGTTATACAGCGTGGAGTTTGATGGATAACTTTGAATGGGCTAAGGGATATGAGTTAGTGTTATTTTATTCCTAAAGTTTAAGTCTTAGATTTTAAGGAGTTTTCGTGTATGATTGTTTTTAAATTTAATTTTTGTTTAGTACATACTGAGAAGAAATTAACTTTCGACCTTGTTTTTGAGATTAGGAAAACCACTTTAACTCTTTTCCGGAAAGCAATGATAACGATGTCCGTTTTCAACAAGAATAAAAGAGATTTATTTCTTTGTACTTGCACGAAGTGTAGGTGAAAAGCATTACAGGTATCACAAAGGAACTCATGAAATATTTCTGAAATTTTATTTAGATACTTTAGATAATATTGTAAGGAATAAAATTTGTTTATAACTCATTTATTTACAAATTATATGTTTAAAATTGGTCATTTTTAAGTCCTCCATGTATTATTTAGGCTTATTTTATATATTATACAAATTCAATAAATTCTGATATTTGACATTATTATTAAATTTCAGCGTCCGATTTGGTCTCTACCAGGTCGACTTTAATGATCCAGGCCGATCGCGAACGGCGAGGAAGTCTGCAGTGGTCTTCAAAGAGATCGTGAGGTCACGCGTTGTGGATATGACCTACGTCCCGAATTCCTTAGATATATCTATTGGTTAACTTTGACGTTTGCATTTTTTATGACAATATATTAATCAGAAAGGATTATGTTCTTTTCATTTAGATTGTACAAGTTACAAAGAAGCAGTATATAAATTTAGAAATGAACTTGACATCAGCGCTCATATCTTTGAGCATTCCAAAAAATTGTATTTTAAGTGAATTTTCTATAAGGAAATAAGGTCACTGTGAATACTGTGAGATGGCGGAAATTATAGCAAAATTTGTGTAAATCTCTGAAGATCGACCAAAACTGATAAAAATAGGTCATTTAAGACACACACATAAACACACACACACACGTACACACACACGCACACGTACACACAGAAACACAAACGCACACACATATACACACACATGTCTTTGAGTGCATGTGCATGCGTGTGGATGTATGTAGCGCCCTCGCGCGCGTGTGTGTCGCATATGTATTTGTTTATAGACAAAATTTCTCCCGGCGACAGAGATCGCAGACGAATACTTGACATATCGATTTCAAACTTGGCCCAAAACTATTAAAAATGGATACAATCGGTCAGAACCAAGTGTATCTTATATGTATCTTATATGTTCAGGTGGACTACGAAGCGGAGTTAAAGAGATTTTGCAAGATTTGGAATGATTTCTGAGCTCTATCAGCATGATTAACAACGCTGACGTTTTTTTATCCATTAAAGGGATACAGGCTATGAAAAACACTCGTACACCCGATATACGATCATTACTCGACGCGATACGTTTATAGGAACAAATTAGATCAGCTGGAATTTATGATAATCCATTAATAAATGACAATATAAGCGCCGACACGTTGAGGGTATCACACAATGATGACGAACCAGAAATTTGTAAGGTTTCATTATCTCAAAATTTAATAAGGAACTGAACTAGTTTTATAGTGTAATAACTACTTACATTTGAATTCTTTGTTTAGTTATAGAGTTAACTTAATTCAATATTGCACAGGCTGATTAAGCAATTATCAACTGATAAAATTTTGTGAAATCAAATAGTATTTTCCTGCCCTCTGTGACTAATTAAATGAAAGGATAAAAGTTTAATGTGCGATGGTCTGTTTAAATGAAATAAGTAATATTGAATCGAAAGTAGGGATTATTTTTATTTGTTGATGCAATTCTTTCCGTTTTTTTTGTTTTTGAATATATTAGTACAAGTCAAAGAACCGTATTTCTTAAGTTGATTACATTATATTGTGTTGGTGTTCGAATTGAATACATAAAGAGTATCATTACTGACGACTGATCTAACAAAAAGTAGAAGGGTAGAACTTGGACCGTGAGATTATTTACTCAAATATACACTTTTAAGGGTAGAAGGTTTCTATTAAATTATTTATGCGTATTTAGATTACTTTTGTAATGTGTAAACATATTGCCTAGCATGTCCTTCACAGGCAAAACGCAAATAAGTTGATGCCCATTTTTCTTAGTTTATTAAGCGAAAATGATTAACCTATTTTTTCACATTTTCTGACTCACGCGGTTAAAAAGTTAAGAGAGCGAGTACAGTGGAGGTCTCATATGTTGCGACAAACCCGCTGTAAATAAAAATGTTGCTAAACACTTTTTGTTAAATTTTATAACGATTCGATTAAAAAATCTCAAAACACTTTCGGTTACATTTCAATGCATTTTTTCTCATTAAATCCTTCTTGTTTGAAAGGGTTAATGAGAAAAAAATGTTGCATCTTCAAGTTCTATAAACGGGAAGGAGCTAAAATTTCATCATAATCGATCTTAAACTGAAGGTTTTAAGAGTGTTTAAAATATGGATGGAGAGAATAAGAGATAAACACGGTGAGGTTGTAAGGGTTTTATTTACTATTTGGTTAAAGAAAACAAAAATTAATAAACATAGAAAAGAAATCGTAAGAACTACATTTCGATTTGTTATATACAAGGTACAATATTTTTGACTGTCTTTTAATCATCAGCACTTAGTGTCGCATTTCAGTACAAAATAAAGCTTATCAAGAATAAATAAAATTTGTTCCACAAAGGTTTCGTGCACATTTAGGCATACTTATATGTAAGTACATAAAGTATTCCATTTACAAATAATAGTAATAATTAATTTTGTCGTCGCCGTGGTATCGAACTGGACTCGTATTCTGATCGACTCTAAGAGATTGCTCTCGTAGCAACAAGTCCACCATATGTATCAATTAGAAATATTAAAGTACATAAGTAAATAAATAAATAAACATTAATATTATTTTTTGTAATGTAAATATATCGGCTAGAATCTCTTTCACAGGTTCATAAATATCGTGAGAAAAAAATAAAAAAAAACTACGAGAACTTAAAAATAATGAAATTTAGAATCTTTGATACAATTTTCCGGAAAATTTTAAATAGGGTTCTAGTGACCTTGTTACTTATAATTTTGGGTATAGCTGTTTTTTCAACGATGTCTCCAGAACTGTCTCACATAAAATTCCGAAGCAAGTTGATTCATAATCCTTAAGAATGAGTTTTTTAATTAATAACCCACATAATATAGAAATTAACAAGAATCGGTTACTTCATTCGCCTACTCATTATCTGTGTAAAAATAATGAACTATAAAGTTTTGGAAGATATGCGGGTTAACAAATTCCCACATTAAACTATTTTTGACAAAACTTACTTTGACAGGCATACGGAAGGATGGGACCGTGATTAACCTTAAAAAAGTCCAATTTCTTTGCTTCTGAGGTACGATGTTAAAAAAATACAGGCAAAAAAGTAATCGATGACGATAGGCAAAATTTCCTTTCAAAAATTATTATTTCAATGTATGTGATTCATAATAAAAAATCGATTATCTGTATCCAGTATAAGATGGCCATATGGCCAGATGGCCGACTGACACTGGCCATCTCTCCTTTTCCTCCGGGAGAGATGACCACACCTAAAAAAACAAGTCACAACACGATGAGAGTAATTTTGAGGTTAAGACAAACTGTTACTCGTATACTTTGCAACCAAACCAAAAATAACCATTATTTTACTTATCACAACAACCTAAAACAAGAACCCTCTGAAAAATATTTCCGCTACACGAAAAATAACAAGAATTTTATTTACTTTTTGATTTTTTTTGCCAAAAAGCTGCACGCACACTTGCTCCTACGAGCGTCGCGGAGCGAACTAAACGATTACTAGTGTCATCTAGCCAACAGTTCAGGAAATATTTCAACGGGGCATCTCTCTCTTATGGCCATATTACCGGAATTACCTATAACAACAAAAATAAAGGTTATGTAAAGTCGAACTCGCTTAATTAATTTTACATAGTGTAAGGTCGATCTTTACATTCATTTGTACTTATTTTTTGTCAATACTCACTCATTTTTTATTTTATTTTATGAGATGGGAGGATGTATCTAATTTTTTTTTATACTATTGAGCCAAATTTTATAACAAAAAGATACAACCTTAATGAATTCTTACTTTTATAAGATTTAATTTGAAATGCCATAACATAGTCTTCAAAAACAAATTTTTGATCCTTTATTTGCCAAGACTCAAAATCTTATCCCTAAAATACTGAATCAAAATTTCGAACCAAATGTAGCATAAAAAAATTGTCAACACCATCAATGAGCTACAAGCTAAATGAGCGAACGAAAAGAAAAGTCAACTCACGGGGCTTTGTGATACTGAAGGTATGTAAAGATCCTCTGAACAGGAAGCCGCATAAGAGTCGTTTTCAAAGAACGTCCCATTAAAGAAAGACTTTCGTCGATTGTTCTTTCTTTGATCACATAATATGTAAGAAGATTCCATAGAGTGGATTGTAGATAGTAAAATAATATCTTGGTCGATAAAATAATATCTGTAGAGAGTAAAATAATATCTTGGTCGATCACCGGTAAGATGGCCAAACCTCACAAATGTACTCATATGGTATTTCATGGCTGAGTATTCCCTCAACCCGACCAACAGAGCAAAGTGGAGGTGTATCAAGAACACTGACAAACGTTCTAGCTGCTAAAATGTATAGTCATGTTCATTATAATAATAGTGCATAACAGCTTATAAAAATATCGTGACTAAGAATTAGGAGCAAAGTACACATGTATTATTCACACTTTGGTATTGTTGTGGAAAGTGACGTAGTTATTATGACAAATTTTAAAACTTGGTTTTATCAACACTTAGTATTATGGAAGATGTGATAAAGCAATTCTATGATAGCAATATTGATATATATAAACAGTTTATCTCCTCCTTGTCTCAGTTCCGGTAGAACTGAAGCGTATGTGCTGGGTTACTGCCATGAGACGTTCAGCTTTAATAACTCTTTGGTAAGTCCACTTTACTTTGATTTTAGCGAATATTAGTTTCATACACTTAAATCTTTCTAGAGCAGTTAATAATTTTAAATGAATAAAATAAAAATCAATAAAATTTAAAATAAAATTCTTTGAAATATTATTGACCTCAAAGCAAGATAACAAAAAATGACCAAAAGTTTTTAAATATAATTTCTACACTGATTTTATCTATATTCTAAGCATTGGATATCCTCTTTAGTCAATTTTTTCCGTTTTCTAAAAAAATATGCTCTTACAATATTATATCATCATTCAATATTTCAAGTTTGACAAACGCGGCTCCTATATTGCAGATATCTCCAATACACTTAATTCTGAAACAGTTTAGATGAAGTAACTTATTAATGCAGTATAACGGAGTTGCAGGCGTTTCAGCAACGCGTTTGAGATATATTTGATATTCTTCGTTGCACTATTGTTTTCAGAGATTTGTGATTTGAAATGTCTATTGCACTGAAATTAAATATTATGTATCGGAAAAACTAAAGCTGAGAATACTTTGATCATTCATGTTTCCAATCCGGTATTACACTTTGCAGTAAAGTATTAACAGTGTAGTATGTGTTCACTGAAATATCTCTGATTCTCTGATACCAAATAGCAACATCTTGAAATCCTTTTAAAGACGTTGCTACGAAAGATACTACGAAGGTCATGTTTTCGTTAAGATCTGGATATTGATTTGAAATTAGAATCAATTTTTTAAACTTGATTTTCTTTTTTTAGAAGTTCATCCTGTATTTTAATGTTTGTGCCTTGGCGCAAGAAATCAGAAAATCTTCTGAGTTTCCTTTTCTACGACAATTTTTTAAGATTCAAAAATGAGCCATAGTTTTCAAGTGTACAACTGAATCTCGTGGTATTGAGCGATTGATAAAGTCGCGAAGATTTGAAGTCATCATAACTCTCTTTTTTTACGTATCTTCTTATATAATTTTAAAAATAACCCTATTTCAGTATTGCAACCATATTATTACCAAGTAACTGCGTCATCACTGGTAAGCAAGATGAGTTGAAACGATTTCCGGATGGATTCCAGTTTGGAACGGCTACTGCTGCTTATCAGGTGGAGGGTGCCTGGAATGTTGGAGGTAATGTATATCAGTTTTTCATTTGAAAGTAGATAGAATGTATATTAATTTGGCTCCGTCTTTAAACCGGAAGCCAATTTGTTGGAAAAACTAACCAAATTTTTGCGTACGTGACCCCCAAAATAATGGGACATGAGCAAAAATGATGAGATTAAATTATCTCTACAATTATTTATTGAACCTAAAATATTGTCTAAATGTTTTACTATTGTTCTCCTAATACCTAGGTTTATTTTGATACCACTATGGTGGAACCGTGCTTTACAAAATACAAAAGATTGATTAAAATTTATTTATATACTGTACATCAATATTTTGTGACTTAAAATTTTAATTACAATTCAATCTCTTACAGTTTAAAAGTCATAACTTAAACTTAAAAAACTTAAGTAAATGTCACGTAATACATGAAGTGCATTTCGATATCGCAAATAGTCACATGACATATTTCAATCTAGCTGCTATCAACATTTCGGCTCTAATCCTTGATCCTCTTCATGTAGATAATGGGGATGTTTTTGCACAATATGGATATAATTTAGCGTTTTTAGTACCCAAAATAATTACAAAATTTTGCTATAACCGCCAGTGACTAGACAAATTATGTCTTTTGTCTTTTGGCAGTGACTTTGCATTGTAGAAGTCGGTTGTCTAAGAACGTTAAATTATCACACTCCTATTTTCACCTGTTTCCAATAGACGAAATTAACTGATTTCTTACAGTTACCATACTCGACGATTTCCTTCAAAATAATTCTGTCAATTGTTTAGTATTCAATCTTATAAACAAAATGTCAGTAACAGCTAACTACCCGGTCCGGCTTCGCATGAGCAGGAAAGGAAAATTCTTAGATGTATGGATTTTTTCCGATTTAATCCGTATTTCGCTATATACCGGCCAATTTACACAAAACCTATATATATATATATATATATATATATATATATATATATATATATATATACACACACACACATATACCTTTGGGGTAGTACTTAGCATCTATGCCCGGATCATTTATCTGGCATAATGAAGTAATTAGTGTATCCATCAGATTGTTGCCTATAGCTTGGAGATTAGATTAAAAAATGACTTATTTGGAGTTTTTTCTGACTCTTTTAATTCATAAAACAACGTAATGATGTTAACTACAAATTTTAGTGAGTGTATTATGATACGAATGGAAAAATAAAATAATTATTCTAAGAGGATTAACAATTGGTAGACGTATCTTTATAGATTATCCTAAAATATTTCTTTTTTTACAACATTTATTGCTTCCGCTCGATTAAGTTTAAAAACAAGCATGTTATGCTATGATGTCACAAATGAGAAGGCAACGTACAATTGGTCGTGTTAAAAACATTGAACGCTGAGATCAATTGCAGCAAAGTTCAAAGTCTGGTCCTGCGTTTTATTTATTGTCATTCCAAATGCCTGCCGTTAAAAAAATTACAGACAACAATGTCACACAAAACAAATATGTGACCTCCACATTCTAACAATTTACGATATTAATTACTTATTAATTTTTTTTTCGAAAACTGCAAGAGCTTTTTCATTTCTTGATATTATTAACATGTTTCTGAGATGTACTTTAGCACAGAAAGTCTGGCCCTGCGTTTTATTTATTGTCATTCCAAATGCCTGCCGTTAAAAAAATTACAGACAACACTGTCATACAAAACAAATATGTGACCTCCATATTAAATATGTTAAAAACATGTTTCAGAGATTACTTTAGTACATATCTTATTATGTTTTTTTAAAAAAGGAGCTTTGTTTTTAGTGCCAAAAGTTTCACTTTTTGTGGATTGAAATATTCTAAAATATTAGTAGCACTTGAAGAAGCTTTTTGAGAAAAGTTTTGTAAAAATAATTATGAATTTTACCCTCATTTAGTTCAAAATATTTTTACCTCCATGATGCTCTTTGCGTTTTTCTACCCATTATTATATGAAAGTCCTCAGTACCTGAATCAAATTTAAATTATTTTAAGAGTAATGTGTAAGCTTTTTGCATAGCCGAAGTGATATTACTTGGCCTTTAATGAATACGAATTAAGAAACTAAAAAAAATGGAGTTCCTACGTCATATATTACAAAATTACTTATTGTGCTGTCTTACAGAAGTCATATATAGATGTTATTATGGCTGTGATTGTACTGATACATCTCTCCACATCAGAAGTAACCAGGTCACAAATGTGACTATATTTGTATGTGTAGTTATATAAACATAACCTTTAAAAGATAAAAGAAAGACAGATTTCTTATATTTTTACTGAAAGTCAGAGATTCAAGAAGCCACATACTATTTTTTCCTTGTTATTTTATCTTAACAGGTAAATCAGAAAGTATCTGGGACTACGCCGCCCACAACGAAGCTTGGAGGTTCCGTAAGGGACAAACTGGCGACATAGCTTGCGATTCGTACCATAACTACAAGCGGGACGTTGAGATGCTGCGAGAATTGGGCGTCGACTTTTACAGATTCTCTTTGTCTTGGACCAGAATCCTCCCAACTGGATTCCCCAATTACATAGCCGAGGACGGCATCGCGTATTATAACAATTTGATTGACGAGCTCCTGAAGTACGGCATTCAACCTGTGGTCACACTTTACCATTGGGATCTGCCTCAAAGCCTGCAACAGCTGGGCGGCTGGGCGAATCCCCTCATCGAGACCTGGTTTAAAGACTACGCTCACATTGTCTTTGAGAAATTTGGTGACAGAGTTAAGACGTGGATCACCATAAACGAGCCTCATGAAGTTTGTGGTAGAGGTTATGGCGATGGGGTGATTGCTCCTTTTGTAGTATCGAATGGTATTGGGAATTACCTTTGCACCTTTTATTTACTGAAAGCACACGCTGCAGCATATCATATGTATAATGACGAATTCAGCCCTAGTCAAGGAGGTACGTATCTTCTTTTGAAACATTATTAATTTATTTAATGAAAACTTTTCTAACTTGCTGTAAAAATTAAGTCACTTGTACAACATAAATGTCAAATAATATTATCTAAGAGTAAATAAAAAAATAGAATGATAACGAGGATGTGTGGAAAGAAGATAGTGTTTTATCAAAGAATATAAACGAATTGAAATTGATTCAAGGTCGGATCGGGTACACTGCCAGTATGCCTTGGGGTGAAGCAGCTTCTGATAGCGATGAAGATATTCAGGCAGTTGACGATTATAGACAATTTATGGTAAATATTGGTTATCTGTGTCTTAATCGACTGATTGATATAGATTAAAAATTGTATCTTACATTGAGAAGGATCGAGCTAAATTTAGAGCATATTTAATTTAAAAATGTTTATTACAAATGAAACGAATACCGTCATCTACTTGAAAATTATACAATTAAACACTGAAATAATTGCTAGTAAGAGAAAAATCAATATCTCTGTCAATGTCAATTATTTAAATAGTTATGTTTTAACTTGAGTAATGTTTTTATTGTGATTAATGATTTCTATTGGAAGTGTCGAACGATTTTTGAGTTTCATTAAAAACCATTCAGTGGTTTATGAGTTATGTAAGCAAATATACAGCCTTCTTACTATTTTAATTTATATACAAATATTTAAATTATGACTTTCATACTTTTGTAGAAAATACGTTAAGAATATTTAAAATATATTTTTATTTCACCAGAATTACCTATGTCAAAGACTAAGGACCTATATATAAGAACTTATCTATATAAAAAAATTAAGTTGCGGTAAACAGTGATATAAATTATTAGAATATTTCCAAATTTCCAGTACGGTATATACGTTCACGCAATATATCACCCCGACGGCAACTTCCCACCATCTGTCCGAGCAAGAGTGGCAGCTAGAAGCGCGGAGCAAGGATATCCTAGGAGCCGCCTTCCAGAGTTTACGCCCGAAGAGGTTGAATATATAAAAGGGACAGCGGATTTCTACGGTTTAAACCATTACTCGACGCAATACGTTTATAGGAACCAATCAGTTACTGGAATGTATGACAATCCGTCTATGGATGACGATATAAATGCTGACACATTGAGTATACCTTACGATGACGAAGTCCCAGAAATATCTAGGGTGAGGCGTAATCTTAAAAAAAAATATAAAGAACATAACTAGTTTTATAATGTTGGACTACTCTTTGTTTAGTTACAGGGTTAATTTAATTTGATATTGCTCAGACGAATTTACGCATATTGCCAATTTATTTATTTAAAAATTGTAGAACTTCAATTTAAAATTTGTTATATAGACATGAAACGAGCAAATTTTTGCTATACAGTAAAAGTAGTATGATTTAAAGAACTTGCAAATAAAGTAGAATACTAGAAAAATCAAAAGTATCCAAACTTTTATTGTAACTGGATATATAATGTATCATACTTTTAAAGAGAGAAAAGAAAGTCCAACACGCAGAAAATATTTTTCTACGTTTTTTCAAACAAAAAAATTAATCTTCTAGTAAAAATACGCTATTTGTTTTTATAGTTGCTTTTATTCTCTAGATAGCTCCGTGGGGTCTCAGAGGCCTCCTCAACTTCATTAAGGATAGTTACGATAACCCTGAAATAAAAATATTCGAAAACGGAGCATCTTCCGCGGAAGGCCTCGAAGACGAGGGTAGAGTAAATTATTATCGTCTCTATTTGCTGGCCGTGCTGGATGCCATTCACGAGGACGGTGTCAATATAACTGGTTATACTGCTTGGAGTTTGATGGATAACTTTGAATGGATTCTGGGATATGAGTGAGTGTTATTTTTTCTTAAAGTTTTCCCAAAGGTTTCGTTTATCGTGATTTTCAAATCTAATTCAATCTGTAAAGAAAGAAACTTGACCTTGTATTGGAGATTTAGAAAACTGTTTTCTACTTTTTTTTCGAAATCAATGATAATAAAGTTTGTTTTAATAAAAATAAAAGATAGTTATGGATAACTTTGCATTTGCACGAAATGAAGGTAGAAAACATTATATTTATCACAAAGAGACCTAATGAATATTACCGAAATATTCCTTAGATATTACAGATAATATTATAAACAATGATAATTTTTGCATTGGCCATAATTAAGTAAAGTTGTGTACTGGTAATAATATTACAGTTAATTATGTTCAATACTTAACTAGAACGAATTTGAATTGAAATACACAAAAACTTGATAAAGGTTAGGACTATCTGAACTGAAGAAGCTATATTGAAATAATGTACGAAAGGTACATAGATGTTTATAGATTTTATGTAGCAGTCATTCGTTAATATCATATTCCTTATATACATACATTTTTGCAGAGTCTCGGCAAGAATTTTTCTTTTATTTAATATATATTGTCTGTCTAAAAAATCCAAACAATATTGATTGTAAATATTATAAAGCTCCTGTAGTTCATGTCATTTTTGCTTTATGTTTTGACTTTATGAATAGTTTTACTACGCTAATAGCTTGTAAAATTGACCTGCAGCAAGTATTAGTTCTATAGTATTGATTATCGTGTTGATTCTATATTATATCTAGTTACAATTATTATAACTATATATATATATATACACACACACACATACACACCCACAGACACAATTATAACTTTAATACTATAATAAGTAGTTATTTACAAGTTTATTATTTACAACTTCCGTGTGCATTAATTAGACAAATTTCATATATAATACAAATTCCATTAAGTCTAAATATGTCATCATCATTAATTTTCAGCGTCCGGTATGGTCTTTACGAAGTAGACTTTAATGATCCAGGTCGATCGCGAACAGCGAGGAAGTCTGCAGTGGTCTTAAAGGAGATCGTAAGGTCACGCGTTGTGGATATGACCTACGAGCCGGACTCCTTAGATATATCTATTGGTTAACGTTAACATTTGCATTGTTGATTAAAATATGTCAATCAGAGGTATATTTCTTTGTAAACTTTTCAAATTTTCTCTAAGAAATTCATGCTATTAAGGCCACCTTGATGCGGCAAATTATAAAATATTTCACTATGTTTCCACTGATTATTCATATATACGTGTATGTATGTACAAAATTGTCCCTATGTTTCCCGATAATGTATGTACAACATTTTCCCTTACGATAGACATCTAAATTGTTGAGGAATCGTTTTTAAACTCGGCCGAAAATACAGTAGTACGTCGGTATTTGAAACAGGGCAAATCCAAAGGTCCAAATTTAAAATCTTATATGTGCAGGTAAGATTGCGTCTGTGGTGCAGGACTCTAAAGGCATAATGAAATTCGTTAAGGTTCCACGTTTCTCGTGTCATTTTTTTCAGGGTTCCGTAGCCAACTGGCAAAAAGGAACCCGTAAAGAATGGTGACATCCGTCTGTTCGTATTTGTAACACTCGTGTAGTTTTATATCGAATCTTGCATGAAATTTCGCAGGCAGACGCTTCATATGGAGATCTCAATTAGTATGTAATAAAATTTTAAGGAGATTTTGTTTAATTTACTCCCCCATACATTTAAATTGGGAGCGAACCTTTTATTCGCGTACCCCATCAATTGGATAAGTTTTTTAAATTATATCGATATTCTTTTTGCCATTTTTAATTTTTAAGCTCGACTTGCGGAATATGATGCTTCAATAATATAATATATAATGATCCCTTCCACTCCAATTTTTCAAACATTGGTGTAAAAAATTTAAATACTTAAATCCTTAATATAATTAATAGAATTACTTAATTTAAGTACATCAACACGTCCAAAATTCTACTTTTCGACATGTCCATACATTTAGATTGTGTTTTGTAATACAAAATGCGTCTTGAAGAAAAATATTAAAGAAAAATGCAATTTGAAAAAACATGAAATCCATCCCAGTGAAAAATTAATCAGGTTATATTTCGTCAGTCTCAGAAAATTGTAGGGTTCTACCATAAATATATTCGATTTAATACTGTTTATTTATTAATTGCCTCTACGAAATGTACATAAATACAGTTATTAATATACAGGAAATCTCTTTTATTTTATCATAGGATTGCTCAATTCAAACAATTTTATTACATAATATAATATATATAATCTCCGATAATTCTGAATCTAATTCCACAGTTACATAAATTTAATTCTTCTAAAAAATTAAATTTAAATTTTTTATCGTCAAAATTTTTAACTGAGGATATGAACTTGCAAAAATTTCACTCTAGGTATCGAAATATCTTCTAATAACCTTGTCCCATCGAAATGCATTCTCTCGCAACCTTGTACCACCTTGCCACCAGATAATCTGAAGTACTGATATAGCAAGAAGCAGGGCAAAAATATCTTGTAATAAACCTCAACCTTGTCCCATCTTGTCCCGTATACTTATCCTGTTACAATCTGTCTTCTCACAACTTTGCTCCATCTTATCCCGTATATTTTTCCTATTACAATCTGTCCTCCCACAACTTTATCTCATCTTGTCCCGTATACTTGTCCTGTTACAATCTGTCCTCTCACAACTTTGTCCCATCTTATCCCGTATATTTGTCCTGTTACAATCTGTCCTCCCACAACTTTATCTCATCTTGGCCTGTATACTAGTCCTATTATAATCTGGCTTCCCACAACTTTGTCCCATCTTGTCATGAAGCAGCCTAAATAAGTACCAGTATAGAAAAGAGTAGAGAAAAGTGTCTCATGAATAATCGAAATTTATCCTTTTGCAACCTTGTTCCATCTTGTGCCATAACTTGGTCTTATTATAATTTATTCTGCTACAACTTTATCCCATCTTGCTCTGAAGTAACCTAAAGTGCCGGTATAGCAAGCAGCAGGAAAGAAATGTCTCGTAATAAATCGAAATCAGTCTTTCCACAACCTTAACTCATCCACCAAAACCTTCTCCTATTAAAAATTGTCCTCTACAACATTGTCCCATCTTCCCATCAAACAATCTAAAATGTCAGCATGGCAAGGAGTGGAGATGTCTCGTAATACATTTCAGAAGAGTCGTACACTATTCGCGTGCAAATAATATATACCAGCCACAGGAACAGCTAGTAACCAATAAAGCGTATACTTTAAAACGCTCCTTGAAATTTAATAAAAAAAAGATTTAGTAGACAAATGTTGCAGCAAACAAAATGGAAACTAGAAAAATTGAACAGTTATAAACAAAAATAAACTTGTTTATTCGTTATTATATTAAAATCATAAACTATCATTAAACAGAAAATAGTGAGAGTACGCTCTCCTATAACATATCCTATATCTCATATATACAATGTCAATGGTGCAGCATTCCTTCATACTTCTTTATTATATATAAACTATCATTAAACAGAAAATAGTGAGAGTACGCTCTCCTATAATATATCCTATATCTCCTATATACAGCGTCAATGGTGCAGCATTCGTTCATACTTCTTTACTATATATAAACTATCATTAAACAGAAAATAGTGAGAGTACGCTCTCCTATAATATATCCTATATCTCCTATATACAATGTCAATGGTGCAGCATTCCTTCATACTTCTTTACTATATATAAACTATCATTAAACAGAAAATAGTGAGAGTACGCTCTCCTATAATATATCCTATATCTCCTATATACAGTGTCAATGGTGCAGCATTCGTTCATACTTATTTACTATATATAAACTATCATTAAACAGAAAATAGTGAGAGTACGCTCTCCTATAATATATCCTATATCTCCTATATACAGCGTCAATGGTGCAGCATTCCTTCATACTTCTTTACTATATATAAACTATCATTAAACAGAAAATAGTGAGAGTACGCTCTCCTATAATATATCTTATATCTCCTATATACAATGTCAATGGTGCAGCATTCCTTCATACTTCTTTACTATATATAAACTATCATTAAACAGAAAATAGTGAGAGTACGCTCTCCTATAATATATCTTATATCTCCTATATACAATGTCAATGGTGCAGCATTCCTTCATACTTCTTTACTATATATAAACTATCATTAAACAGAAAATAGTGAGAGTACGCTCTCCTATAATATATCTTATATCTCCTATATACAATGTCAATGGTGCAGCATTCCTTCATACTTCTTTACTATATATAAACTATCATTAAACAGAAAATAGTGAGAGTACGCTCTCCTATAATATATCCTATATCTCCTATATACAATGTCAATGGTGCAGCATTCCTTCATACTTCTTTACTATATATAAACTATCATTAAACAGAAAATAGTGAGAGTACGCTCTCCTATAATATATCCCATATCTCCTGTATACAGTGTCAATGGTGCAGCATTCGTTCATACTTATTTACTCTTTCTTGCGAAAATTTATCTCTATAAGTGGTGACTTGAAAATATTAATCGACTTCTAGATTAGTTGAGTAAACTTATCTTACAATTATATTAGTACATGTTGCCAAAATACAGTAATATCTGCGCCAAGAAAACTAAAAATATGGGTCATTTTCATATTTTTCCTTAATTTTTAGTCCAAAGAACTTTTTGTTCACAAAATAAAAATGATTTTTATTTCAGGACTTTATTTCATGATTGGAATAAGACAGCAATGCAGAAAATCTGTATAATAAGATAATTAAACTATTATTAAAGTTTAATAACCTTTTTACATGAATCTTAAATTGCAGATGAAATAAAACAATTTTTAAAAAACCGACTTCAAAAATAGCAGGTAGTAAAAAATAATTAACTGAAAATAAGTAATAAATAGTTATTCACAATTAATAGTTAAGTTACTGACTTTAGTGTCGGTGCCGGCACCGCCGATCAACTTAAGTAAATGTTAAATTTAATATAATAAATATTTTATGCTGTGAGTGTATAAAAAGTTAAGGTTCTAAATTTAATCGGATCGGATAATGCTGGCACCGACATCAAAAGTAAGTAACTTAGTTATTTATTGTGACTAAGTAGAATTGCCAATTTTGAGTTAATAATTTTTTAATATCTATTTCCTTGAAGTCGGTTCTTTTAAAAAATATTTTATTTTAGAATGTTTGGTAATTCATAGTATTTATTAGCACACTTTACCCAACATTCAATTACTTTTTTCTAAGCATATTGTGTAATTATTAAAAGTCGCGGGCAAAAGCTAGTATATAAATAATTTTCTCTTTGTCTAAAGTTATTTATCAACAACACACGGCGGCGAAGCGATAGCAGTATCCGTGAGTGGATTAGCTGTTAACCGTTTCGTTGTCTATATCCAAAATGTAACATGAGATCTTGCAAAGTAACAATTACCAATAGCGAATATTTTGAAACACGGTCGATTTACTACCGCCCGTCATGGAGTTGTGTGGTCCATCTCATGGATTCGAGTATTTTGCAATATAACAAGTATCAGTGGCAAATATTTCGAATCACGGTTGATGTACTATCGTCCGTTAAGGAGTTCCATTGCTCAACTCACCATCAGACCCTGACCTAGTCGATGGTGTAGTTAGTCTGGAACGTAACAACTACCTGTAGCAAATATTTTGAATCGCATTTAATTTAAGGAATCCCATTGTTCATATCTAGAACTCATCATTAGAACTTGACCAGGTGGATAGTGTAATTATTTTGCAAAGTAACAACTACCAGTAGCAAACATCTAGAAATACAATCGATTTACAACTGTTTATTAAGGAGTTCCATTGTTCATTTCCGAATTTCATCATCAGATCATTACAATATTAATATGAGAAAACTCGCTAGTATATTCTTTCAAATAAAAAAGAATCACGCAATTCTGCCCAGAAATCTCGGAGAAGTCGATGTCAATGCATACAAAAAGTACGCATCAAACGTAAGGTATATTTTTGAAGTTGATAAAAATGCTTAAAAATATTTATTCTTCAATGCGATATAGCAGATAATTGACGAAATTTCATTAAAATTAATATCTTCTGTACAATTCATGAACTATCAACAATATAACAATTGCAAAAACAACAAGACAATAGCCATATTTATCTTGAAGTATCATGTCTTCATGTATCTATGGGCGAAAAACATTATTGTTTTTGGCCAGATCTGTAAAACTGTCTTATCAATTTTAATCAAAGATTATAGATACCATCCCATCATACTTGAAAATAAAGATAATGAAATTAATAAATATTTATTGGTACATTGGACGAACTTGTTATTGTAGGAGTGAAATATTTCAGTCCATCAAAATATTACATATTGAGTACTTAATATTAAGGAAAGTTGATCGACTGTTAATGAATAGTGTTAGTGTAATTATTACAATTTTCAAAATTAATTATACATATTTACGAACTATGATTAGCAGAGACATAAAAAAGAGAAACTATCGTTTCTATCCTAAACCTATATTAGGATTGAAAAGGGACGATAACGATGTGATTCCTTAATTGATCTTCCCCACTGTACTATGAAAGATTGATAACATCAGAATCAACGTACCCAATATTTTTCTTTTTTTTGTACGTACCCAATATTTTTCTTCCAAGGAAAGTGCTTTTCATAAAATGATCAGAATAATAACAACAGAATCCATAACGTAAGCAATATTTTTCTTCCAATGAACGCGCTCTTCATAAAATCATCAGAATAATAACAACAGAATCCATAACATAGGCAATATTTTTCTTCCGATGAAAGCGTCCTTCATAAAATCATCAGAATAATAACAACAGAACCAATAACGTAGACAATACTTTTTTTTCTAGGAAAGCGCTCTTCATAAAATCATCAGAATAATAACAACAGAATCCATGACGTAGGCAATATTTTTGTTTCAATGAAAAGGCTATCGATAAAACGTCGTATTAACAAGTATTTACGTCATACGTCACCGTACTCTGCATTCAAATGATCTGATAATTCTGATATTATCTTTAGGAGAGAACACATGTCAAACTGTATTTTGCAAAAAAATATTTTCTTCAAATCTAGCGATGTTGATACGTTCGATGTTGCAGATCGTGTCAAGATATAATGAGAAAAGGAAAATTTTGTTTTGAAATGTGCCCAATATCAGCGGTTACTAAACTTTTAGGGTAACGAAACACTTAACAAATCCCTTTTATTTTATAAAAATACTTAAATGATTACAAATGAAAGACACTGGAATTTAAAAAACCTTTATTAGAAAGATTTCAAAAGTGAAATAGATTCATTTTTCACTTCAACTTTTAATGTGAAGAATGAAAATGTTTCACTATTTCATTAATAATTGTTTTAAAGTTAAGCTGAAAAGTCTGTTTCACAACGATACGTTGTTATAAAAGAATCAAAGTTAATATAGCCTTATTGGGTACTTCAGGGTATTCATTCCCAACACCAACCCAAAACTCGTTCAGGGATGCAGACTCAAATGTGTGTTTTAATGCGAATGAACTCTGAAGATCTATGAGTGCTTCGTATTTCGGACCCTTAGTAACGCAGGTTTCCTTCTAATGATAAATGGATTTCGTATCTATTCAATGTCAATATCATTATCCGGAAAGTAATCTGATAAAGGTTCTAGTAGGTTTACCAATATTTTTCATTTCATTTGGTAATTCCATCATGTTTTCTTGCAGAAAAGTATATAGAGATGGAAAATATTCAATATTGTCCTTTTCCTTGCAGGTAATCCAGAAATTTAATTTGTTTAGAAAGGCTGATAATTTGTCTCTCGTGGTAAATATGGTTACTTACCATTGTTGCGACCCTGTCGCTACATAAGTCAATACATTTTTCCCAATTAATTTTGTTTTTGTACATGTAAAAATCTATGGTTTGAAATATTTCTTCCTCAGTTTTTCCAAAAATGTAAGGATTAGTATATTTTCTTCGATAGATGTACCGAAGGTGTATCTCGCAAATATAAGTAATATTGATAGACTAGCGAAATCTGCATTTGCATTAAGTTGCATTGCAAACATTTCAGAAGAATTTGATCTGTGTATGAGTTCATCTTCGATATGGTCGGATATTTTGTGAATCCGATCAGATTCAGTATTGCTTGAACATTGTCCTGCTGTAACTTTCTTTGTCACGTTTTCTCCAAATATGCAGCTAACTGTTTTTAACGTGCATGTCTCAATTAAATTCTCTGTAACTGTATGCGATTTTTACTTTGAGTTATCTTGTAACTTAGAAGAAACTATGCTTCAGTAGCATTTTCATTATTAGTTATTCCAAATTTATGAAAATTGGACACTGTGGTTTCATACGTCTCTTCGTATTTTTGAAAAACTGATATCTTTTTCATTAAAATTTTCACGGCTAATATTAGAGTGTCGCTCTAGGTTTTTCGTGGCATCAGAGAACCCTTTAATAATATATTTTTACAAGCAAAGACCAATCCATCTAGTTCTTCGGTATTTCCAAGAGGTACAAATCCCAAGGATAAATAAGAGACATCGTATCTTTTTTTTTTTTTTTGAAGATTTTGCTTCTTTTTCTCTGCTATCTCATGTTGATTTTGGCACTGTATTTTCCGCATCTTACAATTAAAAAAATAATAAATTCATCAAGCTCGTTGGAAGTTATGATGGATTAAAATAAAATACATACTTGTGTATATATTTGAATCCTAAAAAAGATGCACTTTTTTCTTTTGGGCATTCATGTAAAAATACCAATTATTGTGTGATTTAAGCGCCAAATCTTTTGCATTACGGTCAAGCAATTCATCAACTGTTGTCGTTGTCAAATCATGAAAAAATACAACAAAATGAAACAATTGAACGTTGAGTAAAGCATGGCCACTGGTGGGAGACGTGGCTGGCCGTTCCCCGCAACCCGCCGCGCCACACTCGTGCCATATATTGGACCGAATTCACGCTAAGTACCTACATAACAATAATGGGTTTTTCTCATCTTATTGCTTGTGCTATTCTAAAATAATATTTATAGCCTTAAAATTGTTTAACAGCCATACATAATCCAATGATTTAAAGACAAATGTAATTTCGCAGACCCCGCGGAACCCACTTTGGGAATCGCTGTTCTAGTTAATCAATTAAAAACTTTAAGGATCGCTGTTAACTAATTAATTGAAAAAATAGTCTAAATAATCAATTTGCTTGATCTTTCCACCTAAAAAGTATCAAATTCTTCTTGTAATTAATTTCAATAATGAAATGATTTGTCAATGACGGGCAAAGAGTCAAATATAATTAATATTTAATTTATTTTTGATTAAAAAATGAGCAAATTAAAAATGCCAACAGATAATTTTAAAAAATCATTAACGTTTGCAAATACAAAATGAATGTTGGAAATAGTAGATCGATTTATAATATTTAGAATTGATATTGAGAATACGTGAAATATATGAAATATATGTATATATATATATATATATATATATATATATATATATATATAAATATATATATATATATATATAGATATATATATATATATATATATATATATATATATATATATATATAATTTGACCTTTTTTTTCAAAATTTGACCCTTGTTCTTGAGTTCTAAATTTTCAAATTTGTATACCGGTTTGCTACTGATTTCGACATTTTACCTTATAAAACCCAAATTGAAAAGTTAACAAAAACAAAATACACTTCTGATTGACATATTTTAATCAACAATGCAAATATTAAAGTTAACCAATAGATATATCTAAGGAGTCCGACTCGTAGGTCATATCCACTACGCGACATTTTACGATCTCCCTTAAGACCACTGCAGACTTCCCCGCTGTTCGCGACCGGCTTGGATCATTAAAGTCCACCTGATAAAGACCATACCGGACACTGAAAGTTAATGATGGTGACATATGTTAGACTTAAATGAATTTGTATAATATATGAAATATGCCTAATTAATGCAAACGGAAGTTGTAAATAACAAACTTGTTGTAGTATTAAAGTTATTATTGTAGTATTAAAGTTACAAATTGTACATACGCATGCAGACTCGTACGGACACACGGACACACACACACACACACACATATATATATATATATATATATATATATATATATATATATAAATATATATATATACACAATACGTATTCATTTTCAATTACAAATTTTAATGACGTCTACAAAACAGTGCAGTTTGTTAAACCACATCTCAGTTTAGATGCACTAATACCAATAAATTTAATACAAAATGAAGTATATTATATGCATGTTAAGAGAGAATAGAAAGATTCTCGTTTTTCCGAACTTAATAATTAACACTAATCATTTATTACAGATATTTAGTTAAATGTATCATTAGCGTTAGTTCTTAAAGTTTGACTATATTAATACATGCGATTTTCGAAATTCTGGAAAAAGCCGATAGCCACAGCCACATATTACTCAGCTACACGAACTATACACTAAAAAAATTTGCTAGCGATTCATTGTTTGATTACAGATCAATTTTCAGATTAATAATTATTAGTGGGGATCTATAAAAAATTAAAGAGAGAAAAACTAATAACTCACATTTGAACAGAATACGGCGTCCCAATACAAATATTGGTCTAAATTAGGATAGAATATGGCATTCCAATACAAATATTGGTCAAATTGGAATAGAATATGGCATTACAATACAAATAGTGGTCTGAATTGAGATAAAAAAAGAAACAATTAAAAGGATAAACAATGGTTTTTGGATATATGTATCGATTATATTATTAGTTCCTAGTATATGGATCCAGTTGTCTCGAAAGATTTGGTGTTTGGACAGAGCATGATTTTTCATGATAGGCGAAGACAACTTTTTGGATAAATATATTATTTTTTCAGATTTTTGTCTGGATAATTCCCAAAATAATCTGGTTTCCGAAGGAAAATATAAACAACATATTTAATATATAAAAAGGAGAATTATTGGCAGTTACTGATTTGTTTAATACAATACATTTAATAAGAAAATGTAATGTCTAGTATTTGCGTTATTAAATTTCTTATATAAATATTTATAAATTGCTATAACGTTTACGTATGTCTTAAACATGTTTTTCTCAGATATATTTAATGAATATAATTAATTTTTCCCAATAATGTTACTTTTCGATAAAACGCCATTTTCATGGATTATAATTTTATCCTGTGTTAAGGGTCAATTATTGTTCTTAGCCACATCATGTTTAGATTTATTTTCCTTTCATTCATATTATGTGATTGTTGTTTTCGCCCATGTAGTCATGCTACGAAATATGGTGACACAAACGCCTGAGGAAATAAAACCAGGCAATATTTTGTCATCTCTTCATAGAAATTTGGCTTAGGATATTCTTCCCTCTTAAAGGCAAATACTCAAATATGTGTGTAAATTCTCTGTGCCCGAATTGGATTCAAACTTTCCAAATAGTCCAGTTTTGTCCATAATGACTATTTTTTTCTCCATAACTAATTAATTTAGTATTCATAATATCTGGTAATAGTTCTTTTTAATCTAATTTATATTTTTTTTTATTCTAACTTCAATTATCTTAAACCCGTCATCTGTCATGATGGGTTCTTCATTAGATGTGATTTAAATAGCGTCTTTTCAGTATCCATAACTCAGTATCATTATTACCTAAACATTTTGTAATCGAACCTCGTTTTCTGATCATTAGTTGGTTAAGACGCGAAAGAACATATTGCTTACAATAGAACAAAATGTGTACTGTTGTAGGCAATATGGAGAAGAGAAGACAAATATACGTTTGGGTACGTAGATATGTTTTTTTTTGGATGTATGTATTCTTGGAATATTTTTTATATTTTTTTGGAATATTTTTTTATTTTGACGTCTTAAAAAGACAGCGTTAGTATGTTCAAGGATAATTTTCTATTGACCGACAGCTTTTCAAGCACAATGGTCGTTGTTATCGGATATGCCGTTAAACTATGGATTAAATTAATAGCCTAATACACGCTTAGGCACTTATAAATACTCAGGGGCACATAGTATATCTAATAAACTATTTATAAACAATAATTACATTTTTCACCATGAGAATATATTTCCTAGTACATCTTTCACAGATAGACAGTAGTTTCTAGTGATATTAACTATCTTGTTCTTTTTCATAAATTTGTCTTTAGCAATTTCTAGGAGTTTCGAAGAGGTTTCGTTTTGTGGATTTTTCCCCCAATACCTCTAGAACTATGTTACTTAAAATTTCAAAAAAAGTAGTTTCAAAATTCGTGTGATTAGCGTTTTCAATTGGTATTCCCCACGATATGTGAGTGATTTTTCACTTATACTTCTTAAATTTCTATAAATATACTTTCGAGTGTTAAACTATTGAAACATATTCGGTTTAATATGATTTATCATTATGCCATATTTCAAGTTTCTAGCTTGAATTATTTTTGAGGAAAACGTTTGTGACAGACAGGCGGCCAAGTGTGTTATCTTAAACGGATTTCGTTTTTTTTTCTTTCGAGGTGCAGAAGCCTAAAAATTGTACACATTTTTTTATATTTTAATTGTTTATTCGTTTTCTACCTCATCATTTTCTTCAATCCTGTACTTTTTCTGCATTCATTCGAACATGAAATTGAACGGATAATAATTTATCAAATAACCGTATTAAACTGTTTTTTTCACACTTAATCGAATTTAATTTTGAAAAATACATATTTTACTTGTGACTGTGACTGTACTTAAGCATTATGGAATAAACAAAATGGTTGCCCCGAGAAACTAATATTCTCTGCGGTTTGAAAACTATAGGTAATTTTTTTTTTATTTAATGACAAATTATTTCGTTATAATTAAGCTAATTTAATTTTTGGTAGGGAAACATTCTAAAATTAAATTTAAATTTAATTTAATTTTTCAAATGAAGGAACTCGCAAACATATTGTATAATTTTCCAGACTGTAGCTTTTTTTATTAGTTAGTATTATTAGTAGCATAACTTTTAATAGTAATAAATCTGTCAATACATATTTGTGTTGTAATAAGCAATTCAAAAGTTCAGACTGACTTGCAGGAACGGTACGTTATCTTGAGTATATATACTATGTATAAAAACAGACCCTCACTACGCCCCAATCTTTGAAAACGCAAACAAGACGTTGTCGTAACAAGATAATCGTACCCGCCGAATCCGGCCGGAATCTTGGCGGGGGCGGAGCTAGAGGGCGAGTCAGAGGGACAGAAGATGAGCGAGGGAGAAGACGGTAGCGGCGATGATTTCCCAGAGGCGTCTGCCAGCACCACCGCATATCGCACCGCTTGTACGGGAATGTGCGTTGGATATGTCTTTACCGCTTTTTGTTGCCCAAATTTTTTTCAGTTAATATATATAATACGTAGGTGGGAATATATTTTTCGTACTAAGGTGGAATAAGGTATTTATATAGATATATAATATAAAAATACTCTATTTGGATAAAGTATATGCATAATTCTGTTAACATTGTCTTTATTGCTTAAATTATAAGCCATTTTAACTAATAGAATACTATATAGCCATCTGGATAATGTCCTTCAAAAACTCCATGATTACTTTTAATTCAAGCAACATAAGAATAAATAACGGAACTGAATTATTGATAATTCAGTTCCGTTATTATATTAACTATTAACTTGCTCATCGATTTACTATTTTAATAAGTTTGTAGTAATGTATGAGTGTAATAATGACGCATAATGTACGTAAACGTATAATGATGACGTAAAATGAGCGTAATAAAGTACGTAGTAATGTGTGAACAGGAAAAAAAATCAGTAATATTACTGAATGCATTTTTAAGTTATTATTACGATTGTTTATTGTTTTGATCAGAACGAAGTAAATTATATCAATAATACATTTTATATAATTTGAATAAATTAGATATTAATACGTATTAAAAAGTTAGTACTAATCGACAAAAAAGTAGCAAAGGATACGTTTCGTAATCTTTTTGTAAAAAAAAACCATTAAATATCGACTCCTTTTTTCATATTTATGAAAAAGTGATGTACCAAAACAAAGATCTTTAAAATATTCTCTAAATATTCCTATAGGTATTTGTTGAAACAACGAATACTTATATTTAACAAGTCGCAAAATTTTTCCGCATTTCGGAAAACGTAGAAATTTTCTAATAATTTCATCGCTGGTCGGTACCCAGTTATTTCAGCGTGATTAGATAATATTATGAAAAAAAATCATCCATTGAGATTTTTATAATTAGATAGAATAATTTTGCAGGTATGAGATAACTGGCGTCTTGTAGTAGACAGATATACCAAACAGCATAAGAAAATCCTCAATATATTGCAAATGATTAGTGTCTAATAATGTCTAATCAGTTATACAAAAACAAAATTGAAAAAAAAATTGAGATTTAAGTACGTACTTTGGAAAAGTATTTTAGAAATATTATGCGAACAATCTCATAGGAATGAATTGAAATCAATTGAGGATTTAATTACTTCTTAATCGATATAATGCCATTTTCATGGTTTAAACAACGAGCTAGAAAACCATAGAAATATTTTTTTTTCAATTACTTTTAAATTGATATAACGAAAAGGACACGTGTCACGTATGAGTGGATATTACAGTATGAGGGATCCGCACACGTTTAGGCACTTATAAATATTAAGGGTACTGTTTCTAATTAAACTCTTCACAGATATTAATTTTTCACGATGTAAGTATATTGCTTACCTAGAATATTTATTCATTGATTTTTAGGCTTTCCCCGTTAGTTGTGTTTGAAGACGTCCATTAAGCCTGCTTTCCAGTTTGTAGATCGACCGGAAGTACCCTCTAAATTTTAATGATCAGTGAGCAAGTCTATTGTAAGAATAAAAGAAAATACTTTGAAGGGCTATATCGTTCTATTGCTTGAATCAAAAGATTTGATTAATCAAAAAATGTTTATAACAAGTTAAGACTACATAACCTCAGTAGGTACACGATATTAACTTTACATCTCAAAATGTTTCTATGAAAAAGGGGTTTACAAACGGATTTGCTTATAGCCAACCAAGGGATCCCATAAGGATATTTTGCGAGACGGAACGCTAAAAAAGTAAAATAAGAAATAAACAAAAATATATACACCGGTAACCGACCTTCAGTTCAATAGGCACTGCAACCACTAAGGGTGGGCCTCTTCGGCAAAATTCCATCACTTGGTGTCGAAAACAATGCCGCGAACCTTAATAAAAAGCCGCCGACGGCGCCGTCCTCGACTCAACCTAAACAGACTAAGCCGAGTAGGTAATACGTCTGACTGTGTGTATAGGAAGAAAAATGTGCGTATATGTTGAGGTAGTGAAATATATAGGATGCTTGATATCGAAATGGGTACGAACTTTAATAAGCAATGGTAAGCCCATGGCCTTAATGTATAATAGACTCAAGTTGGTGATACAAGCAGGTGTTTGAGTACACCAGAACTGGCTTAAATACTACAAAAAAAAATCTATTATAGAACTGACTTAAATACTACCAAAAGCTGAAAATATATTTTTAAATTTATATACAGTAAAAAAGAAGTATGTCTTAATACTATATGCTTTCCGAAAATTTTCAAATAGTCACAACGAATTATTTAATAGTATGCTATTTTTGCCATATGCATGAATTTAATTTCCAAGATCTTGAACTTATCATGAAGATGTAACTATAATCCATCATCACGTGGCTATTTATATTTCTATTAGGGAAATATGACTTAACAATCATCGTAAAATTGCAAGAGGGCAATAAAAAAGTTTAACACCAAAATTCGTTAAAAAATTTACTGCTCTTAGCGGTAATTGTGCTTCGGTCAGGATTAGAAGTAATATTATATATTTTTACAAAAACCATAATGTAAGTGATAAATGTAATAAGTTAAATGATAATAATGGATGTTGTCCATTTATGTAAGACTTTTGAAATTGTTCAATATTTGTTCGTTTTAAATATGCCCATCTTTGGATCGGTCTCACTTTTCTTATGTATTATGTTTATCTTTTTGCAAAAACCATAATGTAAGTAATCAGTGTGATAAGTTAAATGACAATAATGGCTGTTGTTCATTTATGTAAGACCTTTCAAATATGCCCATGTTTGGATCAGTCTTACTTTTCTATTGTATTATATTTTTCTTTTTACAAAAAAAAAAAAACTAAATAGTAAGTGTTAATTGTGATAAGTTGAATGACAATAATTGCTGTTGTCCATTTGTGTAAGACTTTTGAAATTTTCCAACATTTGCCCGCTTCATATATGCCTATGTTTGGATCGGTCTTACTTTTCTTATGGATATGTTTTGAAATGTTATCATTCTTGACAACATTCCAAATATGTTTGATGGGTTTTAGTGAGTCCTTTGCTTTGTTATAAATATACATTACAATAATATATGCATAACTAGGCAAAGATATCTCTACAAGAATTGACTTCTGCGAACGATCCTGCAAAGTTCTAAGTTCTAAACCATAAGTAATTATTACCACTACTCAGTTGGAAATAACGAAAACAGCAAACGATCAAATATACGTTGAACTGTAAACAAGATAAGTTTTATGATTTCATCAATTTATAGAATTCCGTATTTTAAATGATATAACACTGTAAGAATATTTATTTTTCTGTCTGCCTGTCCCGAGTCGTTAAATTTGAACTTTTGATTGACAAAATTTGATACGAGAATTAGTCTGCACTGCCATTATCATGTTATTTTGTATTGCCGATTTGAGTGCGATTGACGATCTTTAAGGACTGTACATATGCTGGTATGATGCTTACTGAAATCAGCATTTTAGTTATCGAGTGACATTATCTATAATGGTTTTCATGACGTCACTTAATAACTCTATTGAGTGACGTTATCTGTAATGCATTTCATTAAATTACAAATGACGTCACTTAATAACTGTATTGAGCGACGTTATCTGAAATGCATTTCATTAAATTTCAAATGACGTCACTTAATAACTCTATTGAGTGACGTTATCTGTAATGCTTTTCATTAAATTACAAATGACGTCACTTAATAACTCTATTGAGTGACGTTATCATCACTCTATTGAGTGACGTTATTGAGTGTCGTTATACAGTACATCGAATTACAGATGACGTCACTTAATAACTACAAAAAAACAATAAATCGCTATCAAATTTGGCGTGGTTTTAGTTCGTGAGGCGCAATATATATTATATAAACTGAGACTTCGTTCGTTTGAAACACAAAGTATGTTCAAATTTTTATAACTCGATTACACCTAGATGGCTGAAAATGACGTTGTCATGATTTTTATTGCTTTTATTAAAAACAATCAAATAGTACTGTAACTGAAACTTAACACTGTAACATGCCAATCGATAGATTGACGTATACATTAAACCAGCAAAACTGAGTCAGGGGTATAATTGTGTGAAATGCAAATCTGAACTTACTCTTTTATCAAAACCTCTTCTTTACACAATTTTGTTAAATGTATATAAATGTATGAAAATGAAGACCAAAAAATAAAGTGGAATTAAAAATACACACACACACATATGTGTATGTGTGTGCGGATATCTGTGTTTGTGAGTAATGCTGGTACTATGCCGTGCCGAAAAATGAAATTTCACATCAAAGAATAAGTTTCCACGCATTTTTTTTCTAGCTTATTAAACAATATATTGGGTTGACTATCACTGGAAAGATATACAATTCACCACCCCGTATATCCACACCGACGCACACGTCCAACCTTTTCTTCTCCGCCTCCTTACCGGAGATATCATTATTATTATCATTTTCTCTTCCATCCGCAGCGAAAACATGATACGTCCATAATGCGAATGTCGATTACGGTATTGGCTTATAAATAATTCAGCATCGCCGCCCCGGCTCCGTCTTCTATTACCGGTGACGGAAAATTTTATTAAAACTTTTACTTTGAAATGAAAACGTCCTTTTATATTAGCTCGGAGATATGAAGCTGCCGAGGTCGGTAGGTATCTGTTGGCTGCTGGTATAGATCATACGGTGACTTGAACCTTTCATTTATACCTTCGGTCTTTAAACGAGCTCGTATAAATGTATTCATCAGTGTATGCTCCCTTATGTCTTAGAAGATACGTATTGGCTGGCTATTTTTTAAAGTCTTATCTAAACATATATTACGAATAACTACATTAGGTTAAGAGTTAAATAGAACTGTCGGTAAAATGGCAAATTTGAGCTTTATTTATACTAGAACAGTTAAATAGATGGAAACTTAACAACGTCAATTAATCATAGAGAAATTAATAAATAATTAGATATTATTTAATAAAACATAGCCACTAATAATTGAATTTAATGGTCTTTAATTAATAATTTATAAAACATTTAATTGGAAAGTTACACATTTTTGAATCTTCAAAATTGTTTCTTGTGTGCAATCAAGAAGTTTCTCTAGAGTTTATGGAAAGTGATGATAAAAGGCATCTATAAAAAGATTTAATAAAAATAAAATAAATAGTGTCATCTAGTGAAGAATTAAAAAAACCACATTTTAATATAGATAAAATAAATATCACCATCTAGCGAAGATTTTTAAAATTATTATTGTAATACAGCAAACTACAAAAGAAACGGAGGTTATTTGGAGGCATTATCCAAACCTCTAAAACTGCAGTTTAATTATTGCAGTGGTATTTACGTGATGTGTGTGTAAAGACGCTTATTACTATTTTAAAATATATATATTGGCAACGAGTTGATATCCTAACGGCGCTTTGTGAAATTAATTGATAAAAATTGTCGTTCTGTACCCAGTGTTCTTATCTGAAGTTTACTCGTAAATTACAGGTTAATTATGTTACTATGAATTCAAATGGAAATAAGCAAAGAGGTACTACTGTGTTTCTTAGTGTAGTAATTATGAATACAAAGATCTGAGTTTGCATATACGTATTTTAGGCACTATCTACAAATTAGACGATATCTTAAAAAAATTAAATTTCTAATAAGTTAATAAGATTAAAATTTAAACGATTAATAAACAAGGAAATAAACTTCAAAATAAATGTTTACCTTTTATTTTATATATAATTGTATCAAAATGTACTTTATATTCCATCAATAGATATATCTAAAGACTCGGGTTCGTAGTCGGGATCTATGACACGCGATCTCACAATCTCCTTGTAGATAATTGCCGACTTCCTCGCCGTTCGAGTTCTGGCTGGATCGTTGAAGTCCACTTCGTAGAGACCAAATCTGTTGCTGTAGTTGAAAAAAACGATATCAGTTACACGCATACTAATAATTACAAGGTATGTAATAGAAAATAGATACTTATATTTTCGTAAGACGTAAAGAATGAAGGAAAGATGGAATTGTAAATAAAACAGAACATAACAAAATATTCAAGAATTTGAATTTTTTATTGCATGTAAATTTGAAAATTTATATTGCAAATTATTCTATAGAATATTTTAAGCAAATTTTTTTTATTATTATAAGTTAATGGAATCTAAAATTGAAAAAAAACACGTTTGGGAAACCGAGTACAATGAGCTTGCGGGTATTAAGAAATTGAATTAATATTATTAAATTGATTTAGACAAAATTCGTTATTTCAGAAATATCTTCATACTTTTTCTTTAATTTTTGTATCTTTAACATTTTTAGAACCTGTGACAAAAATAAACAAAGCAATTTTTTACTAAAAAACAATTTCAATTACAAACAATTTCAAAATTCTATTTTGACCTTATTATCTTAATTACGGCTGACCTTTCAAAATTGTTCAAACGTATCTATCTAGCACAATACTTCGTTTTTGTGTATATTCAGATTGACCAAGGATAATATTAGACGTTTTTGATCAGCGCTGTTAACTCTGAATGTTCTTTTTTTTCAAGAATATTAGTGTTCTCCCACTCGTTCTAAAAAGGTAAAATACTTCTAATATTGACTGTTAAATAGACCGTTTTAAATATTATTTATTGCCTTTACACATAACGTTTATATTCCAATAAATAACGTCGCAAAAATTATATATTTTAGTAATATTTATAATTAATTTGTATAAAATATATATTTTATATAAAAAATAACGTGTAAGGGGAGAGTAACTGTTTGATGGCGAATGGCAGTTGGGGAATATTTGAGATTTTAAGTAAAGATTGTTTTCTATGATAATTACGCAGAATAAACTTGAAAGAAATTGAATATAAAATGGCTATAACCATAGCAACTGTATATAAACTATAGCAACGATAGCGGCATGGCTGCTTTCTTTGTTTAGTTTTTGTTGAGTTATATTATTTTTAAAGCATGGTTTTTGTAATTGTTCTTTGATAAAAAATTGCACATCAATTTGATTCAATAAATTATTCCACTTCAGTTAACAAAAAAGTGAAGTTTTGTATTGAATCCCACATGCCAAACGTAACGACGTAGGATATACGTAACAATATTAGAGCATAAATAAAATTTCACAGTTTAAATGTATCTTTCAATACAAATTTTTATGGAGAATCATTCGACGTGAAATACTGTCACATCGATTGCAGCAGGTAACAGATAGATGGCGCTACAATACTAAATACATCCTCAACTATAAAACAATAATTACTAACACATATCCATCCAGCCACTCGAAGTTGTCCATCAAACTCCAAGCTGTGTACGCTGATACGTTGGCTCCCTCATCAAGAATTGCTTTTAACATCTCTTCCATATACTGCCGATAGTACAGTATCCTCTCATCATCGTTTAAGCCACCGTATGTAGCGTATCCATTTTCAGTGACCATGATTTCAGGGTTGTCATAGTTGTCCTTGATGTACACTAGAATATTTCTGAAGCCCCATGGAACCATCTGTATAGTTACAAAATTTCATTTTAAATTTAATTAAGAGTACAAATTTTCGGCTGGTAGATAATAAAAAACTGTTCAGAATGCCATTAAAAGCCATGATGTGATAATTTGAATTTGTAAACATGAAAGTTTACTTTGTGAGTTCTGAAATTACAAAAAATTGGTTTCAACATGACATTTCATTGAAAGATAATGGTGATTTATTTTGTACGCAACGGTATCTTTAAACTAATCAGTGGTATGTTACTCACTTTAAATAAATTATGTGCACGTGGAAAATATTTATAAAATACAAACCAGAATTTTTACATGGCAAAAGAATCGTTTTGGAAAATATTTAAAATTTATACCATATTTTTAGTACGTTTTTTGGGATTTGATGGTTTCCAACATTTAAACATTTTTCTCTATAAAGGTTACCTTTTCATTGTATCGTTTATTCTTTGTATTTTTTCGATACAATTTTTGTAATTGTGTGGTCATTAAATATCATATGACAATTTTAAAATTTTAACGGACTTATGTTTTTTACCAAATATGAAAATCTAATTTCTAAAAAACATAAAATACTGCTAAAGAAATTTTAGAAACGAATAAATATTCTAATTAATTTATTTTAGGGATAGGTCAATCGTTAAATTCAATATTTAATATTATTTTTTTAAAGTTATTTTCTACACTCATTATTCAAGGTATTTCAGGCTCATTTTTTTCTATTTCCACATTATTATATTTTACTTTCCTATATGTCCACTTTTGTATTAAGGATAAAATCTTCGTTATTTTTGAAATACATCTGCATATATTTTCAATATCTTGAAAACATTATAAACAATAAAGAAGAGAAAATATAATATCATTTTAATATTTCATATGTGCAACCTCTCAAATAATTTATTTTTTGATATCTCGAAGTCTCATGCCATGTGAGGCTTCCCCGCCCTTCTAATTTTCCAACCATGAGTTTGATTTAAGAAAAATCCATACATTTAGCATTTGGTTACTGCTTCCAAATCTAGCCATTTCGAACAAATAGTGTAAATTTTAGGGGATATAGGCAGATACGGAAGTTTACTTTGTGTCATTAATTTTCCAGTATAACCATCATTGCGCTAATATTTTTTATTTGTCGTGCTGTTGTTCATTGGGAGAGATTGCTCTTGTAACAACAATTTCGCTTTACGTATAAATACCGTTCTAAGAAGAAATTAATAAATACCGGCAACCACCAAGCGGCTCCAAACATCCAATTTGGATCGCCATGGTGCCCAACGCTGATATCATCATCAATTGAAGGAACGTCGTGGATGCCAACTGCTGATTCGTCCATGTATGCGTAGCCTGATGCGTAGTGGTTGATACCAAAGAAGTCAGCAGTTCCTCTTATATATTCCACTTCTTCCTGTGTGAATTCTGGAAGACGAGATCTTGGATATCCTTGCTCTCTGCTTTTCTCTGCTACGCGTTGTTTTACGATTGGCGGGAAGTCTCCGTCAGTGTGATAGATAGGGTGGACGTATGTTCCGAACTACAAAGAGGAATGAAGAGAATGTGTTCTTATTTAAGAGAAAATTGACATAAATAATTAAACAACATGATACTTTATTTCACTTAGCTATAAAGTCTTTATTTAAAAACAACAGTGTGTATATGAACAAAGTTTCTAATCGTCAAAATTAGGGCACTCGAAATGTATAGAAAAGATTTTTTATTAGAGAGGTACCTATATTTTTCATCATATTAATTACGAAGTCAAGTTTATTTACACAATTCGAAATGTTTCAAAAAAAAATATTTTAATTACTTTTCTTGTTTACAACTAACACGACTTTACCTTAAAATTTTGAATTGAAAGTGGTAAAACAATTGGTAAAAAATATTATTAGTAAATCCTAACGGATTGAAATACAAATAGTATAGTTTGCAACTTGACGTAATGTATCAGTCGTTGTTAAAAAATATTTGAATACGTGCAACTCATTACACGTGACAGAAGTGAAACTTCTTTGGCGATCTTAACTTCTATTTATAACTAAGTATAAGTCGTTTAAGGAGATTTCAATATTATGCGTTAGAAAAATTAAAAAATATTATTACGTATCGACGTAAACATCTAATATAATCTTCATATAAATTTAGACAGACAAATGTCTATTGAAAAATAGTTGCGATGCTAGTACCAGAAGATGGCAAAATTTTTTTGAAGGAAGTCGGGATGTATTGTTTCTTTTGTAAATCGTATTTACTACAACCATAGTTGCAGGTACATTGCGGATTTGTAAATAATTTGAGTGAATGTTTTAAATTAAGTGTTATTAATCCTGTAATGGATGTAGTACATGTAAAATTAACAATAAATTAATCATATTTAAATAAATAAATCCACAAAATTTTGACAATTTAGCATTGTTATCATAACGTACAAGACAACTGAGAGCGATAGTGAAAGCTTTCTTGGTTGTTTTCGCTCATGCTTATATTTCTTGTCTTATTCTACCGTGCTCATCTATCTCTATCGATTGTTAGCTAAATATTTATTTTCTGTCCTTCTTGCAATATGATGATTCAGATGTTACAACTAAACGTTACATGAAAACGTTGCACGAAATTCGACCTTGACATTTTACTCTCATCGCTCCCTTTTTTTAAGAACTTTCACTTCAAAATATTATCATGTCTTCACTTTGAAAGTAAAATAATAAACGCAAATATTTTCACAACTTTTTTTTAGTTATTAAAATCAATATTAAAAGTCATGAATTTATTAAAGAAATATACTCGTATGTGACAAATTTTCCAGATAGACGATGATAGATGTCGATAGTTAATAATTTTGGTCCATAATTAGTTTGAAAATTTAAAAAAAATTTAGATACTGCAGAGTATCTAAATTTTTTCGTTAATCATTATCGTTTATAACAATTATTATTGAAGGGCATAAGCTTATTTTTTAGAAAATTTTCTCTATTTTGATAAATATTTCCGAAGTTAGATAGACGGAGTAAACATACAATGAACAGACAGACAACGCATTCCTATAAATGTATAAAACGAAAATACAACCTTATGTCTCCATATGATTGCTTCTGTTTTTTACTTTAGTTTTAAAGGTCTAAATAAAATAAAAAAAGTATAGTTTTGAAGCTTATTTCCATTTTTCGAAACAAATTTTTTTTAAATTAAAAATTTCCAAGAATGAAGATTACATGCGGATGAGATATTATTAGCATTTGTGATATATAAAATTGTTAAAATGATAATAAAAAAAATATATAAAATTATTATATTTTTCAGAGCGAATTATTTAACTTCCCAGTTTCCTTACTAATTTACTTGGTTCGGCATATCGTACTAAGGAAACTCATATTTATAGGATTTACAGTAATATTTTATTTCTTCTTCATATTACATAAAGATTAACGCTCCGGTTTAAATCGCTTCCGGTTTAAACTATACCGGACGTTACTACACATTACCTACATAAATACTCTAAAGCTTAAGATACTGTAGTTTAACTAAACTTTAATGTTTTCTATGTTAAATACTTTTACAACACATCGTCAAAACATCATTTAAACAGGTTTTATACCGCAATAAATCTATAAAAGCACTTAGGCCTTATTACATCACTTTGAAATTAAATTAAGTAAGATTTTAATGTTATACTTGAATGAAATGAAACTACGTGATGTAGTATTATTTCTACTTTCTTTAAGTTCTTTACTACGACCTAGGTTTCGTTGTATTACAACATCTTCAGGTGGGCTAGTAGCAAAGATAACCCACGTGAAGATGTTGTAATACAACGAAACCTAGGTCGTGGTAAAGAACTTAAAGAAAGTAGAAATAATACTACATCACGTAGTTTCATTTATTTGTCAATAATGAATTTCTACAAAATTAACGCCAAATTTATTTAATATTTGTTATACTTCAAGGCAAACCGAAACAACAAAAAAAGCCAAAAAATATCAGAGCACTTAAAATGTTCAGTTGATAACGCTATAGACAGTTTTATAAATACTTTAAACGTCTTCTGAATTCTAAATCAGTATTTTTTCCTGAAAATAATTCGTTCTTAATTTTTATGTATAGATACGTTTTTCATAATCATTTATTTATGTGGGAGAGAACTAAAGCAGAAGTTTGTAGTAGTTTTTTCATTTGATGTCGAATATTAAAAAAATTGGAATGGGTTCAGTTTTGGTCGTGCACTGCATCTATTCAAAAAGGAAAAAAAGGTTTTGATGACTAACTTAACAAGCAATTCGTCAAACATTGCAACGTTATATAAAGTTGTTTTTTTTTGATAAAAAAATTATACAATTATAACTACTAAATCTGGGTTCTTTTCAAGTTTCCCACATTCATAATAGTGACCTCTTTTTATATATATAGTAATCTTTTGTCACGGAAACGAAAATAACAGTCAACTGTTAGTTTTATTGTTGTAAAAGACACAAAACTTTTATATTACTGTCGTAAGCATAAACAATTTGTGTATTTTGCGAAAATTTGGTGAATCACGTCTAAAACAAAGAGATTTGGATTGATCAATTTATTCTTCATAAGGAACGTATGGAAAGTCCTTGAAACTGTTTTTTATTAACAACGATATTAAAAAAGTTGAACGTATGGAAAGTCCTTGAAACTGTCTTTTATTAACAACGATATTAAAAAAGTTGAACGTATGGAAAGTCCTTGAAACTGTCTTTTATTAACAACGATATTAAAAAAGTTGAACGTATGGAAAGTCCTTGAAACTGTCTTTTATTAACAACGATATTAAAAAAGTTGAACGTATGGAAAGTCCTTGAAACTGCCTTTTATTAACAACGATATTAAAAAAGTTGAACGTATGGAAAGTCGTAGGAACAATGATATTAAAAAAGTTGAACTTTAGAAAATTTAACTCTTTGGTTTTCATTGATGTAATTTGCTTGAATTTGTCATTTGTTTTTTAAAAATTGTACAAATTGGCAGCAATTTGAAAATTTAAATAATTTTTGTTAAGGTAAATTTAAGAACAGAAAGTTTTCGTTCGATGATCGTTAGGACTTTCGTTGTGGTTTCAATCAATAATAAAGTTATAATCGACTTCGTATATCATTTTATGATGAAACTCCATCCCGTGCTACTATTTATAATTGGTTTCAGGATTCAGGGAGTAGTCATAGTAATCGAAGCGATGATCTGAATGAGGAACGTCCCTCAATAACTATAACTAATAAGACAGTTTTATATATGTATATATATATATATATATATATATATATATATATATATATGTATGTATATATATATATATATATATATATATATATATATATATATAAATATATCAGCATATTTATGTTTAGGCATCATTGTCAATTAAGCAGAGAAAATGCTACATGAATATTTAGATATTTGTACTAGGTAGATAGTTTTGTACTAGGTAGATATTCCATTGGACTCATGACTGCAGTCACTCAGGGTCATTTCGGGTGGCGGATGCTGGATGTACAGTTACGAACCGAAAGCTAAGAAAGGTAGTCTGCGTACTGCTTTTTTCGTTCGGAAGAGTAGCCTACAAAGCTGAAGAAAGGACACTGCGAAAATGGGTGGTCGTTTCGTGTTCGAACGGATTGGTCATTATGAAACGATTTTTTCTGAAAAAAGAAGGAAACCCAGATTGATATACCAGCAATTGTTTGTGTGTTATTTAGGAAAAAGGTCAAAAGCAACCTCGTCATTGTGGACTCTTCCTTTATCGTAATAAAGTCAGACTATGTCAGGAGATTAATATCAAGGTTCAAATTAATGAAAACTTATAAGTTGCTTTATGCATATTGAAAACAAAAAATGCAGCCAAATTCCGTTAAGATTCAGTATTGAGAGAATCTGTGCCAACTTTTAGAATATCACTTACCGAAAACTGCATGACTATTTCGGCAGCAAGAATATCCTCCGGGCTATCAGTTAAAGGTTCAGTGAAACCCATGGATGTTGAAAATCCAACACGACCTGGTAACAATGGAACTTAATGTATATTTTGTATTATTTTCCTAGACTCATTTTTTCATATGGATAACAATTAAAAAGTAAAAGCTAATCAAGCAAAGTTTACTGAAGCAATTAATATGAGGTTTTCCATAAAAAAGAAATATTTTAGTTCAATTTAAAATATACTTTTTAGAACTGGAATTTGAAATCAAGGATCGATCGAAATGAAGAAGCACCATGAACGCCTTCTACTGCGGGAGAGATTCAAATATCTACGCTGCATGAGGTGGTAACACCAGATCTGCACCACATTTATCAGTTTACCTTGGTTTGTAATATCATGTGCTTATCTACACAGTATCTTCATACATAAAAAATGTCATGCCAGTACGATCAGTTCTCTAATTGAAGAAACAATGCAAGTAAGAGGAGAATATGGTTTCATTAAAGTTAATTTATTAAAGTAAAGTTAAATTAGAAGCAAAAGTAGACATAGGACTCAGTTTTTCTTCTTTATCAACTTTCAACCAAAATTTTTCTCAAATCGTACACATATTTTAGTCATATAATATTTAAATATTTCTTTTTTGAAAATCGTGTATATTTTGCTGATACGCTATTGTTAGTAAAAAAAATTGTCAACTGATAAAAATATCATAGCCAACGTTTAACCTTCTCTTGTATTTGTTAAAAATTGGCAGTTACTGTTTTATTTGTATTTTATGAATATTTTATATCTTTCATTGGGAATTATCATAAAATATTTACCGTGTTGATTGTTATCTACGTACGTAGTCACCTATTCATCAGTAGATTAAGACCATTCTTACAAAGATAGTTTAGGTAACAGCGATGACAAATAGCATAATCATGGTAATATGGCTTATATATATATATATATATATATATATATATATACACACATATATATATATATATATATATATATATATATATATATATATATATATATACATATAGTCACCTATTTATCAGTAGATTTAGACCATTTCTTACAAAGATAGTTTAGGTAACAGCGATGACACATAGCATAGTCGTGCTATGTGTCATCGCTGATATGACTAAAGAGATATTGTTGAATCATATGGCTTATATGATTCATGAATATCTCTTCTAAGAATATCAAGGGTGGTCAACCTCTCGATAGACATTTGGACTAGTATCATTTAATAATCTTGGTATTTATCATAATTTGGTCACTGATAAATTTAAATTCATATTAATTCTTACGTAACATTAACTTAATGCGTTTAATGTGTTAGGATATAACAAGAAACTTACAAGCATATATGCTTATTAAACGTGTAATTACAGTTTTTGTTCAATTTGGTCAGTCAGTAAAACATATTAGACAAATTTACAATCAACTTAGCAAAGCGTAGAAATTATTAAACAAAAATTAACCAAAATATTATAAAATACCAAATTTTTCTGGTTTAGTCCTTAATTTTACAGTTTTATTCCTTTTATAGAGGAAAAATTTGATTCTCTATTTTATTAGAAAAAGTAAAACAAAATATGGTGCCATGATAATTTAAATCTCTAACTGATGAATATCTTGTTAAATATTAATTGAGATTTAGGTCACATTGAGATTTAAAGCACAGAAACAGTAAGGCATAAAATAAAATAAATAAAGCACTTTGGTTTTAAAGCACAGAAACAGTAAGGAAGAAAGAGATGACACATGACGCAATGAAATTTTATTAAAACTGGTATTCAATAACTTCTTTATGAAGCTAAGTTAAGTGTACTTTCGCTTAGATTCATACGAAGGTAGACTAAACGAATACAACATATCGAATATTATAATACATTAATAATATTACAGATGTACGATAAAAACATAAAAAAACAAAGCTATTGAATTACAGTGCATACCTTCTTGACTTGCTCTAAATTCATCATTGTAAAGGTGGTAAGAAGCAGCATGAGCCTTGAGCAAATTGTAGGCGCAAATATAATGAGCTATGCCATCCATATTAAGGAAAGGTGCATAACCAGTCGAACCATAGCCCGAATGACAAATCGAATGAGGTTCATTAATGGTGATCCAATCTTTGACTCTATCACCAAACTTCTCAAAAGCAACTCGCGCGTAATCTTTGAACCAGGTCTCTATCAAAGGATTCGCCCAACCACCCAAATATTGTAATCTTTGAGGCAAATCCCAGTGGTATATTGTGACCATTGGTTTAATGTTATATTTCAGCAGTTCGTTGATGAGGTTATTGTAATAAGCGACACCATCTTCTGAAACATAATTCGGAAATCCCGTTGGAAGTATTCTAGTCCAGGATATGGAGAATCTGTAGAACTGGACTCTGAGTTCTCGCAGCATTTCGACGTCCCTTTTGTAGTTATGATATGAATCGCAGGCTATATCGCCATTGTCTTCGTTGACTACTCTCCAAGGCTCATTGCGTACTGTGTAATCCCAAATGCTTTGAGATTTATCTAATCAAAATGAGAAAATACTTTTGTTAGTAAAATTGTTAATGTTCCATTTTAATAATTTTAATGTAGTTGTCCCAGTTAAGTTAATGTGCGAGACAAAATAACTATTTAGAAACTAATTTTGCGTACTTATTGATCAGTTTTCTTCAGATCATGTCATACCCTACTGAAGAATGAATGATTGTCAAAAGAAGCTTTTTATTGAATCCATATATTATGCTTTCCATTTTCTTTCAAATTTTGGTAAGGCCAATATTTATTTTTGAATCATACTAACTTCACGAAGGGGAAGCTTTAGTTTGTTTGATTAGGGCTTGATACAAAACTGGATTATTCGATTGACATAAAATATTCACCACCTCAAAGCTTTTAGTGTACAGGTGGATGTAGATTATATAAAAATAATTTTAAAAATTGTGCCTAAAGAGCAGTAATAGTTTAATCGGGAGCATTTTTAGATGAAATTTTAAACTAAATTAATTACATTAAAATAACATGTAAGGATGTTGACGATCTGAAAATATACAATGAATATATCGGTTTATGGCATATAACTAATTATCACAAACTGTCTAATGTTTTCATTGTTTTTTTTTGTTACAAAAAGGATCATAGAATTATTTTAGAGTCAAACAAAACAGACGATTATTGGTACACCAAAATTATTTTTCAAAGAATTGTATGCAATACCAAATTTTAAAAAACAGGCAGTTTATTACGCAGTTTTTTTAGGTTTTAGGCTGTAAGTAACCAATGAGAATACTCTTAATATAATAAAATTAACCCTAAATAATTTAGGGTTAATTTATATATAAATATATACATTACATATATATATATATATATATATATATGTATATACATATATGTATATATACATAGATATATATACATATATATATATATATATATATATATATATATATATATATATATATATATATATATATATTACTAGTTTACAGTTCCTATTTAGCGAAATTAGGAACTGTAAACTATTCGTATCTATATTTGTATTTTTAATTAATTACTTACTATTATTAATTCAGTTACACGCTCACATAAGCAAAATTGCTAAGTAAAGTCTGATATGGAATTTAGGACGATTTAATATTTTATTTCGCCTTAAATCACCCTCAATATTTACTATTTAATGTAGATATATTAATTGTTAACATTTTAATACCTGATACATTCCAAGCACCCTCAATTTGATAGGCTGCTGTAGCAGTGCCAAACATAAAACCTTTTGGAAAACTTCTCAGTTCATTTTGCTTGCTGCTCGCCTCGCTGTCATTTTCCGATAATATTTCTGCGCTGTAAGAAAATATAGATACATAATGTAGACATTTTTAAATAAGTTAGTTGTTAGCTCCCGGTTTAAGATTTAAACATCCATAGCTTCATAAGAATATTTTCCATAATATTCTAATTCGCACATTGAATTTCATTAAGAACCCTCGATACTGAGTTAAAATATAGGAATTTTGATACTTGTCGCTTTTTAGGATACAGTAGTGACACCTGGTGTTTTACATTTTTCAGAAACCCTCATTAGTTATCTGTTTACTTTATAACTTAGAAAATGTCTCTTATATTTCGACATTTTTATTTGGAATATATATAAATCTTAAAATAACTTCGATTTGTTGTTTTTATTTACACAGAAAATACCTTTAAAAAATATAAACATTTTATATATATGGAGACATTTTTGTGATCATATTTATGTGTTTAAAAATGAAATTCGTTTTATTTTTGAAATAGGTGAACAGTAAACAATGAAACATACTTTGTTGGATAATTGCAAAGTACATGCTAATCTACACAGAGTATGTTGAGACAGGGTGCGTTAAGACACTTGACTGGGTACATAAGAAAACATGGAACATTATGAAATATACCGTAGCATCTTGTAAAATAATAGACTCTAAATATTAGAAAAAAAGATTTTAACTTACCACATTCTACATGCCCATAAGTAGATTGGAAATATAGAGAAAGGTTTGGAGATATATATATATATATATATATATATATATATATATATATATATATATATATATTTAAGCGCAGTTAGCAAATTTTACGATATTTAATAAAAAAATATTTACCAAAGTGTAGTAAAAATCAAACAACTCGCAATCTTCATTTCGACCTCGTATATTAGATACACATTAAATAAATACAACTATATGGAAGCAGATTTGTTTAACGTCCTGTTCAAATTGAACCACAGTTAGTTAAAATTCAATTGTTTTATATCCACGAAACATTTGATGATATCATTGCCAACCGAAATATAAGATTTCAATATTTATCTCAATTTATCTTTTCTTATCTCGTCTTATATTCTATATCAGGTACAGGCTGTATAAAATAATGTAATTTAAAAAAAAATGATTTATATCTTTGCTCTCAAGTAGCCAAATTAATTGAATTCTGATAATTCAGTGTATTTAAAATAAAAATATTATTTTAATATTGGTATTTGATTAATACGACTGGAAAATATCACGCTTTTAGGAGTAATATAAGACTAAGTTTTTGTTTTTATATCGCTGCTTATTCAGGACAAAAAATATATTGAAAAATAATGAATATTACAAAAATATATGCCAAAATGATTAATTCGTTCTTGGGTTATATGCGGAGATACAAATAAACCAAAAAAATAATAACAAGCAGATACATTATCCAATATTAGGAATATTTCTGTTTTATTATCAATTAATTTTTTTACAATCCTTGTTCACTGTCTGAAGTTGGCTATGAATGATTGAATGTTCCTCTATAAACCTGCTCTTACAACGCGTAAGGGTTGGTTCGTCAACAATTCTGTATATATATATCATCAAATGTTCTCATTGAGCTTCATTATTACTGAAGAAACTTCGCATCCAACGCTATTCAGCTTCGATCAAACAATGAACATGAAATTCAAGTATTTCTATTGTCATGAAATATTGAGTACAAATTATTGAATATATTTGGCGTTAATTTTGTAGAAATTCATTATTCTGAATTAAATGAAACTACGTGATGTAGTATTATTTCTACTTTCTTTAATTTCTTTACCACGACCTAGGTTTCGTCGTATTACATCTTCAGGTGGGATATTAGCAAAGATCTTTGTTAATATCTTACCTGAAGATGTTGTAATACAACGAAACCTAGGTCGTGGTAAAGAACTTAAAGAAAGTAGAAATAATACTACATCACGTAGTTTCATTTAATTGTGAGTACAAATTAATAAATCAGGGGCGTGCACTGCTTTTTGGGTAGAACAAGCTACTAAGGAAGATACTTCTAATATATATTTTTACCAATATCATTCATAAAAATACTACCAATAGCATTTTTACCAATTTTATGTTTCTTACTAATTTAAAATGCAATTTAATATTTTCGATGAGCAAAGGTCATAACTGTACCTTGTCAGTACATATGTTAATGCAAATGGTTTTAAATTGTGAACCAAACAAATACATTGAGGATCCATGCTTGGCATTAATTTGTTATGAGTTGTTTGTGTATATATCCTGAAATAATGTTATCAAATTACTTAGGTCGGAACAAATGCAGTTTGACACCTGTAAAAGTTTCACTGTTTATTGTGAACGGAAAGAACATATATTAAAAGAAGGTATATTTAACAAAAATAATTTCGTTCGCGATTATTTCATGACAAAAAATAGGTTTGAAATATATTTCTCATACATGCTGCATTTTTAAGTACTATTTCTTAAATTTTTGTTTCACACAATTTCTACTCTTAGTATTACTAAACACTGAATACACAAACACAAATACGAATTTATATAAAAAAAGAACGTAATTCCAAAATTTAAATAAGCAAGAATGATTGCGTGAATAGAGGTTAAAAATTTAACGTTTGATGACTCTTTATCATAGTAAAAGTACTTTTCAAACCCATTTTTTATTAAAATCACGAGTGGTGTTGTTCTTATTAATATTTTTTCAATAATAGTATGAAAAAGTGTAATTATTGCCAAGGTGGGTCCAAAATTTTGTTCAAAATACAACTCTCGATTAACCTCAATTATTGGTCGCATAAGAAAATGGCTTACAATACCTATTTAAACTATCACATAATTTAAACCATCACAACGAAAATACAAAATACTATGCAATATATAAAATGAATACAAACAGGGAATGGCATGATGATAACTAATTCAATGAATTAAATTCACTGACAAAATATAATAGTTGTATTTATAAAATGGAAAACTAGATATTATTACAAAAAGTAATCTCATTAAAACTTAATTACATCGGCTGGCATTTGACGATTGGTAGATCTTTACACGGTGAATCTGTGTGTGTTTGTATTGCTTCACTCTGAATATAACAAAACCTGGTTTATTTCACTCGGAATGTAGCCAAAGGTAAGCTGGCAAATTAAAGCTTATTATCTCCCTATAAATTAGCACTTGAACGATGTAATCAATTTTACTTTCTTATAGAAAACTTTTGCAATGCGATGTTCCGTTTAACTTCATAGGCATGAAGTTTGTACATTTCGTCTATTGCACTAATAACGTTTGGTTTGTGCGTTCGAGCTATAGTTCACATATTATATTGTATTGTTTATGGGAGATCCAACAAAGTTTGAAATATAGAACAGAAAGGAATAAAAGGATGATTTTAAAAATACATCGAATTAAAACTAATATACAAAAATATGCAATCGCTATATATAAATTGCTGTATAAAAATAGGCAACAAGGAACTCATGAAAATCCGAAGTCACGAAATAAAATATTGGCGATGTGTTGGTGTATTAGCATTAAATTATATTTCCACAAATAATATAAATTACATCGGACAACGGTGATCCTTGCAATACAATAATTAATTTTTTGTATTATTGTATTGCAAAGTTAATTCGAATCAAAAAGTTAATTTGAATTCATAGGGTGTTGCTGATCACGAGTGTACAATTACTTTTCTTAATGAGCTCTAGTTTTGAAATAAGCTTAGGATTTAAATTATCGTGAATAATGATAAAAACATTTTGTTCTATTTCTCGAATATCCTGGAGACATTTTTTGGCCTGTTTCTCATTTGCATATCTCAGATTAAGCAGTATCTTAATGGCTTAGAAAACTCTGAGTGACTTCAAATACACTCATGTTGGTGTCTAAATTTTCAAGAAAATCTGATATATTTAACGTAAATTCAATACAGCACATTTTTTTTAAATATGTCTGGAACTAAACTATATATTAGATAACATTTTGATAATGTAAATTATGAAATTTTTACACCTGATTATTTTACGGTTTTTGGAAGTGGAAGTCTAACTAAATGTTCATTAAGGGTCTCTGACTGTTTTTACTGTCATATTTTCTCTTAGTGGTCATTCAGTTTGTAACGACTGTCCAATCGGCAAGTAGGAGAGAAGTATTTCGTATATCTACTTTTTTGTTCACAGAGCGATGATATACCACTAGGATCCATTTATGTCTCTTAAATCGGTTCTTACCTTTTATTTTTGCGACCTAATAACAACAATTGTGTGATTTGTCTATGGCTTTTTTCGCTATGTAGGTTTTTTATCTTATTTAGCCCAATTACCCAAACATCCCATGCATGTTTTGCAAACTGCGAGGTTCCTTAACTCTGTCTTGTTGACAAAGTTCACTTGCAAATGGGCCAGATTTGCCTGTTTTACGAAATTAATTATACTTTTATTTTTTATATACGTTTTACTTAAGGTAAGCGGGTATGTATTGTACGGAATTAATGACGGTTGAAACGACAATTGAAATTAAGGACGGTTGTTCCTGCTATTGCATATGTTCGGATAAAGAAATTAGGAAACAACGTACAATGGACCAAGGGTTCAATATTGTGGATTTTAGAACAGTATGTAGATCGATTAATCCAATTATAGTAGTTTATTAACGATACACCTAAGAGTTTTGAATAATTTCGGTAGAAGACAGAACATCAGGTACGATTTTTGCGTAATTTTTGTGTAATTTTGGCATAATTTTTGCGTAAATTTGGCATAATTTTTGCGTAATTTTAGCATAATTTTTGCGTAATTTTGGCATAACTTTTGCGCAATTTTAGCATAATTTTTGCGTAAATTTGGCGTAATTTTTGCGTAATTTTGGCATAATTTTTGCGTAATTTTGGCATAATTTTTGCGTAATTTTGACATAATTTTGGCATAATTTTTGCGTAATTTTGGCATAATTTTTTGCGTAATTTTGGCAAATATCAGCTACGATTTTTGCATAAATTTGGAAAATTTGGTTACTATGTTTTTAAATCTTTGTGTTAGTGCGTATCGAATTATCTACTCGATATGTGGATTTAGAAGTATTCAGTTCAGGTCTACCGTTATCTATGGTTTGTCAGTTGTACAATCCCGTTCCATAAAAGTTTAAATTCATTACTTTTTTCGGATATTTTTCAGTGCCTATTCATAATATGGTGTGTATGTGTTTGAATGGGAGTTCATTACACATTTGTTTTGATGCATTCTCATGTACATTTTTGCATACATTATTTACTAAATGGCACTGCACGTCTTCCTGCGATATAATACATTGTTTCAATTGCTTGTGTACATAACAAGCATGTATATTCTTGAATGCTACTATCATTATTATGTATTTTATGTGTTATGTTATATTAGTAAATTGATGTGAAAAGTGTCTCAGTGCGTAATTCAAATTTTAAATACTTAATAATGAAAAAAACTGTTGTATTTATAATATTTTAATTACAGTAAACTAAAGTAAATTTATGTGGATTTTATGTACAGAAAATTACACTATCAAGATGTCTCCCATCACGGCGAACGGACTCCTCAAAGCATAAGAACTAATTTGCAATGATGTACCGCAGAAAGTCGACTGAGATGACTCTTACTTCTTTCATTACTTTAGCCTTTAGCTGCCCCAAATTCATAAGATGGTTATCAGAAACTCTTGATTTAAGATAATCCTATTAAAAAAAAGTCAGCTGGGGTTAATTCGGACGATCTGGGTGGCTAAATTATGTTTCCAAATCGGCTTGTGACTTTTTTTGGAATTAATGCTCTAATTGTGTCCATGGGGACTATAACTATGTGGGCAGTGGTCCCATCTTGCTAAAACCATACATCTAACTCGTCAACATCCTTCTTTCATAGCTGCGATACAAAAAAATGTTTGTACCGCAGTAAAAAAATGTTTGTAAAGTTTGAATTCGGCGCTGAGATATATTTACAAACTATTATTAAATAAATAAAAAAATACACGTCGAAATAAATATGTATCTTTTATTTTACATATAATTGTATCAAAATGTACTTTATATTCCATCAATAGATATATCTAAAGACTCAGGTTCGTAGTCGGGATCTATGACACGCGATCTCACAATCTCCTTGTAGATAATTGCCGACTTCCTCGCCGTCCGAGTTCTGGCTGGATCGTCGAAGTCCACTTCGTAGAGACCAAATCGGTTGCTGTAGTTGACAAAGAACGATATTAGTTATAGACTTACTAATAAATTCAAGGTATAAGACATAAAACGGATACTTTTGTTTTCTATGACATAAAGAATGAAGGAAAAATAGAATTATTAGTAAAACGAGGACACAATAAAATATTAAACAGTTCAAATATTTAATTAAATGTAAATTTGAATATTTACTTAAAGTTTTCGAATATTGAATATAATTATTGTTAATTTTGTAGAAATGCATTATTCACAATTAAATGAAACTACTTGATGTAGTATTATTTCTACTTTCTTTAAGTTCTTTACCATGACCTAGGTTTCGTTGTATTACAACATCTTCAGGTGGGCTATTAGCAAAGATCATCTTGCTAATAACCCACCTGAGGAATCTTTGCTAATAACCCACCTGAAGATGTTGTAATACAACGAAACCTAGGTCGTGGTAAAGAACTTAAAGAAAGTAGAAATAATACTACACTACGTAGTATCATTTAGTTGTAAATAAAGTTTTCAACAGAAATCGATTAAAAAAATTAATAGAATATGAAAAACATGTTTGGGAGACCGAGTACGATGCGCTTGCGTGTATTAAGAAATAGAATTAATGTTACTAAATTGATTTAGATAAAATTCGGTATTTCAGAGTATTTCATAAAATCTTTATAAATTTTTAAAATTTTTGTTATTTCAAAATTTTTAGAAGCTGCTATAAAAAATAAACAAACAATTGTTTACTTAAAACAATATCAATTATAAACAATTTAAAAACGAAACTTATTTTCGTAATTACAGCTAAGTTTTCATTATTTTTCCAAACAGATTTAGCAAATATTTCGTTTTCTTTTCTATTTAGATTTACCAAGGATCATTTTAGACGATGTTACTGATAAAAACGCTTCTCAATATTGTTTTTTTTCTTCCACTCCTTAATGTGTTTTTTTTTCGAAAATGTTAGTGTTCTCCCCCTAATTCTAAAAGAAACGTAAAGCAGTTCTAATATTGACCGTTAAATAGATGGATTTAAATTTTATTTATCAACCGTATTGTCTTTGCAGATAACACTTACCTATACTCCAATAATTATTGTCGCGAAAATCATATGCTTTATTAATATCTATTATTATGTGTTGTTGTTTTGTGCAAAATTTATATTTTATATATAAATAACGTATAAGAGAGTAACTATTTGGCGGCGAATGGCATTTGGGGAATATCGAGGAATTTTTTGGCAAAGATAATATATATGATGATAATTACGTGGAATGACCTCAATGGAAAAGGTTTATAAAATGGCTGCCGTGTTGTTGTCATTACTATGGTAATATTTTTGGTAAAGTTTTTGTAAATATCGTTGATCGAAAATTGAACACAAATTCGGTTCAAAATGTTTTTTGTAAAAATTTATTACTAAAAAGTGAAGTTTAGTAACAAACCCAACAAGGTATACGTAACAATGTAGGATATATGTAACAATATGGAAAAACAAACAACGTTTTTTACTTTCAATACATCTCAGTACAAATTTGTATGGAGAATCATTCGACGCAAAATACCGTCACATCGATTGGAGTAGGTAACAGATAGATGGCGCCACGATACTAAATACATCTTCAACTATAAAACAATAATTACTAACACATATCCGTCTAGCCACTCGAAGTTGTCCATCAAACTCCAAGCTGTGTACGCTGATACGTTGGCTCCCTCATCAAGAATTGCTTTTAACATCTCTTCCATGTACTGTCGATAATACGAGATCCTCTCATCGTCGTTTAAGCCACCGTATGTGGCGTATCCATTTTCAGTGACCATGATTTCCGGGTTGTTATAGTTGTCCTTGATGTACACTAGAATTTTTCTGAAGCCCCATGGAACGACCTGTATTGTTTCAAAATTTAATTTTAATTAAAAAGATTACATATTTTTAACTGGCAGACAATTAAAAAAAATTAGAATAGCTTTAGGAGTAATTTATTACAGTAATAAATTAAACTTTTAAATATTAGCTTAACTTCATTAGTTCTGAAATTGTAAGAAATATTTTGTGCACAAAGACAATGATTTATTTTATACGCAATATGTTTTTAAACAAATATAAGAATAAATAATAAATAAACAGTATTTGAAAAAATATTCTAAATAAAAATGTCTGCACGGTTTAAAAAAAAATCGTCTTAAAATACATTTAAAATTTTTACCATACTTGGATTAGTTTTATTTCTTGAAATATTTTTGGGATTTCATTCTTTCAAATATAAAACATTTTTCTCTATTAAACCTACTTTCTTATTATATTATATTTTGTTTGTTTTTGCGATAGATTTTTGTAATTTTGTGGTCACTAAATATAATATGACAATAAATTCAACAGCAGTAAGTAATATCTCTAACCAATATAAAATTATTTTTTACGAAATATGAAAGTCAAATTTCTAAAATACAGAAAATACGATAAAAGAACTTTTAGAAATAAAGATTATTCTAATCAATCTATTTTAGAGATAGGTCATTTATTTACTATTTAATATTATTATTTTAAGGGATATTTTTTACATTTAATTTTCAAAATGTTCTAGACTCATTTTTTTATTTCCACTATATTTTATTTTCCCATATTTCTAGCTCTGTATTATCGATAAAATGTACGTTATTTTTTGAAGCACATTTATATATTTTTTCCAGTATTTTGAAAACATTATAAACAATAAGGAAGAAAAAATACGGTATTTTTTTAAAGCTTTGGATGTTTATTAATTCTCAAAACATTCCTTTTTTCCTACTGGATTGAAGAATTTGTGAAATAGTAATTTTAATTGTAAACACCTTCAGTTTGAACTTCTGACCGGATATAACAAAACTATTTTAATTTTTTTTGTAACGAAAGAGCGCTGCTCTTTCGTTTAATCATAATAAATAATAAATTTTCGCTAAATTACATACAATAAAAAGTGAAGCAATAGCTATCCTAATTTTTATTAAATCGTTTAATTTGTAACCTACGTACAAGCTTTCTATAAATATAGAAATCATCACTTGTAGATATCTAGACTATGAAAATCACAAATATAACATGAATGGTTTCCTTCTTGAAATATTTAATTTCCTTATGTTCAGATTGGAAATTTGTGAAATAAGCTGAAGTAAAAATTATCGATTCACGTGGACAATTTTTCAAATAAATATAAAAACCGACCAAGTATGTATCTATATCTATTAAAATTATTGTCGCAAGGTAAACGAAATTGTTTTAATTGAAATTTCTAATAAAAAACTGACATTTAAACTTATTTTTCAAATTCTTCAATCCTATGATTTAATAGTTTGAGAGGTGAATCGTACATCACTCGGAAGCTTAATATTTCTCAAGTGGAGCTTTATAATGAAAAGAAAAAATAGTAAAAGATATTTTGTACTTGACAGGATGCGGAAATCTTTAAAAATTGCGTATGAAAAGCAGTTTTTGTATTTTCATTTATTAGGTATTGTTCATTTATTATGTGAGGCATCGTAGAATAAGATTTTCAGAAGGAAATTGTTGTCCCACTTTTATTTTCAGCCAAACTAAAAATCGTTATAGTTCCACCATGTTCGTCTATCTGTCTGTCGGTCTGTATGTCACAGCCATTTTATTGGCAGACTGTTAGTGCTATAAAGCTGAAATTTGGCATGGGTATACTCATATATGTTCATAATTCATACAAAGTTATGAAATAAAATTATTTAAAAAAATTTTTATGGTACATCCACTACATGTAAAGGGGGGGTGAGTTTTTTTGGCGTACCCTATTGGGTAGGATATCATTAAAAAGTTCTTTAAAAAATATTAGGAAATTATAGATTTTAAAAATATTATTAATGAATACTTTTTCGATACAGGGATTTGTTTATTGAATACTAAATTGTACAGGGGCCATTATTGTTAGAATGATGTGTTTTCATCCATACCAGCTATTTTTGAATATTTAAATATATATATATATATATATATATATATATATATATATATATATATATATATATATATATATAACGAAATTAAAAGGAAAATTACCACAGATAAATAGGCTCTACTAGTTTACAAGTAATAGTCGACCAACTCGTGGCATACAGTTGGGTTATCCATACCACACATACTCGGGTTATCCAACTCCATACTAGTGACTTAAATCAACTACAAAAATATGTATTTATTATGTCTGTGAAAGATATATTAGACAATATATCTATATATTTGAATGGTAAAAAATAATATTTAAATATGCACCCATGTTTTTACGCCAGTGAAAAATATAGTACGCAATATATTTACTATGTAAAAATTAATACTTGGAAATAGTTTAATAACAATACTAAGTACTCTAAATGTTTATTATATATATTTGGCGTTAATTTTGTGAAAATTCATTATTTACAATTAAATTGGACTACGTGATGTAGTATTACTTCTACTTTATTTCAATTCTTTACCGTGACCTAGGTTTCGTAGTATGGTTGAGAGATATTGCAAGAGATTGCTTTTGAAACAAAAAGATCGCCTTCTGTATACCTAGATTTCCGAGATTAGTAAATAAATTAATAAATACCGGCAACCAAGAAGCGGCTCCAATCACCCAATTTGGATCGCCATAGTGCCCTACGCTGATATCATCATCAATTGAAGGAACGTCGTAGATGCCAACTGCTGATTCATCCATGTATGCATAGCCCGAAGAGTAGTGGTTGATACCAAAGAAGTCGGCGGTTCCTCTTATGTATTCCACTTCTTCCTGTGTGAATTCTGGAAGACGAGATCTTGGGTATCCTTGTTCTTTGCTTTTCTCGGCTATGCGTTGTTTTACAACTGGCGGGAAGTCTCCGTCGGGGTGATAGACTGGATGGACGTAGGTTCCGAACTACGTAAAAGAGTGAAGAGAAACAGAGAGAAGAAAGTCTTTACTTAAAAACAAATGAAAAAATCAGTGCGTAAATGAACAAAGTACCTAAGAATGAAAATGAGAAAAATCGAAATGTTTGGAACCGATTATAATAGCCATGTAATTACATAGTTAAATTTATTTATAAATTTCTAAATATTTCAGTAAAAATATCTTAAACGCTTGTCTTTTTTAGTACTGACATGACTTTATCTTAATAAAGAGTAATATGTTGAAAATGCAATAGTAATACGTAGCTTGGCGAAAAATACTAGTCATTATAAAAACAAATTATCATTTCTCCTCCTTGAGATTAAAATGAAAAATGCAAATATTGTTACAAGTTTTTCCTTAATTATTATTTTTCGTTAATATAAATACATAAATCATAAATTTATTTAAAAAATACATTCCATTGTGATAAATTTTGGTGTTTGAAATATATAATTTAATGTATTTGTAACACATATATATAAATTTTAGATTTCCGCATTCTCCATTTAAACTTTAACTAAGCCAAATATCGCACGCACGTAATACGAGTATGCTTAAAAAAGTATAGATTTCCTAGATGTTTATTTACAAGAAACTTGAAGCTTAAAATATATTTAATTCAAAGTCAATTTTTTAACTTCTCAGTTCCCTTCGTAAGTTCTATATTTCATACTAAGCAAACTCTTACATCTACTGTTAATACCAATGCTCCGAATAACATTTTGGAGCCTACACTGGAACATTACTACACATTAGTTAGGCCCACTAACGCTTAGAGGACTGTGGTTTAACCAAACTGTAGTTTGTAACAGTGATTATGGATTGGGGTATAAAACATTGTTAAAACACCAATCAAATGTTTATGGAAAAATAACGAAATCAGAGTCCTGTTACATAATTTTAAAATTTATAATTTTCGACCAAACCGAAATAATTCAACTAAAAAATGGTAGAACACTTACAGCGTTCTCTGTATAACTCGGTTGTCTTTTTCGCAAATAATTTAAATGTCCATTTTTACATTTTAGTATCAATCTTTTTGTCACGAAAATAATTCGTTATTAATCTTTGTGTACAAATACATTTTTTTACAATCATTTATTTTTGTTCACGAGAATTAAAGCAGGCTTTTGTAGTGAGTTAATATTAAAAATGTTCGGAATAGTTTCCGTTTTAGTTATGCGTCAATAGTCTGAATTTAATACCTAATACAACAATCAAATCGTCAAGCATTGCAGTGTTGCATAAATATTTTGAAAATTTCATCAAAAGTTTCTAAAACAAAGAGTTTCGGATAGATAGAATTATTCTTCAGAAGGAAGGTACAAGTGTAGCCCTGAAAGTTTTTAGCATTGGCTGTTTATAATGATGGTAATAAAAAAGATCAATTTTTAAAATTGAACTCTCTGGTTTCCATTAAAGTAATTTGCTTGAATTTGTAATTTTTTTACAACTTGACGGCAATTTGAAAAGTTATGATAAATTGAACACAAGAAAATTTTCATCCGATCATTTTTTAAGACTTTAATTGTGATCTTAGTCAACCACAAAAGTACGGTCGATTTCGACTGGTATTTTATAATGAAGCTTCAACCCGTACTCATATTTACAAATGATATCAGGAGTTCAAGCGTGGTTTTACCAATCTCGGTTATGATTTGAATGAGCGCCACCGCAGCAGCAATAACTGACAAGGGAATAACTTATCAGTATATTTAAGCAAGCTCAGGCATTAGTATAATACAAGTATAGAAAATTCTACATTAACTTTTAGACGTAAGAAAGCTTTGTATTGGGTAGATATCCCGTGGTTTTACTCACGCTTGATGTCACCCAAATATTGTATTCAACATTATTATGACTAGCAAATGCTAGATGTACTAAAACTAAGAGGCAGTCTGCGCCGAAGTGTTTCCTTTTGAAGAGTTGCCTACAAAAGTGAAGGCAGGACGAAGTGCTGTAAAATAGTTGGTCGCCTCGTTTTTTGAATGGATGGGTCATTATACGATGATTTTTCCAGAGAATAAAACAACTGCAGACTGGTATAGTAACAATTGTTTTCCTATTATTTTGGAAAAAAAATCAATGGCCCTTATAGCAGATTTTCCTTGATCAAAACAACGCTTCTGCACACTCAGCCAGATGAATGACTAATATGAGACTATGTGAGGTGACAATAATAAAGATTCAAATCAATCAAACTTATAAGTTGTTTTTTGCATAATGGAAAAAAATAATGCAGCCAAATGCTGTTAAGAATCAACATTGAAGGAATCAGTACCAACTTTTAGAATATTACTTACCGAAAACTGCATGACTCTTTCCGCAGCTAGTAAATCATCCGGGCTATCCGTCAAGGGTTCAGTGAAACCCATGGATGTTGAGAATCCCACACGACCTGGTAACAATGAAACTCTATGTATATTTCACATTATTTAAGGGTACTCTTTCTGGACTCTTTATTTCTTGAGGATAAAAATGTATACAAATTATAAAGTAAGGTAGGTATTTATCAATTAAAATTTACTAAAGCAATTGATATTGGGTTTTTCGTAAAAAAGGAAATATTTTAGTTCCATTAAAAATGTCCTCTCTAAAACAACATTTGAAGTCAAGGGTCGATCGACATAAAACAATACTATGGATGTCTTCTACTCACACAAAATTCATCATTTTGCCATAATTCGAGACGTCTTGTGCTATCTACACAGCATTGCCTTAAATAAAGTCATGCCAATACAGTCTCATATCATATATAATAGAGTCAGTTCTCTACCTATATATAATAGAGTCAGTTCTCTAATTGGGGGAAATATATATGAAGAAGAAGTATATCGCTTCATTAAATTAAATTTTTATAAGTAAAGTCGTGTTAGAAATAGAAATAAAAATAAGACTTAGTTTTCCTCGTTTATCAATGTTCAATAAAAATTTTTCTCAAATCATACAGACATTTTTTTGTAATATTGTAAATTTGTAATTTCAAGTAATATTTTATCGGCTTACGCTCGATTTTTTGGTAATAAGCAGTTGCGATGCTGTTAAATTTAAGTTGTCTAATTTTTTTTCCTGGAAATCGAGTCTATTTTCTAATACGCTGTTGTCAGTAGATCAAACTGTCAACTGATAAAAATGTCACAGTCCACGTCTAATCTTTCCCTTTTATTTGATAAAAATTGACAGTTACTGTTAGAGTTGTTTATATTTTATGAATATTTCAAATCTTTCATCGAGAATTATCATAAATATTTTTGCAGTGTAGCTACCTACGTACTCGCATATCTATCTTTACATTCAAACTATTTTGCACTAAAGTAGTTTAGGTGACAGCGATGACTCATGGAAAAATCGTGGTAATATGGCTTACATCATTTAACAATACCTCTGCTCAGGATATTAAGGGTGGTCAACCCCTAGATAGCCGTTGGGAATATTATCATTTTATGTCAAGTGTCCCAGATTTCACCTCAATATTAATTATAATTTGGTCATTGAATACAAATTTAAACATACAAATTTATTCATATTATTTTCTGCGGAAAGTTAATTCAACGCGCTTGTGTATTGAAAAGTAACAAACATTTAAAAATTTACAAACCTATCAAACGCATTATTTCAGTTTTTGACCAAAAGTTAAAAAATTTGTTTTACTGACTGATCAAGTTTTTAGCACAGTTCCAATCAACTTTGGAAAGCCTAGAAAATGTTAAAGAGAAATTAACTAAAATATTATGAACCGTTAGATTTTACTGGTTTACCCATTAGTTTGACGGTTTTCTTTCTATTAGACGTGGATAGTGTTTTCCACTGTTTTATTTGAAAAACGAGACGCAAAATAGAACTCCATACTAGTTTATATCTCCAACCGAAATTAATCCTACCGAGTAGTAAGATAACCAAAATAATTTAAGTAATTATTAAACAGTCAATATTTTGCTTTTTTTGGAATTTTTCAAACCCGTTTTTAAAACTTAGAAGAGGGGATGGTGGGGAGGATATAGTACCTCATTTTGAAAGTAAATATTTGTTAAAGAGACTTTAAAAGGAAAACTGTTCAATGAAACCTCAATTTTCTTCTAGAAGACCTATCAAGTGACCCATTTAACGGGATGTGTAAAAAAGGAATATTCAGAAATGAATATTTTGCTAGATATTGATTGAAATCTAGGCCACATTAAAATTCACTGCACTTAAGTCTAGAACTACAGAACCTTTGAAGTAGTAAGAGATTATCAGACAGATGTATATAACGTAATTGTAAGGATTCCATGTTCTCCTGCTATTCCATGTACTACCCGTGTAAGCATTTTATTTCTCATTCTGTTTCAACGTAATGTGGATTTTTTGGGTGAAGACAATTCTTGTATTTTTTTAGTATCTTTTATAAATGACTTAAAGAAGTTTTAATAAGACTGGTGTTTCATAACTTTGTTATGAAGGTGTCATATAGCTTAGATTCACATGAAGATTAAACAAATACGAGTGGCAAATTACTTGTAACACATGTCGAGTAGCACAACACATTAATGATTATTAGAGATGTAAAATACAAACATGGAAACATAAAAAAAATTATTGAGTTACAATGCATACCTCCTTGACTTGCTCTAAATTCATCATTGTAAAGGTGGTACGAAGCAGCATGAGCCTTGACCAAATTGTAGGCGCAAATATAATGAGCTATGCCATTCATATTAAGGAAAGGTGCAAACACAGTGGAACCATATCCTGAATGACAAATCTGATGAGGTTCATTAATGGTGACCCAATCTTTGACTCTATCACCAAACTTGTCAAAAGCAACGCGTGAGTAATCCTTGAACCAAGTCTCTATCAAAGGATTCGCCCAACCTCCCAAATCCTGTAATCTTTGAGGCAAATCCCAGTGGTATATTGTGACCACTGGTTTAATGTTATATTTTAGCAGTTCGTTGATGAGATTATTGTAATAAGCGACACCATCTTCTGAAACATAGTTCGGAAATCCCGTTGGAAGTATTCTGGTCCAGGCTATGGAGAATCTGTAGAACTGAACTCCGAGCTCTCGCAGCATTTCGACGTCCCTCTTATAGTTATGGTATGAATCGCAGGCTATATCGCCATTGTCTTGGTTGACAACTCTCCACGGCTCATTGCGTGCTGTATAATCCCAAATGCTTTGAGATTTATCTATTCATATGAAGAAAATACTTTCGTTAATAAAGTGCAAGAAAATTGTAACTTTTCCAGTTAGAATTGTTTTTTGTAATTTTTCCAATTATGTTACAGTATAAAAACTAATTTCGTATGTTTCGTATGTTTACAAGAAATAATTGTACTTGTAAAACTAATGTTTATTGTTTAATCATATTTATTTCATTAAGTATTGTTTGTTAGTTTTTTTATTTGACATATAACGATGTAGGCTGGGGCCATCTTTCGTTAAAGTTCGAAAGTCAAATAACTACATTAAAATAACGCACAAGATGTAGACAGATAATACGAAAATGTACAAAAATTACACTATATATCACTTCACTAATGATTGAAATCAAAATGTTCTTATATTAACGGTTTTGTGTCAAAATCGGACAAAAAAGGATTTTTAAGTTATACAAAGTAAAGGGTAATAGGATCACCGATATAATGTTTCAAAGAATTGTACGCAATAATAAACTTTCCAAAAAGTTACGAAGTTGTGTTTGGAAAATTATTTTAGGTAATTTATTATACGCGTTTTTCAAGTTACAAAATTAAATTGTTATATTCCATAATTAGATCGTTTAGTACATCGTTAATTAATTAAACCTTAATAATGATTAAAGAACACCGTTAATAAACTAAACCTAAATAATGATTAAATTTTATGTGCAAGCAAAGACGAGCAATTAGTCGTATCTGTACATTTTTAGTTCATTATTTATAATTATTAATTCAGTTATACGCCCATATAAGCTAAATTGTTAAGTAAAGTTTGATTTGCAATTTCAGACGCTTTTATTTTATATTTAATTTTAAATAAGTTTTAGAATTTTATTAACTATTTAATGTAAACTTAATAATGGTTTCTTGTTACAAACATTTTAATACCTGATACATTCCAAGCGCCCTCAATTTGATAGGCTGCTGTAGCAGTGCCAAACATAAAACCTTCCGGAAAACTTCTCAGTTCATTTTGCTTGCTGCTCGCTACGCTGTCGCTTTCCGATAATATTTCTGCGCTGTAAGAAAATATAGATACATAATATAGACATTTTTAAAGAAGGTGAATTTAATACAAGAGAAAATCTAATAGTTTAGTAGTAATTAAGAAACATATTGTAAGTAAATAGGTAAAACCCTTAATGAAAAGCATTGGAAAATATTTTCAGTAAAAAATGTTAGTAGGATTTCTTACTTTTTTTCTAGGTTTACTGTATTTAATTTTAAGATACTTTTAAATTTCAGACAAAATCTTTAACCAACATGGTGCCTAGAGTTCAATGATAAGAGCACAGGGGAAAGTGTCTTTATCTAAGCAAACATCCACACAACATCCATAGATAGAAACATTTTCTTAAATTTAGAATAGTTTTTTATACCAGTATATATAAAAACGAGAAATTTAAAAATCTACTATCATCGTACCACATTTACAGCAACCCTAATGCATAATTCCCATCATGGAGTAAAATTTGTTTTTACACAATTTAAAAATCCTTTTAACATATTTGATGCTTTCAAAGTATTGTACAGTGTTTTTAGAATAAATACAGAGAAGGTGGAAAATTCAATTGCTGGAAACTCTAAATATTTACCAAACTGTCGGATATGTTGAAGAACAAATGCTTAAAATGTAACAAAAACAATAAGAAATAAAACAGAAATATACGGCAATGCCAAAAAATATCAGTCTAACTAATGTGATTAGTCTTGAGCCATCAAGCTAATTCATAACACCGTTCCTGAAGCGGTTAGTGGATCAGAAAAAATATTAAGATTAGGCACATCTCGCAAAATTGTGTTGAAAAATGTGAGTGCAGGAATGACACTTGCACGGCTGTGTGATATTCGTGCACGCTCTAGGTAGGTGAAATAAACTAGCACATCAACCTATTAATTAAACAATTCTTATCAGAATTAAATGGAATTACAGTTAACCGTACCCATTAAGTAATACGAACGGAATAAATAAGGATAATAACGTTGAATGAATAAATAAGTTGTTTCAGATGACGATCAGATAGCTGCTTTCGTTTCAAGAAAACTATTGAACAAAGACTTAAATAAAGTAACAATACATTTGAAGATAGTAAAGAGAATACTGTATAACAAATCCTAATATCTAGTAGACTTTTTAACAGGCTTTCATGAAATTACTATGAACTGTTATTATCCATAATTACACCGAGATCTCGCAGAGATGAAGCTGTTTTGAGCGTAGTTCCAAATATGTTCTCAAGTAAATTTCAAACAGTTTCAAAAATGTATTGAAAAGGTAATCTCTGTTTGAGTTTAGGTTAACCATAGTAAAAATTAAAATATTAAATAGTAATATAAGTATTCAGATACTTTCACATTGTGAAAATAGCATAAACGTAATAATAATGAGGAACGTAGTGGTTATTAATGAAGAATCTATCAAAGACTTAATATGATAGTCATTATAACTAAATTATCCTTTAATAAAATATTATGGTTTTTATTTTTGTTTCAATTGTTAACAAACTAACAAGGTCTGATGCTGTTCAGTGATGATATCTGAATTGCATATGACGGTTCTCGAATTTCCAATATCGGAAGAGTTTTCTTCGGGTCTTTCTACTACTATAGTATATCACCTAGTTGTATGTCTGTCACATTTGTATTAAAATCGTATTTTCAATCGAAACCCTTCAGAGTATGAAAGTTATGAAGAAAATTTAGCCAGTTCAATTTCAAGTGACCTTTAAATTTCAAAGCTTTTCTTCCATTCTAACAATTATACATATCTTTTGTCTTTTAGTCCAAGCTTTGAACCGTCAATATTCATAATATTGTAAAGATCAATTTCCGTGGTGTCTAACTTTCGCATCGAATTTCGTCAAAATCTCTGAATATTGAAATGAAATTAAAGCATTTTGACATTTGTCGCATTTTTCAAATATCCTTTGGCGTCTGGTATCATTGAATTTCACAGAGATATCTATTAAGTAAATGTTTATGTTAAATTTATTTACTAAAAATACATTTAAAACGCATAAAAATAATATTATCAGCATGTTTAAAAATTAAGTGATCTTATAATTTTTAAAATAGGCGAATAATAAGCAATAAAATACAGTGTTTTGTATAACAGGAAAGTATACGCGTATCCATCTAGGATATACTGAGAGCGAGTAGTGAGACACGTGACAGGATATATAGAAGCACGTAAAACATTATGTATTACACTGTAAATATAATTCAAAATAATAGACTCTATAAATAATTAAAAATTATTTTAAAGTGTGATTCTGCGCGCCCACAATCAGGCTGAAAATATTTTATTTCGGCTAAAAGTTTCATGAAGGCTTTAAATTTATTTAAATATATCTAAGCAGAATATATATTGAGACATTTAAAAAAAAATACTTACCAAAGTGTAGCAAAAATCAAATATCCCACAAACTTCATTTCATCAGATACAATTATTGTATCAGATACAATTATTCACATTGAAATGGGCACAGATATGTGGACGCGGATTTGTTTCAAGTCCCGTCCCAACAGTACTAGTTTTCGCTAAAATTCAATCGTTTTATATCCACGAAACATTCGATAATATTATTACCAATCTAAATATAAGATTTCAATATTTATCTCAATTCATCTTTTCTTATCTCGTCTTATATTAATATTTCATGTAGGTACTAGCAGGCGAATAAAATTCACCTCTCGTTTGCTATGTACAATAGAATAATTAAAAAACTAAAAATAAAGAAAATCTGTTTATATCTTTATTCATAATTACATTAAATTATCAGTAATTTGTCTTTTTGTTTGAAAAACAATCAAACAAATAAAGAATTCACTACCACCATATTTGTAGAATTGTAGAATGTTTATTTTTTGTTTTGTAATTACCGAAACATTTCTTAATTTTATTGCATAGATTTTATTTGACGTTAAATTGTTACAGGTAAGTTTTTACGTCGAAGAGTATCAAAAAATATATACCAAAATGATTAATAAGTTACTGAATTATATACAGAGATATAAAAAAAACAAAAAGCCGATACACTGTACCATATCAGGAATCTTTCTGTTTAATTACAAATTATTTTTTTACAATTTGTATTCTATGTTGGCTAAAACTGAATACACTTAGTTTAAACCTGTTCTTATGACGCGTAGGACAGGTTCATCAACAAGTCTGTATATATGCATCATCAAACGTTCTCATTGAGCTTCAACATTATCGAAGAAACTTTTCGTCCATCACAATTCAACTTAAACAATGAACATGAAATTCAAGTTTTTTCATTGTCATGAAATATTGAGCATAAGTTACGCGCAGTACTTTTTGAGTTTATTAATGTTCTTACCAATCGAATTTTTTCCAATTTTATGCTTCTTGCTTTACTTTCTTATTAATTAAACAATTTCTATGACCATGCTATACTCTACCGCATAAACACATGTATTGACGTAAACGGTGTTTAATTGTGAACTAAACAAACACATTTAGGATCACTAAATCCACGCTTTGCATTATTATATTATGGATCCTCTGTGGATATGTCAAATTATTTATATCGGTACAATGCAACTTAATACCAGTGAACATTTCACTGTTTATAATGAACTGAAAGAACATACATTAAAAACGATGTATTTAACAATAATAATTTTCGCTCGCGATTATTTCCTAACAAAAAAATTGATTTGAAAAACATTTCTCGTATAAACTGCGTTTTTGCAAACTGCTTCTTAAACTTTTTTAAAGTAATTGCCATTATTAATTATACTAAACAATGAATATACAAATCCAAACGCGAATTTACATAAAAAAGAAAGTAATTCAAGAAGTTTAATAAGCAAGAATGATTGCGTGAAAAGAGGTTAAAAATTGAATGCTTGACGACCTTTCATTATAGAAAAAACCACATTTCAAACGATCTTTTATTAAAATCACGAGTGGTGTTGTTTTTTTTAAATTAAGTACGTTGTTTTCTATTCCATATATATTTTCTATTCTATATATTATTAATCTTTTTTTTCATTTATAGAAAGAAAAAAGGAAATTTTCGTCAAGGCCTAACATTTTATTTAAAACACAATTCCCGGTTAACCGCAAATATTGAGCGTATATGAAAATGGCATATATTAAGAACAATTCATTTTAAAATCGGCTTCGGTCTACCATTCGGAATCATATTATTTTTTAATAGAAAGTAAATAACAATATACGTTAAGCCGTTTTAAACAAACACGATGAAAATATACAATAATAAACTAATAAAATGAATTTAAACAGTAAACGGCATCACAATAACTAATGCAATTAATTAAATTCGCTGACAAAATATATAATATTTTGTATATTTATATAATGGAAAACTATATAAAAAGTTATTCCATTAATGTTTGTTTACTTCAACTGGCATTTGGTAGTTGGCAGATTTTTACACAATGGTTCTGTGTGTTTGTGTTTGTATTATTTCAATATGAATATGACAAAACATGGGTTATTTCTTTTGAATATAGCCAAAGGTAAGCTGAGAAGTTACAGCTTGTTTTCTCTATGCAAATCGGCACTTACGTAATCAATTTTAGTTTCTTATGGAAAACTTCTACTTCGCGATATCCCATATAATTTTATAACCATGAAGTTTGTATGTTTAATATACTACACACACTGGTACTGTTCGGTTTCCACATTCAGGCTACTGATGTATTGGCATATATCCCGACCATACTATAACAAGAAATTGCCATTTAATAAATGCTAAAACCCTGAAAAATTATTTTAGTATTATTATAAACTTTTCAAAACTCTTTATTTGCCTAATATTTTCGAATTTTTTAATAAAATAAAGCAAATACCCACGTATTTCTGATATAGGAATTTTTTGACACAATTTCATGTGTCAGTACAAAACATAGAAAAAAACTATCGTTTATGTTGAAGAAATTTTCATTTATTAATTTAAGTTTCAAATGAGTACTTTAGTTTTAACATTATCTAGGAACTCAAATATGAGAGACCAAAAAATATTTAAGTGAATACATTAAAAATAAACCAAAATTAATTTAGTACCTAATTTATTGTAATATTTGAATATAGCGTATTTCAAAAACATATTATAAGTTGCTTTGTAGTAATTACACCAAATAAACTTACATCACTAACATCAACGAAGCAAAGTGTGTAGATTAAATTTTTTTTCAATTCTAAAATTCTTTTTGTTTAATTATTTTTGTCACATAAATAAAAAAAAACCATATCATATGTATATACCTGATACATGAAGAAGGTTTGATTGATCGGTGATAACGAGTTTTACGAGTATAATAAAGTTTTAATAAAGTCTAGTACACCAAGGTTTTATCTCATTTAGTAGATTATTAACGTATGTTTGTTTTTGGAATTAATTAGATATATGACTTAACGTATTTTGGTAAACTAAGTGTCTAAAAATTAATATTTTCTAAGTGGATTATTAGAGATATAACAAAATTTGGGGTAAAAAACATATTAAATGAATGATTTTCACAATATATAACTTTTTAACTAAAATTGATGTATAAAATTTGCAATATCTAAATTCCTATATAAAATCAGGCGATCAAAGTAGTCACGAAAGTCACAAGTCACGAAATAAAATATTTTCGATGTGTTGTTGAATGTGTAGTGTGTTGTTGAATGAGCAATGTGTTGTTGAATGAGCAATTTGATGTTGAATGAGCAATGTGTTGTTGAATGAGCAATTTGATGTTGAATGAAAAATGTGTTGTTGAATGAAACCGCGTTTCCTTGAATGATGCTGACACCGGAAGACAAACAGTATTTGTATTTTTATGTTATAAGGAATAAAACTCAATTTGAATTAGGATTTTGTTTAAGATCACAAATGTACGAGTACCATTGGGTACTTGTTCTTAATTGGCTCTAGTTTTGAGTTAAGTTCTAAGTCTAGTTTTGTGTTATTAATAACAGGAAACAATACAATATTTTTCCTTATTTTTTCTATTTCTCGGATATCCTGTTAAAATTATTCACCCTGTTGCTCATTTTAATTTCTCAGATTGACCGGATACTTAGTAACCTAAAAAGTTTAAAGTAGTTAACGTACACTCATATATGTACCTAATTTTTCCTGATTTTTCGAATATTTTATGCACAATTTTTTTTCCTGATTTTTCGAATATTTTATGCACGGCACATTTTTTTAATAATATATCTGTGACTAGGCAATATTTTAAATTAGATTTTTGTCACATCAATGGTAAAATTTTCTTCTCTGATTATTTTATGAAATATTTGGAACTGGAACCCAACTGCATATGACTTTTCTTACTATAAATTACTTAGAGGTAATTTACTTTTGTACGACTGCCTCATAGGCAAATTGGACAGAGGTTCTTTGTATATTCACTTGTTTTGCCAAAGAGAAAATTCACCATCTTTAAATCGGCAAAGGTATGCAACTAGGATCCATTTGCGTTTCTTAAAATATGTTGGCAGCAGAAAAATATTAATTGGCAAATGGTCTATTGGCCATTTTCGCTACATAGGCATTCTGAAATCAAACCTTTTTATCGTATTTATCCCAATAATGCAATGCAGGTTTTGCAAACTACGAGGTTCGTAAGCATTGCTTATTAACGATGTTCACTTTCTAAAGTGCCAAATACGCCTGTTTCGTGAAGTTAATTATATTTTTATTTCTTTCGCAACACCTAAGGTATGTTAGGTTTATTGTCACAATGTTTTCCCGAGTAAATCATTTTTAAAGCTATATCAATTAAATTTGTCAAACGAGAGTAGCGATAATCTTGTTGCAAATCAAACGAATTGTTATTATTGCAGAGGTTAGTAACAAGAGAAGTCAAGTTCGACTACGTTCTGCTCACTTTTTAATAATTCTGTATAATTATATCATACTATTGTAACATTTAGTCTGTAGGTGCTTTAGAAAAACACAAATGAAAACGAAAAAAAAATAGATTGTCTCCTAAAAATGTCATATATAATTAGAAATTAATAACTTTTAGATTTGTTTCTATACATTTCTTGTAATACTTTTCTTCGTGTTAAATTGCAAGATTCTAGGTTAACAGGAAGTATACGCTATAGTTTTAACGAATGATCAGTGAGTCAGTGTCAAAATATGTTGTTATTTAAAAGGTTGTATTTTATTGTATCGATTTAGGAAATAAAATTTTATGACTTTGATTAAGAGTTTGTAGACCTTAGTATTTGATACCTCTAGAAGTTCTATGAAATGGGATCTAACCAGCAGACCAGCTGGTGTACAACAAAGTGATTCAATAAGGGGTTTATCTTTTTCGTTCACCACAGAGCTGCTCCCGTTAAATCCTAATTCTTTTAAAAAGTTTTTTGTCAAATAACTTGGTAATGCTGTTATTGGATTTCTTAACTTTTTCAACATTTCAATATTAGGGGCTTAAATATTATTCCATCGAATGGACTGGGTATTATCAAGTTAAGAATGGTAATAGCCATGAAAAATAACTATTGAACACTGCTAAAATTAACTTAAAAATGACTAACTTAAGATTATGTAACTTAAAACTTATATTAATTAAATCGTTGGGAGAAAAACCAGGGGTAGGAAATTGACCGTACAAAAATTTACTTTTAATAATCAGTATAAAAGAGAGATCAAGAAAACTATATTGATAATGAAAAATGACAATTAAGTTTTTAGTATGATATTTCTTTAAAAACCAGAGTTCTAAATTTAGCAAAATAGAAAGACAATAAAAAACATGTCATAGATCATTGTTTCATATTATTATGTACTGAAATATAAGTAATCGCAACGTATTTGTTGCTAGCTATTTTAGCTACAATACGAACTGATATTAATAATGTCTGTAACAATAATAATTAAAAAAATTACCGATTTGGACTTGCAAAAATCCCAAATTCGATAACTCTCATAAATTCCGCTTCAGTTTGTAGTGCAGGTAACCGTGGCGCGATGGGCTTCTTGTCCTACTGCCTCGGATATACCGTGATATATTGCCAACTTCCACTAAATAAAACCATGTCATAGACAGAACGATACATCTACAAATTTTGTGAAGCAATAGCCAATATGCTCGGATATACTTCAATTTTGACAAGACTATCTTCGACGGCTTATTTGTTTTTTTTTTACGTTCAACTCTCTTTAAAAATATAAATAAAATATTAAAAACATGGTATAAAATATTAATGAATATTGAAAATTGCATATAAAATGTTACAAATTGCATATTCCTTATACGTAATTTTTATTTATAATTCCTATTTGTATACCGCTGTAGTGAGACTAATTTACTAATATAAATAAAAATGGTGCTTAGTATTGCTATCAGCTCTTCGATTCTTTCGCTGCTTTCCGAAAAATATAATTAATAGTAAGATATCTAATGGGATTATATATTTTTAGTATAAATAATTATAATGCTTAAAACTTGTAAATAAATAATTATCATTAACTAAATGTAAATTGGTTTTATAATAAATAGGTTACGTTAGTGTTGTCAAAATTAGGTATGCTGTCAAAGTTGATTTTTTAAAATTTTGATTATGGATTCAATACTAATTTCACGAGTATTTCATCAATTAAAGGCCTAACGATGTATGTACTTACTTTTCTATTAATCCACAATGAACACAGGTATATAATGATCGCGAATATAATTTACTATACATTTACTTCTTTTTTTTATATTTACTTCGATTTTCTTATACATTTACTTCGATTTGCCCTAATTTTTTGTTAATTTTTGGAATGCATATTATTAAAATATTTTGTCTACCAATTTAGTAAAATCCATGGAACTATATATAATATGTTTTTTTATGATTTAAATCAACTGATTTACCCTAATCTAAGCGCTGCTTACAATCTTGTGTTGAGAGAATTTCATGAAGGGGTTCAGATTTTTCCAATTTATGAACAAATAATATATGATAGATTATAGACCTATAATGCCCTATAATGATAGGTTGTGGATAAAGAATTTATGATACATTATAGAGAAAACTCATAGTTATTTTTATTACCATGAAACACTTTACATAAATGTGTGACTTTCAATAATATAAATTCAGATCTGGATGTATAAATTACTTGAAATTGTTTCTTTTAATTTTCATAGTTTGGAGAAATCATTTTTAAAAAAATTGAAAACCCTACTGTATTTTTGTTTATTTTCATATTAATGTGTGTAATTATATTGTGATATTAATGAAAAAATTATCAAACACCAGTCAAACTCACACTAAACGTAAAAGTTAAACGTGTGTTCATTTTGACATATGTTTACAAGATCTATTTATTACATAACTACCCAAAAGGGATGTTATATTTGAGATTGATGTATGTAACTATGCAAGTTTTTTATTCCTTCATAGTGACGAAAAGGGTTAAACAATTTTAATACATACGATACCGCCAAATTGGTGTAATGTGCCTTGAGCACATAATCTATGTAACGTCACAACAAATGAAAGAAACGCGCGTAATGTTTAAATTAATTGTGTGAAAATATAAATTGTAACAAAACCTATTGAGTGTGATATCTTAGTCAAAATCTCGCGTAAAGGGTTCCGAAATTATAATTAATTATAATAATGTAGGTATTCGTTATAAAACAGAAAGGGAGAAATTATAAATAATGAGTAATAAATTACCTGTTGATAATCTCCGCGAATCAAGTACAAGCTGTTCGTGTACAAATCCATATGGGAAGGGGGCAACAACTTGCCGCGTACGCGGCGTAGTGGGAGGGCATATCTGCGAGAAAGTAACGTAAACGGGCACACACGTGAGTGCGCACGTTGTGAATAGACGTCGCTAAGAGCTCTTTACACTTAAGAGCTGTGGATGCAAATCCTGATTCTAGGAAATATTATAATTACTTTAGTTTTACGTTAAGCGGATTCCCGTTTTTCTTTATTGTTTTTGGTTAGTTAATTATATAAAATTGTATTTGTTTTACTACTAGCAATAATGTATTTACATTGGCTTTATGTTACCATGGTTATTTCCACTTTTGTGATTTTGAATAGGCAATTAATTAATATAAACTTCCCTTTGATGAATACGACATGTTAAGGTTGAAAATTGAGGGCAATCGATCTGCCATAAGGATTCTTAACCTAAGAAGTCTAATGTACTACCGTCTTTTACTTTCAGTACAATTCTTTCACACGGTGTATTCTTAATTTTTGTAATTATTTGTTTAAGTGATTATATTGGTACTAAATAATTTTGTTGGTATTACTCATAACTTAAAAACTGTTATAGTTTCAGCAATCCTAAAATTCGTAGAATTCCGTATCTTAAAAGCAAACAACGAAATATTTTTAAGATCACTTACGACTACACTCTTCCATCCGCCTGTTGTAGTCTTCTTTCTTAGAAGCTTTTTAACTTCGAAACTTGAAATTTAGCTTAATGATAGAACATAGTCGTAACAATAAAGCAAAGCAAGTACCAACATTAACCTAGATTTTGCATAATGATAACGCAAAACAAGTACTTACCTGACAGTTAACATTAAAAAAAATGGAAATTTTAAAACGCAAAATGAAAAAAATAATTGTAATATCTTCTTATAACAAATTTCATACGAATAAAGCTTTAGGCACAATACATAATTAATAATAACACTAGTATATAATATTTCACCTTTACAATCTTTTGTAACCTACTAAGAGATCGATAAGCATAAGGGATTTATGAATATAGAGGGAATTTTGTTGGGTCTTCTATTTTATTTCGACGGGCTATATTATAAGTTACTGTTATGATTTCACAGTAAAATTTTTAAAACATATACTTAAGTTTTTTTTTATTTATCCTAAATTGTATATGCCATAAAAAGAATCAGTTGCTGATACCTGCTACTTTGCGTTACATCAAAATTGAAGACAAATTTAGGGAAACCAAACTTCAAGAATGGTTTCAGGTATGCGAATAAGTAACCTAAATGTGTTTCAAGATTTTTGATAACACCAATGATCTTATACAATCTCGTTTCATAATTATAAAATTACATTTAGATCAAAATATTCAACTTAGAAATAATCTTAAACATTTTATCTAAAGATAAAAGTTCCTAAATTGCCAGCTTATCTTTGAACGCGAAAACGCAAAACTGTTTATTTGTTACAAAGTCCCTGCTCAGGGAGGTATTCTTATGAAACAATTGTAATTGATAACTTGCATCACACTTATCGCTATCTTGGTCCATTAAAGATATGAGGATAAAGAAAGAAGATATTATGTCATAACAAGATGTTAAGTATATTCTCGCAACAAGGTCGGAGATAAATATGACAGACTTGTTGACACGACACACGGATATCTAACGTGTTACGTTAATAACAAACATTTTAATATCAACTTATTTTCGTACGGCTGACAGATTAGTCTTTCAACTTGAAGCTTGTGCGTATAGCAGAAATCTGATAAGTTCGAATTGTGACAGGCAATAGTCGAATAATTTCTATGTAACTTGGTAAGTCCATTATGAGGATTTTGTTATTAATAGAGATATAAAGAGTTTGTATAAGATTGTCTGCAAAAATAAATAAGCGGCTGAACGTTATTTAAATTCTTTGCATAAAATAAAAAGAAATCATTTAATTAATTCGTTACTATTTTAAAGACATGGAAAGGAAACGTTTTCACTGCTTAACTCTATATTTGTGCTATATTTACAAAATATGCAGATAATCTACAAATTTGTATCCTCTCGTGAAAATAATATTTTGTCTCTTATTATTCAATGAATTGTATTCATTAATGGATTGACTGACCAATTAAAGATTTTATTCTGTGTTGATACAGTTGACAGCCCTATTACGTTGATAGCAATTGCTGCCATATTTACATAGGTTACATTAAAATAACGTAAAACTTGAACTTGAAACTTGTGCGTATAGCAAAAATCTGATAAGTGCGCATTGTGACAGGCAATAGTCGAATAATTTCTATGTAACTTGGTAAGTCTTAAGGATTTTGTTCTTAATAGAGATATAAAGAGTTTGTCTAAGCCTGGCTGGAAAAATATATAAGCGTCTAAACGTTATTTAAGTCCTTTACATAAAATAAAGGTTATTTGATTAAGTCGCTACTCTTTTAAAGACATAGAAAGGAAACATTTTAACTGTTCAACTCTTTACTTGTACTATATTTACGAAACGTGCAGATAATCTACAAATTTGCATCCTCTCGTGAAAATAATATTTTGTCTCTTGTTATTCAATGTTAATCATTAATTGTTGAGTAACCAATTAAAGATTTCATTTTGATAATGTCCATGGAGTTGACAGCCCTATTAAGTTGACAGCAGTTGTGCCCTATTTAAATAGGTTAAATTAAAATTATGTAAATATTGCATTGTATCCTAATTTTAAAAAATTGTGACAAATAAGTAACTGATTGTATAACTCCTTAGAATATGGAAAATATGTGTATGTATTTGTTGACCTGAAAGAGTTGACAGTCCTATTAAGTCGACAGCAGTTGTTGCCTTATTTAAATAGGTTAAATTAAAATTATGTAAATATTGTATTGTATCCTAATTTTAAAAAATTGTGACAAATAAGTAACTGATTGTATAACTCCTTAGAATATGGAAAATATGTGTATGTATTTGTTGACCTGAAAGAGTTGACTGGCCTATTACGTTGACAGCAGTTGTTGCCCTATTCAAATAGGTTACATTAAAATTATGTAAATATTGCATTGTATCCTAATTTTAAAAAATTGTGACAAATAAGTAACTGATTGTATAACCCCTTAGAATATGGAAAATATGTTTATGTATTTGTTGACCTGAAAGAGTTGACTATCCTATTACGTTGACCGCAGTTGTTGCCCTATTCAAATAGGTTACATTAAAATTATGTAAATATTGCATTGTATCCTAATTTTAAAAAATTGTGACAAATAAGTAACTGATTGTATAACCCCTTAGAATATGGAAAATATGTTTATGTATTTGTTGACCTGAAAGAGTTGACTATCCTATTACGTTGACCGCAGTTGTTGCCCTATTCAAATAGGTTACATTAAAATTATGTAAATATTGCATTGTATCCTAATTTTAAAAAATTGTGACAAATAAGTAACTGATTGTATAACCCCTTAGAATATGGAAAATATGTTTATGTATTTGTTGACCTGAAAGAGTTGACTATCCTATTACGTTGACCGCAGTTGTTGCCCTATTCAAATAGGTTACATTAAAATTATGTAAATATTGTATTCTATTATATTAAAATAATTACGAAAAATAAATGACCATTTTTATAACCCCTTGGATGTGGAAAATATGTTTACGCGTTTATTGACCTCAAAGACACCAGCGATTTTGATGGCGGAGATAAATTTAAGAATGGGATTAGTATTTTTATGTGGTATCATTATAGTGTTAAAGAGATGGAGGCTATAATAAGTGAGGCAATCGTCAACAGAGTTGCGAATTAACGTTATCAACTGTCGACGTATACCTTAAAGAGAATTCTGGATTGCTTTGAACTGGTAAATTAATAATTCTATTACGTTCTCCAGGTTCCAGGAAATGAAAACCATACCTCATTTTCTTTTTCCACAATGTGAATTGTGACAATATTTCTTGTTAGCTCTCAATGAAGTAGTTTTTCTTGAAATACGATTTCTGTTATCTATGATATTTCTCATTTTACACTAATTTATGGGTGGTGTAAGATAACCAGCGAGTGCCGTGTCATCTCGCTTCATGACATTGACTATAGGTAAAAATTATTCTAATGATTTTCCTCAGCTCCGATACATATCAGTGCCAGAGATTTATAAAAAAAAAATACCTTATTTTTCCGTCACCTTTCACAGTTGTGGAAATTTTGGATAATTCGGATTACAAATGTAGTAGAACGTACCAACTATTCATAAAAGCTCCGTATTGCTCCAAATATTAGCTTATGACAACTACTACTAATTGTACAGTTTCATGATTACTGCGAGGCTGGAATAAATAGGTACGTTCTTGTTTTTAAATTTGTTGGGGTTTTATTCGTATTGAACGTTAGGATATTTTCATGTTCAGCATTAGTTAAAATGATTCTTAAATTGGAAGGAATATTTTTGGGTAGTTTTTTACACATAACTTACAAAACTACTTTTCCGATTTCCAGTTTTTTTTCGAGCAAGGAAAATTGTTATAAATCAGTAATTATTTCAAAATCAAATTAAGTAACTCGGTACTTTTAATATAGTTACACTGCGGATAGGTAGAAACAGAAAAGTTGATGATTACAAGATTGACATTTTTTACGGAGCCTCTTATATTTTAAAACGAATATCCGCTTGTCACATATATATATATATATATATATATATATATATATATATATACTAGCGTGACCCGTGCTAAGTCTTCGCATTATTTATTCCATTATGAAGCTCAGGTGACAGATCAAACAAATATTTTACTAAAATTGACATATAGAGGCGCAAGTATCAAAAGCATTGAGCTAAAGCGCCACTTTATTTATCCGTGAGTGGATTTGAAATTAAACAAAAATTTTACCGACCGTCAATCATATTGACGTTGAGCCGTTAAATGGCTGCATTGCTGTTTGTTGTATATAATTTTAATAATTAATTAATTTGCAAAAACAATAGAAATAATAAATTTTTTAGTTGTGGATGCCGGTAGAGGAAGCAATTATCTATAAAATGATATATAATTTATGTGGATTAGTTGTGAGGTTTTTTCTAAAAAGGGAGTGTAACATCTTAAAACCTTAGCGTATTAATATATATAATAATAATAATAATATGTATATATATATATATATATATATATATAAATACGAATACAACAAAATTGAAAGGGCGCATTCGACCACACACCAAATTATTTCTATGATATTAAAAAACTGAATATCTTTGCTTACCAATAATTTATCATCATTAAAATAAACTCAAATACGAGCCTATTTTGAGCTTTATCGCTTGTTGATATTTTCTTTCGCTTCACTTATGCCTTTCTGAAATTTTTAAATTAAATACAGTTCTGATGACAATATTATAACATGGCACCATAAGGCCGATACGTTGATGGAGGAAGGAGGTGGCCATATGAACTTCTTTATGGCTAATAGTAAACCGGTTGAGTTTGGTCTCGTTTGACTTATTTTAATGAGTCGTTTGGCTATATATTATAACTGAGAGGATGGCGAAACAAGAAGAAGGTGGTTATGAAAATAATTTAATAGATAACATCGAGTTGGGGCTGGTTTGACTCATGTCAATGAGTTCTTCGTTTACACATAGTATCCAGGAGAATTTGATGATGAAGGAGAGAGATAATTAAGAGAACTTTTTAATGGTTAGCATTAAATCCATCTAGTTTGGGCATATTTAATACAAAAGTGTATTTTTAAACTATATTTATCAGTATCCTGTTACTTATTATACAATACCAAGATTGAAATAAATTTAATCTAATTATTACATGTTTAGCTAAAAATAATAAAATAGGCAAGTAAAAGCACACTATCAAATATGAAGGAAAGCCTAGTAAACAACTGTTACCAATATTATCAATTCCTAAAAAACTGTATTTGTATAATTATACATCCACAATTTGTTACTAAAAATTCTAACCATAATATATTTACTTTCTAAATATACGCAGGCGTGTCCCCTGGATAGGCATTACAGCCATAATCGTCGTGAACGCTTTCACTGATTTTATATCATTGCAAGGTGTCAACATGGACCAGGAACTGAATTTAAAAACCTAATTTTTATGTATTTTTTCATATTTTGCTGATTTTTATTGCTTAAAAACAAATAAGTATGACAACAATTTATATAGCTTTTCTGAAAGTTTTGAAGAAACTTTTGAAAAAAAAAATTATTGGTTTTTTATCTCTCCAAATTGACCTCTAAAATTTTAATTTTTTAAATATTTTATATTATTGCAAACATTTTATTTCATTGTGTTCATAGTTTTTTCTTTAGTAGTTACTAAATTTATAAATTCAATATTTCGGTTCTCTGTGTCTTTATTTGGGTTATAATTTAATATGATTATGTCAAAATTTGCATTGTCTTAGAAAATAGGTTGTGACAGATTGATGGACGGTCAAAAGAACACAGAATCATATCCATAAATATTCTCTTTTCAAACTTTGGCAGGGAAGACTAAAATCTATCTGTATTAGCAATGGTTGAACGCCATACAGCAAGCATATTTGCTTCAGTAAACCTCACGTAACTTTTTAATTTCACCACTCTTTAAATACAATTATATTGAAAAAAAAAATTTTAGCGATTTTTTTTTCGTATAAATTTTTGATAAATATCCGATAATTTAATGTATTTTCGTTGTTAGTTTAAACAAAAAATAAGGAAATACTTGTTTTTAATTACAAGGGCAGGCAGACTAGACTTGATATTTCGGACTTATATTAAATGCGAAATAAAACCACGAAGTTAAAATTTATAGTTTTATTACAAATTAATATAAATATTAACCTAAGTTTAGGGATATATCTAATGACTTCGGTTCATAACTCATGTCGACTACACCAGATCTGATGATCTCCTTAAATACGACAGCTGATTTTCTTGGAGTCCGAGTTTTTGCCGGATCCATGAAATCTACCTCGTAGAGACCAAATTTCATACTGAAAAGGGAATAAATTTCGTTATGCATGCATAATTTATTAATATTAGTCATTAATCCAGAGCCTAATATGTACAGGATGTAAAGCTGAATACGATAAAACCACAGAGAAATGATTTTCTTCGATATCCGGAATAGAACAAGTAAAACCATTTTGTTAAATTCTTTATAATGGAAAAGTTCTGATCGGATGCAACTGATTAAAACAATATATACAACTGAATTAAAAAAGAATGCACACAACTGATTTAAAAAAAATGTAAACAACTGATTTAAAAAAAAAAAACAGTCGTCCATTTGATTAACTACGTAAACGTCAGCTGCATTATGAAACGGACAAATATATACGTTCTGTTTTCATCGGACGCGACATACCTTTTACCTATATTGCGTAAAGTGATGTCACACATAATGTGTTTGAATAAAAACATATTTAAAACGCTATTGTTAACCGTGAAATGGCATTACATAATTTTCGCTTAAAATATTTTTGGAAGTAATTTTTTTATTTATATGTATTTTTGTTTTTACGGAAAAAATCTATATAGATGATATTGAATAATATTTCTTAACATGAGAATGAACAAGATTGAAAATTTGGCAATAATTTTAGAAAAAATATCAACTTGAAACTTTTATAATTCCGAAACTTATTCGAATTTAGCAATTCGAGCCATCAGAGAGAATTAACTCTCTGTGATTCTGTTGTATTTAATTTTATACAGGTGAATAAGCACTTTTATACAGGTGAATAAGCACTTTTATACAGGTGAATAAGCACTTTTATACAGGTGAATAAGATTTTGTTGTATTTAATTTTATACAGGTGAATAAGCACTTTTATACAGGTGAATAAGCACTTTTATACAGGTGAATAAGATTTTGTTGTATTTAATTTTATACAGGTGAATAAGCACTTTTATACAGGTGAATAAGTATAGTCATAGATGCTTAGTTATCTCAAAAGTATTTTTACTTACCTATACCCGTTCGCCCACTCGAAGTTATCCATGAGACTCCATGCCGTGTATCCTACCACGTTAACTCCGTCCTCATGGATAGCGTTCAGTAGTTCAGTTAAATATGTCCTATAATAAGTCACTCTGGTATCGTCTTCGATACCACCGAACGAAGAGTATCCATTTTCCAGAATCCATATCGGAGGATTGTTGAATGTATCCCTAATATAATTGAGAGATTTTCTAAATCCCCACGGCACCCGCTGAAAAAGATTCGATTTTAAAATAACTGTGAACACAGATACGAAATACACTTTTAAGATCAATTAAATTGACGAAATATTTCAATAATTTTTTTTTATTTATAGTTTTTTTTCATTAAGAAGAACGAAGTAGTAATGATATTTCAAATTAAATGCTTTAAAAGATAAAGGGTGTATCGGATAGACATTAGTTTATATTTTAAAGTCATAAATGTTTTCGTAGATCAATGGTCTGTGCCTCATAGTAAAATGAAGCGCAGTCCGCGTGAATTGAACAAGTTATTTCTTGGAAAGTTATATTCATTTCCGCCTATTATAATTTTTTATGGAGTCTGTTAAATTAGATACTTTGTTTTTGTTTATACAAAATTATTAAACCAAATCATCTCTTAAAAATTATTGAACCAAATTGGATGAAACTAAAAAAACCTGACGTTGTTTGAAGTAACATTCAGTTTTAAGTGCGAATTCAATATTTTAAAACATTCATTAAATTGCATTGCTATAACGACAATGAAGAAATGCATAGCTACTCGACACGTAATGATAAAACAGATGTATAATATTCCCATATACATTAATAGAGGACAATATGTGAATATTAAATCGCGCAATGACCTTTTTCATCCGCACATATATAGACGAAACGACCGTGAAAAGTGTGAAAGTATACTTATAAAAAATCGTGTCGGTAGTTTTGAGCGGTAGTCTGCGCGAATGAAGTCACAGATAATACTAATAAATGCTATTACCATAATTTTTCTTACAACTTGAACATACTAAAGAAAGAGGTGGGGGAATATACTACACAACCATTTCGAGTGCTATTTTCATATACGGCAAAAGAGATCAGTTGCATTTTAAAAGAAATAGAGATGATATCCTATTCGACGAAGTTTATGAGGAAAACGTATTTCATAACCAAGTTCGATATATATATATATATATATATATATATATATATATATATATATATATATATATATATATATAAAGAGGTATGCTTATGTAAGGTTCTCCCAAGTATTGACAATGAAAAGCTTATTTAAAAAATTAAACAAAACAGGGATGGTGGGTGGCGGTGATCTATTAGAACATGCGGAAGCAGGCGGGAAACGTGAGGAGGCAGTGTAAGCCGGCTTGCATAGGATTTAAACTAAACTAATTATTAGTGTCTAATATGAGAGCGTAAAATAAACAAATTAAAACACTACACTCGTGTTTCTGAATTCATGTGGATGAAGTTGCAAGATACTGTCAGTTTATGAATAAATGTAAAAATTTTCTTTTAAACAATCACTTTTATCCCATTACTTTACACTGAATAACAGAAAATATACCTCACCCTAACGATCGTCCCAGCATCCATTTCCCAGTTAGGATCGACGAAGGTGCCACAATCCATGTCGTCGTCCAGCGACGGTTGCTCAAATCTCCCAATGATAGATTCGTTCCTGTATATGTACCTCGTGGAATAATGGTTCATGCCAAAGAAATCTGCAGTTCCTTTTATGTATTCAACTTCCTCCGGCGTGAACTCTGGAAGGCGAGATCTGGGGAATCCTTGTTGGGCGCTTTTCGCTGCTACTTGTTTTTTGACATGAGGCGGGAAATCCCCATCGGGATGGTAGACGGCATGAGTATAGAGTCCATACTAAAAATAGTAGATTTATTTCGTACACCTAATTTTGAACACCAAAATAAATACTGGCAGGACAAACTTGTAAATTTATATATAAATATTTATTATTATATATACACTGGCATTTTTTATTATATATACAATTTATTTATATATACACTGGCAGGCTACACTTTTGATATCAAAGAAATCAAAAGAAAATATGTATTATTTTGAATATATTTGGCGTTAATTTTGTGGAAATTCATTATTCAGAATGAAATGAAACTACGTGATGTAGTATTTTTTTCTATTTTCTTTAAGTTCTTTACAACGACCTGGGTTTCATTGTATTACAACATCTTCAGGTAGGCTATTCGCAAAGATTTTTGCTTATAGCTCACCTGAATATGTTGTAATACAATGAAACCTAGGTCGTGATAATATATATAGTATATGTAGTTTTATTTAATTGTGATGTAATATTTTGTTAGTAAAATTATAGTGAATTTAAAAAAAAATGTTACAGAGACATTAAAAATATAAAAATTATTGATAAAGTACTGTAACGTAATGTAACTGTACAACAGTTAAATTTATACCAGCAGGGCAATTTTTTGCTAACAAGGAAATCAATCGAAAATATGGATTTCGCATTTGAAAATAAATAATGAAAATTTTAAAAATTATATCAGAAATAATAACAAAAATGAGGAGGAGAACAAAACGTGGTGATAACAGGAAGAGGGAATTTTTGAGATTAGAATTTTTCTGAAAAATCTTGAAATATTTTACGGAGGACGTATTCATGGTATCAGGATTCAGTTGACTCCACCGTTTTAGAATACTGTAATATTTTTAGAAGCGAGCATAGATACTAAGAAATTTTTAGAGTATAATCTTATATATCGAATAGATCGATAGTCGAACTGGTTTCAACTATCGATAGTCGAACTGGCTTCAGAGATAAGGTTATATTGATTTTGTTATTTTTATTACGATCGAATTACGAGTATATCAATTTCATTCAGATCTCGTATTTCATTTCATTGTGATCTCGTGTGAACTAATGTTTCAATTTCCTCATTTCTAAAGTAATATTTCTTTATTTTTGTAACTTTACTCTACTATCCAAACTACATTTTCTCTCATTTCATTTTCGTTTCTTATATGCCATTCTCCTTTCTTATGACTACAAATAACAAGATTTACGTTATATGTTTACATGGGATGTGTATGTATAGTTACATATAACGTATAAGTTATAATAATATTATAAATTCGATAGTCTGGATACTTGGATATTTATTATTCAATACCCTTTAATGGCGCGATAGATTTTTAAGAAATTTGGTGCAAACGTTTTTCGTGGTATCAATATTCCACACGAACAAAGCCGCAGATAAGCTTACATCCTATTCTAATATATGAATTATGAATATGCCACATTTAGTAGCGTTTCATTACTTGATTGTAGAGTTATTAGGTAATAATTATCTACAATTAATTTATTAATTATATTTTCAACCATTCAGTTATGCATTATTTTTTTCAGTCCAGTATAAACTATAAGGTTTATATTTCCTTTATAAAAACGCTTATAGAATACCATATATAATAATTAACCACATACGTTCTTAAACTTATCTTGAGATTTCCCTATACCTCTAGCATTATATTGATGTAGCTGTAAATAATAGTTTGTTTTGTATAAGCTTAAAAATAGTTATATGTTCCGATTTTTTATCAGTACAAAATCATAATATTTATTTTGTTTATAATATTTTTATAAACTATTTTAATGCCATATAAATATTTTAAAAGTTTAACTCAAAAAATATGAGATATACATTAACTCCCTTTATTTAGGGTATTGCATTCATTATTCACACATTATAGTTATTCATATTATATATAATACTAGCGTGACCCGTGCGAAGTCTTCGCATTATAAATTATTCAACTCAATTTAATAAATCAAAATTGATTGCAGGTATTCAATTCATTTCTAATTTTGCACACTGCTTATTACGTTTTTATTCCATTATGAAGCTCAGATGACAGATCAAACAAATATTTTACTAAAATTGACATATAGAGGCGCAAGTATCAAAAGCATTGAGCTAAAGCGCCACTTTATTTATACGTGAGTGGATTTGAAATTAAAAATTTTACCGACCGTCAATCATATTGACGTTGAGCCGTTAGATGGCAGCATTGCTGTTTTGTGTATATAATTTTAATAATTAATTAATTTGCAAAAACAATAGCAATAATAATTGTTTTAGTTGTGGATGCCGGTAGAGCAAGCAATTATCTATAAAATGATATATAATTTATGTGGATTAGTTGTGAGGTTTTTTCTAAAAAGGGAGAGTAACAGCTTAACCTTAGCGTATTAATATATATGATGATGATGATATGATGATTAGGATCGTTTTATTTAAATATATATATATATATATATATATATATATATATATATATATATATATATATATATAAATACAAATTTGTTTAATGATAACAGAATGTTTATTGCTCTAACTCGCATAAATCCTTGCTAATCTAAGTATTAATGAGATAGTGTAAGGTTGTAAAATTAAATAAATATTGAAATTCGGTGGACATAAACAGCGTAAATTATTATCGAATTATTATGAAAAATTTTAAACTTTACCAAAAAAATTGAAAAGTTTAAAAAAGAAATTGACTTACAAAGAAATCTCTGTAATCTTGAGCCGCCTGAATATCTTCAGCGCTGTCAGATGCTGGTTCATACCATGCTAAATCGTTCGTTAATCCAAGTCGGCCTTAAAAAAATTAGATTAAATAAATTAAAGATTTCACGAACGTATGAAATGTTCCTACTTCAAAACTGTCTTTACTTTCTAGACATTATAATTCATTGGCACACATCTTTATGATTTAAAATATATGCCCTATTACTACGAAGAAAATATTATCAACGTTCGTAACAATACTATTTCAAAACTGTCTTTACTTTATAGTAGACATTATAATTCATTGGCACACATCTTTATGATTTAAAATATATGCCCTATTACTACGAAGACAATGTTATCAACGTTCGTAACAATACTACTTCAAAACTGTCTTTACTTTATAGTAGACATTATAATTCATTGGCACACATCTTTATGATTTAAAATATATGCCCTATTACTACGAAGACAATGTTATCAACGTTCGTAACAATACTACTTCAAAACTGTCTTTACTTTATAGTAGACATTATAATTCATTGGCACACATCTTTATGATTTAAAATATATGCCCTATTACTACATAGACAATATTATCAACGTTCGTAACAATACTACTTCAAAACTGTTTTTACTTTATAGTAGACATTATAATTCATTGGCACACATCTTTATGATTTAAAATATATGCCCTATTACTACGAACACCATATTATCAACATTCCTAGTAATATTTAATATAATATTATACCCACTTACCATATAATCATGGTTTTACTACGAATATAAGTTTAACTCACAGAATTAAAATATAAGTTACAAAAAAAAATCAAATTTTTAAATACTACGATATCGATATAAGAATTAAATTACTTATTTTTATACGAATAAATTACTTTGAACGCAATGAAACACTGTTAAAATTAAATTAATTATTTTTACATTATATAATTAGGTATTCATGAATAATACAGACCTCCTTGTGTAGATCTAAATTCCTTGGCGTAGAGGTGATACGCAGAGGCATGAGCTTTGAGCATATTGTAAGCACAGAGATAGTTTCCAACGCCTCTCGCACCAACGAAAGGAGCAAGGTACGGATCTCCATAACCCCAAGCGCAAATTTGAAATCCTTCATTTATGGTCACCCAATTTTGTACTCTATCACCAAATAGCTCAAATACTACACGTGCATAATCAGTAAACCAATCCACGATTAAAGGGTTGGTCCAACCTCCCAAGTCTTGAAACCTTTGCGGCAAATCCCAATGATATATTGTGCCCATAGGCATTATATTATATTTCAGCAATTCGTTAATGAGATTATTGTAGTAAGCTACACCATCTTCAGAAATATAGTTCGAAAATCCATTAGGAAGTATTCTGGTCCAGGATATGGAGAATCTGTAGAAGTGAACTCCGAGCTCTCGCAGCATTTCTACATCCCTCTTGTAGTTGTGGTAAGAATCGCATGCTATATCGCCTGTGTTTTCGTTGTAAATTCTCCAGGGTTCATAATGTGTTATGTGGTCCCATATATTCTCTGATTTATCTGAAAAATAGCTAATGTTAGCATAATAAAACTAGAGAAAATAAAGCCGCCGTGCAGGCAAAAAGAAAACTTTGAAAGGAAGTCAAAAGGGGTTGTAAACTAGACTTGATCATTTTCAACGATAGAAATTATTCTAATTTTACATGGGTAAGTATCAGATTGGCTAAAAAATATTGAGTGATTTTATAAAATTTTGGAGTGAAAATTACACGTTAACAAACCAATTCAGATGTGAATGAGTGATTATGATACCGAGAAACTAAAATATTTGACTTAAGGGGATCCTTAATAATGAGAAGTGGATTGAGTTTGTGAATTACAAAGAATTGGGGAAGTCAGTTCGAAAAACCTAATCTCTAAAAGATAATTATAAGGGTTTAGTGGGTTATTCATGGACACATATATTTAGAATTACTTTTCAAGAACATATCCATTATTGTAATAGTGTACTACAGTCAGTTTCAAAGCTTGACACTTGACTTCTATCCGAAATGGCCACAATGGGGCAAAGTTTTAAAATTGTTGAAACTGGATGGAAAATAATTCCACGTCCTCTTTATTCACCAGACTTGACGCCGAGTCGAATTTCTATTTCTATGCTATCCCTTAATAGATAAAGTTGAGTAGTCGATAATTATGGAGCATATGCCGGTTATGATTAATTGCAATAAACTGAAATCAAATTATAATCTTTTTGTTTTGAAACTTTCAGTATTTATTTATTATAATTATAATACACCTGAAATATTCCAAGCTCCCTCGACTTGGTAGGCAGAAGTTGCTGATCCAAACATGAATCCATCTGGAAATCTCTTCAGCTCACTTTGTTTGCTACTCGCATTGCTATCGGCTAGTGCAAATATTATCCCTGTGCTGAAAATAAATTATTGATTGTAAAGGCTAATATGAATTAGCTTATTGAGTACTTTATATTGATTTATGACACGAATTCACGTAATTGTGTCAGTTGTGAAATTATGGCGAAATACAATTATTTAAAAATAAAGCCCAAAAGGAAATTATCATTAGTTTTAACGAGAAGTTAAATTCTTAACAATTTAGTTAATTTCTTTAAAATTCATCTCTGTATTCAAAATAGTTTTAAGAAAATATTTTAATTATATAAATAAAGAAAAAACGGAAACACTGCGGGATAGGTATTCCATAAGTCCTACGTCTTTCAGAATATTTTTTTTTGGCCAAATAGTGATATCGGACTGAAGTTTTATTATAATGCTTAATATTGAAAAAACTAGTGCCTGAACACACATCCGTATCGAAGAACTAAGTTATTGTTTTCTGAAAATCAATAGGGAAGAGTCAAAGCTTTTTGTTCGTCCATGTCTGTTGGAGTGTTATTTAAAAACGCTTTTTAATTATATTACATAGTTTCTGAGTTTTTTTCAAAACATAGCAAACATTATCTCTTTTCGCTGTTTCCTAAACGAATATTTCGGAAAAAAGAAAACTAGCGGTGTTAGAAATTTAACTGGAAAAAACTACTACAATGTTTTTTAAAGCTCTGCTTACTAAAAAAATTAAAATGAAACCTAATTAAAAAACCTGTCAAGCAAAAGTGGAACTCGTACTAAAATTGTCCGTACACATTTATGCATTTATAAATATTGAATGGTACATAATATTCCTAATAAACTATTTACAAAATTTTAATTTTTTAGAACAAATATATTGCTTCCTAAATCTTTCGCCGGCGCATATTTAAAAAAAATATTAATTTCAACTCTACGCGTTCCTGAGAAAAAGGATCTTGATAGACCGACAGACGGATAATGAAGTAATCCTATAAGGGTTCCCTTTTTACGGAACTCTAAATATGGTTTCTAACATTTAGAATATAAGTTATTAATTTGAAACTATATAACATGTTTGACAGTTCAAAATCTTCAGCATACATGTCAACAAACACTTCTCCACTTTTTCTTTTAAGTAAGAAGTAAAAAGTTCACAAAAGTCAAAAAGAGATAAAAAGTTAAATTCAAAAATGCGCCAGGCACCCTTCTATTCTCTTTACTTAAATCTTCATCACTCATAATCCACACTTTATAAAAAGATATTATGTACACCATAAGCTATACGATGATGGAAATGTTGTATCAGCCGATTAAATTATTTTGGATGAAATCCTAATAAAGCAATTAATGAACAAAACTTTCTCCTCTATAACATTAGTAAGATAAAACTGAAAAAGAGCTGTATAATACAAAAATAGAGATTAATCTAACAAATTATAACTATAATATATCTTACCTTAAATAAACAAATTATAACTATAATATATCTTACCTTAAATAAACAAATTATAACTATAATATATCTTACCTTAAATAAACAAATTATAACTATAATATATCTTACCTTAAACAAAACGTCAGTGCCAAAGTCTTCATATCAGTGCAACAATGTTTCAGTACTCGATAAAAGTTGACTGAAAGATAGAATATCGTAAATAAATTTTCTTTTTATACAGAAAACGTTATCTCATGTCAAATAGTTCTGGCAAGAAGATAAAAAAGAAATCAAACGTAAACAATGTATTAGCGTCCCGTTGTCCCCGTCATTGCACGTATACAATAATCGCCTATAAATTTCGATGACAATTTCCAAATTGCAAGTTATGGAACGGAGAATGTATGGTGGAAAGTATTTGCTAAATTTCAAGATGCTTTTTCAATTTTCCCGCTTTTCACACGAGAAAATTTCTACTGAATTCACATTTACACCTGTTTGAAATTCCTCCCTCGTACAATTTATATAAACGAGTGGTGAATGGTACTGGATGTTAATGTGGAGAGAAGACGTTATAATACATGTTATATATTGTAGAAGACGTTATAATACACTGTGCTCAATATTAGCACTGGCCACCTATTTTGACCGTGGCTTTCATTAAGAAATAGTATCATATTTTCCGGGACCGAAAGTATAACAAACATACGGTGTGTACCGCTATATCATAGCGAGAGGGCCTGAGAACGAAAGAAAATGACTATAATAAATCATTTTTTGATAGTGTATTGTGTCTTTCCCGAAATACACTAGTTCAACTCGGTTTCAAAGGTTAAGTGCCTTTCAGCGTGTACACACCGGATGTCGTGCGTCGTCATGGCGTCGATCTTGAATATTGAAAGATACGAATATTGTTTCGAAATAAGAGAAATCTGTTATGCTGGCAATTCGATGTTTTTTAAAGAAAATTGTGTTTATGACAATGACATATTTCAATGTTATTAAAATCGGGGAAAAGAAAAATCACAAATCAATTTGTTATTGAAAAATAAATTATTGTCCCAAAATAAAGGCGCAAATTAAAAAAAAAATGTAGATGAACCTAACAAAAATGTTTGCTACATAAATTGAACAACGAACTTTGTATACTAAACGAATTTATCGATACTTCAAATCTCTCTTTTAAAAAATCTCTTTTTTAATCTTCTGTTAAATATCTAAAAAATAACATAGAACTAGATATAAAACTAAAATAATCTAAAAAGGTTTATAAAACCGCACGCGCGGTATAGAGGAGAGTTATCGTATTATTGTCGTTATTATGATTACAGATTATTTTAGTCTTATATTTTCGAGAGAAATCCAAAAAAATTGTCGCTAGACCAATCAAACAACAAACTACATATGCCAAACGAATTTATCAATATCTCAAATAGAAAAATGGATTATATATCTAAAAAATAACATATAATCCATAATATACGTAGATACAAACAACAAACAACTTTATAATCCAACTACAAACAACTTTATAATCCATAATATACGTAGGTACCTATATCATGGATTAGAAAGTTTTTGATTTCTTTAACATTAATACTCTCATGCTGGAGAAAATATTGAAATGGTTTAATGGAGTTTATACTTTATTAACTATATAGATTGTCATTATTGATGGTCAACTTTTTTGTCAACTACCTTTAACGCAGATTAAAGTAGTTGTTGGTAGAATATTTTTCGAATTTCTAATTATATTAGTAACTTTTTAGTATTGACGTCTTAATTATTACATGTGAATAGCTTCGTAAGCTATTTTTCGTTTCAACTAATTGGAAGAATTAATAATATCATATAATTCATACGTGTTTTTGTATGCTGACATTGATAATGCATAAAATTATATATATCAGCCGATTATTTCGACATTAACCTCTATTCAATTGTTTATTTCAGATTGGGATTCTAGAGTTGCTTGCGCTTAACGATTATATTTAGTTAATTAGCTTTTTTTTATTACTCACTTTCTTTCCTTTTTTTTAAATGCCATTCTTTTCTACGGCAGCCATTAACGAAGTCGTCTCTTAAAAAGAAAAAAAATCGGAATACTTAGAATATTACTCACCTGCCAGTCCGACTTTCTGTTTTTTTTTCAGAAACCATTTGGCGTAGAAACTTGAAATTTTGCACCCCATTTATCTCAATTGTAAATATAATATTGAAAAATATTCATATAAAAATGACTCGAAAATTTTCTTTGTAATTCTATGTGTTATTGAGCGTTATAAGTATTTTATTTTTGTTTCAGGATTTTATTTATAAGTGGTCTAGAAATATTATTAAATATATACACAAAAACAAGCTCTCCATTTCATGGACTGTTGAAGTGAAAATTATGACAAAAAAATAATGTAAATTTAAGATTATATTGGAATATATATTTATATGGGGAAAAATAATATTAATATATATAAATAATTTAATATAAATATTACTTACACATAAACGTTAACAGGCGTCTAAATGTTTATGCTTACAGTGATAATTGAAAGATTTATTTTGACATATATCTAAGTTTTTTTGTTAACATGTAAAATTAATATTATGTTATAATATTCAAAATATATAATCAAATATATAATATAAAATAATTAAAAAGTATAATTAAACATATAATTTCTCTCTGACATCGGTGCAGTCATATAAAGAGGTTTTGCTATGATAACGGAATACACGGTTAAATATAAACTATTTTATTGCGCTCGTAACCGTAATATAAGAGTCTTCTGTCACTTTAAATGTAATTATTAGTTAATTGTAAGTAACTGTCAAATCGCAATACCATCATAACAATACAACAACTATCTTCTAAACTGCGCGTGCGGCCTTATATACTCTTTTAGCAAGGAGTAACAGGTAACTTCGGGATCATTCGATGTAATTATTGTCTTTGACAAATATCTTGAACATTTTTAAATAAAATATGTACATTATTCGGCGATGTATTAAAAACTAACCATAAATATTACTTGAATATTCAACTCTTGCGAAAATATTTGGTCCCAAGGGCCTATCACTTTAGCTTCTCTTTTAGGCATAAACAATTTTAACCGAATTGTGTATTTGAAAGTTGCTGTTTTAATTTAAGCTCGCGTTGTTTCGGAATCAGCTTCAGAAATAAATATCGCTTGTATTACTAATTGCGGTATTTTTGTTTCTTATGGGAAACTGGTTCAAGAATTAATGTTTTTTTTTATTTCTCCAAGTTTCAATATACTGATTTGAACAACAAATTAAAAAATAAATAAAAAGGAAATAATGAGTTCACCTTTCTCTAGTAAATAGCAAAGCCAAGTAAAAATTTGGATTCCATTTCAAATAGTTATCCTTTGTTTTCTCATAAAAAGTTAATAAGCATTTATATCCGTACAAAATATGCAAGACAAAATGCTTGTTGCATACCACGTGTACGAGAGACATGTTTTTGCCAAACAGTTTGAGAAATTTTCCCTCTAAAAGATAAGACGAGTGATATAAGAGTGCTTAAAAGATACGATTGTAATGTGTGACGTATTTATTTATTGACATGTGTTTTATCAAACGCATGTTTGTTTGTTTAAAAAAAGTATCGCGTACGACAGATACTCTGACATTTCTATCGAAAAAATTTAGATTAGATATGAGAGATTATTATTACGCACAAGAGCCATTTGCACGAATGCAACTTTTGGCCAACTCGACATTCAAAAAGCGACTATTAAAAGCACGAAATACTCACATACACAGTTTGTGAAATTCATAACCTTATGTAGCCTAAAATCTCTTGATCACAGCGAATTTAAGGACACCTCATTTGTTGAACTCACTTTAGTAGTTTAGTCTGGACGAGGGAACAAACTTACTCAAATACATACATACATAGCCTGTGAAATTCATAACATTATATACCCTAGTACACTCTCTGGATCAAGACGAATATAAAGACACTCATTTGTTGAAATCATATTAGTAGTTTAGTCTGTACCAGGGAACACATTTACTCACATACATTCATACATATATAGCCTGTGAAATTCATAACGTTATATAGCCTAGGATACTCTCTGGATCAAGACGAATATAATGACACTCATTTGTTGAAAACATATTAGTAGTTTAGTATGTACGAGAGAACACATTTACTCACATACATACATAGCCTGTGAAATTCATAACATTATATACCCTAGTACACTCTCTGGATCAAGACGAATATAAAGACACTCATTTGTTGAAATCATATTAGTAGTTTAGTCTGTACCAGGGAACACATTTACTTACATACATTCATACATACATAGCCTGTGAAATTCATAACTTTATATACCCTAGTACACTCTCTGGATCAAGACGAATATAAAGACACTCATTTGTTGAAATCATATTAGTAGTTTAGTTTGTACGAGGGAACACATTTACTTACATACATTCATACATACATAGCCTGTGAAATTCATAACGTTATATACCCTAGGATAGTATCTGGATCAAGACGAATATAAAGACACTCATTTGTTGAAATCATATTAGTAGTTTAGTTTGTACGAGGGAACACATTTACTTACATACATTCATACATACATAGCCTGTGAAATTCATAACTTTATATACCCTAGTACACTCTCTGGATCAAGACGAATATAAAGACACTCATTTGTTGAAATCATATTAGTAGTTTAGTTTGTACGAGGGAACACATTTACTTACATACATTCATACATACATAGCCTGTGAAATTCATAACGTTATATACCCTAGGATAGTATCTGGATCAAGACGAATATAAAGACACTCATTTGTTGAAATCATATTAGTAGTTTAGTTTGTACGAGGGAACACATTTACTTACATACATTCATACATACATAGCCTGTGAAATTCATAACTTTATATACCCTAGTACACTCTCTGGATCAAGACGAATATAAAGACACTCATTTGTTGAAATCATATTAGTAGTTTAGTTTGTACGAGGGAACACATTTACTTACATACATTCATACATACATAGCCTGTGAAATTCATAACGTTATATACCCTAGGATAGTATCTGGATCAAGACGAATATAAAGACACTCATTTGTTGAAATCATATTAGTAGTTTAGTTTGTACGAGGGAACACATTTACTCACATACATTTATACATACATAGCCTGTGAAATTCATAACGTTATATACCCTAGGATAGTATCTGGATCAAGACGAATATAAAGACACTCATTTGTTGAAATCATATTAGTAGTTTAGTTTGTACGAGGGAACACATTTACTCACATACATTTATTTATGTGAGTAAATGTGTTCCCACATTTTAGTAATTTAGTCGTACGAGGGAACAAACTTACTCACTTATGTATATACATACATACATATATAACCTGTGAAATTCATAACGTTATATACCTCAAGATACTCTCTGGATCAAGACGAATATAAAGACACTCATTTGTTGAAATCACTGTAGTAGTTTAATCTGTACGAGCAAAAAAGCTAATTCACATACATACATACATATCCTGTGAAATTCGTAACCCTTATTCTGCAGTAGTCGAGCAATAAGCCGAAACTTTATAACCTTAAGTAGCTTTTGCCTCATTACGAATTGTAGTTATGCTGAATTGTAAAATACAATTTGTATATACGTAAAAGTTTATATTTCGACTGCAAAGGAGACCGGCGTATAGTCTTAATTAATCGGACTCACAAATATTAATGGAAAACAATGGAAATGGAGATTTTAAGACTATATAAATATTGAATATATTTGGCGTTAATTTTGTAGAAATTCATTATTCACAATTAAATGAAACTACGTGATGTAGTATTATTTCTACTATCTTTAATTTCTTTACCACGACCTAGGTTTCGTTGTATTACAACATCTTCGGGTGGGATATTAGCAAAGATTCTATCTTTGCTAATAGCCCAACCAATTCGAAAACGATTAAGAACGGCATGAATTTGTTCTTTAGCAAAATCGTGACACGGTGATTGAACCGGAAAGAGGTAACAGGAACTCTTCTGGAACAAGGAATAAACTCATCGAGTTTGTGAAAGATAACATTCTTTGCATGTAGCAGAGGGAGAGAATCAGCGACTTTGCATCGACTTAGAAATCTCTATCAGTAGAGTATTTTGCTGATTTATTTATGTTCGGAAACGATATTGTAATGAAAAAGTTCCATCTAAGTACACGTACTTTCATTATTTTAAACTTTTCAATTCCCTTCTTATTCGGTATTATTTGAAGTCGTCTGATTTTTTTATAAAACGTTTAATTTTATATAAATATATTTATATAGAGACAAAGGTTTAAGCGAGTAGTATCAAACGCCAAATATACGTAGAGTTAATTACATGCGTGTTCCTGGCAAGCTGCTCTGAGCTGAAGTAATTATGATTTGCGTAATCGTTTGCTGTAATATATTTGTCAAAGTGCAATCAGACCAAACTTATCGTCGACGTCGGTTAACCTTCACGTGATATTGACACATATACGTTCCCACGCGTCCGATAACCCGTCATTTGGTGATGGCATCGTTTTTCGTAGGACACTCCACGAAAGGTGACGATTCACTCTGCTACAGTACACTTAAAATTGCACCATAGAATAAATAAAGAATGGATAAATGTTTGGTTAAAGCTCAATCTATGGTTGTCTTTACAGCAGTTCAATTTTTACAATACATGCGTTACTTACGTACAACAATTTTAACAATACATAATTTTTAAATTCACAGTTGTTATCAACATTAAGGTTTCAAAGGTTAGAGATAAATAAATACGTTTCATAAAGCACTAGATAATTTAGAATGTTAAATCTTAATTCAACGACATATTTGGTAATCACAATTCAAAATCATTTATTAATATACTTTAGTAGTGACGTCAAAGTGAGAACAGTTAAATTTGTCTTTAACAATTGATATATTGAACTATTCTAGTAAAGTTTATTTAGGTCTAAGTTTCTAGTCTTTTAATCAAAGAGTTAGAGATAAATAAATATGTTTCATACAGCACTATACAATTTAGAATATTAAATCTTAATTTAACCGCATATTTGATAATCACATTATAAAATGTGTTTATTAATACCCTTTAATGGTGAAGTCGAAGTGAGAACAGTTAAATTTGTATTTAACAATTGACATACTGATCTATTCTAGTTAAATTTATTTAGATCTAAGTTTCTAGTCTTTTAAGTACAATTTTTAAAACAAAAAAACTAAATTTAACGAAATTGCCGGAAAAAATATTTTTTTAATTAGTTAATCTTGAAAGTTATCAGTTTTCTTTACGATGACGCAATTTAAAACCTAAAAAGCGAAACTAATTAGATTCATATTTTCGGACAGCGAGTATCGAAACTTCTGCTGCGTGTTTCACTTACGTTTACCTCGTAATAAATTACTGACAATTCATTATCAAAGTACCATCAAAATACTTAAAATAACCGACATGTCATCAACCCCAAACCCTTCAATCGGCAAATGTAGCAGAAATCGGTCATTTAAAACTTTCAAATGCTTTTAATTCCTGGAAGCGACTGGATAGTTTCCTAAAATTTATATCACAGCTCGTTCAAAAAGTTTTACGCAGTACCAGATTTGAGGAATAAATTACGAATCAGAATAATGACAGTAAAGCAGCGATTTAAAAAATATTTATCTTGTTTTACTTCGGTTAAAAATTAATAAAAATAAACGACAAGGGACAATAGTTTAGACAATCTTAAAATTTCTGAGAAGTTCGTAAATATGAAAACATTTGCAGGCAGATATAACAGTAAAGAAGTCATTACTGATAAAGAACAAACAGGTTGTTACTTAACACTGATACTAAGTTTAATTGTAGGACTGGCTCTTACAGTTATGATTTGAAGAATGCACCGTGTTGAAATATTTTAATAAACTTTCTACACGAATAGTAGCAATTTTTTTCTTTTAATAAAATATATATAATCCACACAACTTTTATAAATCACTAATAGTTTATCGCAAATAAATAATATAAAAATTAACTTTAAATACGATGTAACGATTTCAATGTCTACGATTGACTGACAAAAATGAAACCGTTTCATAAGTCGAAGTTGACAATAACACAACAACGTCTACAGTAAGATTAAGAGCATTACATTTTTACGGTTCGTGTTAAGTATCCGACTATATAAATTAATTATACTCGATCTTAACTTTGTTGTAGATAAATAGTCTAAATTATATGACCACACTTCACATCGTCCAGAAATTATGACCACATTTATGATGAATTATGATATTTAGTAATTTAAATGTTGTATTTTTAGATTTTATATATCAATACGACTCAGTATAAGAAAGTAATTTTCTTTTTTCCATTTTGTCGATAAATTTTTGCGGATTGTTAGTTGTAACAAACATTGTTACGAAGAATATTTCAGTTAAGTATTTAAAGTCTTAGTAAATATGTACATAACCATTACAACTGGTTTACTGCATTATACTTAACCATTACAACTGGTTTTTGCATATAATTATTTTTCATGGTTCATTCAGGTTACATTAAAAAAAGACGAAAAAAGGTCAAATAAACTTAGCATTTTTTAATTTGCTTGTGACTTTGAAAACAATCATTTCGAAAATGGTAATCCAAGATCATGAACTAATTATTAAGAAGCTTTTACTGTTTTTATTATTTCATAATGACAGTTATACTAAAAGTATATTATAATTAACATTAATAATATACTGGTAGGGCAACTGTCACACATTGATTTAATTCTACTACTGACTCCACACATAAACAGTAGCAAAACTTTAGTTTAAACCTTTTTTTAGAAGTAGGTTAATTGTAAACCTGAAAATTATGCGTTCTTCTCCTGTTAAAGTGTGTATTTTCATACTAAATGTCTTTCTTTATGTCCCCAAAAAAGGGGTGCAAGTAAAGATTGGTTGCCCGCTCAGCTTCGTTCGGTCAATTGTCCGGCCAATTCTTGCCTAGCGTTGCCTGAGCAAAAATGGACTATAAGTGCATTTTGTTTTATACACTACATAATCAATATTTACGGTTAGCATTTCTACATTAAAACTGAAAGATTTAGAAATGGACATGGTATCTGACCTGTTCAAATCTAAATGAGAGTCTAAATATTAATTTTCACGTCTCTAACTTTAAATATTTAGAAATTTTCATATAAAATTTCCATACTCATTTTCACACAGTTAGGGATTAAATTTCGAAAAATATTTTTTAAAGATTTCTTAGAAGTCAAGACAAATATACGTGTTAAATTCTAAACTTATAGACTTTATAGTCCTGGAGATATAATGTGCCAGCTAGTAAACAGTATTTGATTTTTATGATCAGAGTTCTTTTTCAGTAATACTTGCCTTTCAATTTCAAGATATTAATTACTGAATTATCTTAATTCATTTTTTATTCAGTAATTAATATCTTGTTAATATCTTGAATTTATTCAACGTAATTTCGTAAATAACATATCGATTTTAAAGTATTTATTGTTTCGCGGAAAAATATTTCACTATAAATGTATAAAAATGTATTATATACTTACTAAAGCTGTCTTTTTCGATAAAAAATGTCTCTCCACTTCTATACAATAGCAGATCGTACATCGTCGTCTAATTTCAACATTAAGCCTTTTCTATTACAATCATCAGGTTAAATGCTTATTATATTTCTATTCTCATTGCAAAATCTTCCAAATGTTACAGGCTAAATGCGATTTTAAACAGGATTTCCGAATCTAATATGCAAATACTAGCATCTAATTTCAATATTAAGCATTTTCTGTTACTATCATACGATTAAATGCTCATTAAGTTTCTATTTCAATTCCAACATCTTCCAAATGTTACAGATGAACAGATACCACGACCTAGGTTTCGTTGTATTACAACATCTTCAGGTGGGCTATTGAATCTTGGCTAATAGCCCACCTGAACACGTAATACAACGAAACCTAGGTCGTTGTAAAGAACTGAAAGAAAGTAGAAATAATACTACATCACGTAGTTTCATTTAATTATGAATAATGAATTTCTATAAAATTAACGCCAAATATATTCAATATTCAACATTAAGCCTTTTATACGCGTATTACTATTATCAGATTAAATGCTTATTAGGTTTCTATTCTCATTCCAAAATCTTCCAAATGTTACAGGCTAAATCTGATTTTAAACAGGATTTTTTTTTTATTTTATTTATTTAATTTGAAAATACTAGCATCTAGTTTCAACTTTAAGTATTTTCCAAAACTTTTTATTTAACACATGCTTATTGAAAGTTTCTATCTGCTAGACTGCTTATTAAAGTTCTACTTCCGCCAGCTCCCAAACGTTACAGGCTCAAATGTACAAAACTGATCGGCTATTCTAGTTTACATATGCTCAGTGAAACATTTTTTTTCATCATTATTTTAGTAGATTCTTATTAATATATATATATATATGTATATATATATATATATATATATATATATATATATATATATATATACATGATGCTTATTGAACTCTCTAATTTTAATCCTATTCCAACAGCTGATGTTTTTTTTAATTTTGGTAAGATACATACACAGCCGGACTACACAATAGTCCGAGATGCCGGATATTAAATAACCAATGTAATTTCTTCAAAGTGGTTACCTGCTGCGAATATGGGGAAAATTTAGAAAACACCCATATTTCCGCATTCATACAATTTTAACTTTTAACTTTTGGTTTCATGCACTTCGATGTATGGGCTGAGTATTTTAAAGGAATAAAGCTATCGTTATTTGCACGTACTAGTTGTTGAATATATATATCACATAAGAAAAGAAAATCCACAGTTGATTTTAATATCTGCTTAACACTTTTCAATTATCTATAATTGTAAAGCATTACTTATGTGCGTAATATGTTTGCCTCCGGTACTGATTTTACGTTTGAAGTTTAAAAACATATAATATAGATTATTTGGAGGTCTGTACGCAACTATTCATTAGACCTGTAGTTAGTAAAATGTGGTCCTCATTAAACAAAGTAATTTCCTCATTTAACGTGTATTTACCATCGGTAGCGTATGACTCCACTCCGTTTAAATAAACATTGTAATATCCTTGTGAATTTTACGAATGCGTTTTAATTATATAGCCAAGAGAGAACAAAATTATGGACAAACATTTGTTTGTGCTCTAATGTAAATTATACTAAATTTTAATTGTTACAATATCTAATTTGCATATATTTCAAATGGTACCTTTAAAAGGCAAAATTGACAGAAAATAAAAAAATATAATATATTTTTTTTATTAATAAACCAAATGAGGTTTTCGCACATAATTTCTTAATATGATTTTTAGGTTTCTTCGTCATTAATTATTGCAGCAAAAATGAATTAATATCATACGTAAAAAGAGTTTTGAAGATGGTCGGGTATAATTACGGTATGACAGCAATCATTTAAACGTTTTTTTTAATTTTAAAGACATAAACTATTAAGTAGAACGACATTAGTTGATAAAGTCTCCAAGCTCCGGTTATTGAAGTTAAAATTAATAATTAAAATAAATTCCCAATTTGGCACTGATAAATTTCATTTCATTGTTTCGGACTGAAGTACATATTTCTTTTATTTACGTATTTTAATTTTAATGTTCATACATTTATATGTACCCAAATGTATACGAAACCCTGATAACGCAAGTTCTTACGTATTTAGAAAATATTTCTTTCGTTTGTTGAAATCTGTAACTCTTAGAAGCATTAAAAAGAAAACTCTGGGAATAAGTTACACACGATTATTTTTTCTTTAATTTATTCAACTTTTGATTATCGCTAGCAAGAAATTCTATAAAATTAAAATCGTGTTTAGCAGATTTATTTTTCAGGAAAGAACATACATATAAGTTTACATTTTTGAATTTTCTCATTAAGCTTTATTGCTAACACACACTGTAATTGTTCATAAAAGATAATAAAGGATCACAGTCATATTTATGTAATTGTCCGTTAACAAATGGACAATGAGTTTAATTAATATAACATTTATTTAACTTGTATGACCCTGATTAATTCCACTGCTTCATTTCTCCGATGCCATCCCATTCGCACCAGTGATGTACTCGCTCGCTTTCGTAATATTAGACGAATTTTCATAATAACTATTTCTTTGTTATATGTATTTTCCTTGCTCTCTATCCCTTTTATCCATCAGTTCCTATTATAACTTAATGTATGTGAAAAACTCCCAAAAATATATGGGATACTTTTTCAGTGTTTAGTTTTTAGAAAAACATATATTAAAAGAAAAAAAACACAACTCTTAAGGGATCACTCACGCATCTGTTCGTTACAGCTGTTTTTCTCCGAAACTGTTCGATATAGACTTGATATATTGAATATTTATAAAGTACCATAACTCTCATATCTTTCAATACTTAATACTTAGAAATAATTGTATGGGTATATTATAGGGATCAAATGGTTTTTAATTTTTTTTTAAATATCTGTTCGACCGTGGTGCAATACTGCCTCTCATTTGTGTGCGAGGACTCGCACCATCTCCAACTTTTTGTAAGTATCCACTCCCTGAAGCGATTTGTACTGAATTGACGATGTGAATGTTGCTGTCAATTTTTTCTACATTCTAGTCTACTTTTGCAACTCATGTGTTCCCAAGGCGTAAGACCCAAAAGCCTGTTAAGATACAATACCCGATCTGGTTTAATCAGCAGTTAATTGTAAAACGTAAACATTATTTTCATCGACGTTGGAAACAATAACGATCCGATAGTAACTACAAGATGTTTAGATCACTGCGATCTACTGTCAAACGTGTACGTCGTTATGGCCATATATATTGTAAATGCCCAAAAAGCTATGCTTGCAACCACGGTGCTTGCAACGTTGCTTCGTGCAATTATTTGCGGTCCAGAGTCAGCCGAAACTTTTGCAAGGCATTTCCGGTCGGTGTATTATCCGAACGTTCCTCGACTAGACGTTGTCATGGTGACTTCTTGCTACCGTGCCGGAGCTGACGTCGATGTCACACGTAGCTCTGATAGTGATTTTCAACTCGTTTTCTCTAAGCTGAAGAGATAAATCAGACACGACTGTATACCAGGGTATTTAAAGTTTGCACTGATATTTTTATGAAACCTTTGAAGCATTTATTTAATTTTTAGGTCAATTTTATTTTTAGGTCAATCTGTGATGGGCATCATGGGTTTCGAGTCAAACGTTAGGTGGTCACGAACGTTTTATATTTCCTTGACTATATTTCTTATCATGTTGACCTCGGATTTCAAGTAGATGTTGCATATTTTGTCTGCCAGAAAGCTTTCGATTGTCTAGGCAACGATATCCCAATAAATTTCCTTAACGAGGCAGGATTCTTAGTTCCATCTTTATGCTTTTTATCTTTATATCTTGCAGATAGAAAGCAATATGTACGAGTGGGTAACTTTATATCCGAGATTTACTTTACACGATCGGGAGTGAGGCAGGGTTTGAATCTCGGGCCTGTACTTTTTACTATTTTGGTAAGCGATATAGGTTACGCGGCGAAGACTGTGCATTGTGTGTTATTCGTGGGCAACATGAAACTTTTCACAGTCACCAAGGATACAGCAGATAAGGAAACATTGCAGAGTGATATCAGTTTCGTGGGCCTATGACGGTACGATGTATTAAAAAATTATTTTGGGAACTTGCATTGGTGCTGCATAATTAAAAAGATTCCCATTCCATATCATCAAATCCAGTGGCCGATTAATACTTAATTAGTGTTAAGCCGATTAGAATCTGGTTCCATTATTTGAAGCTCACACGAAGCCAAATATAGGTTGATAACGTATGCAAAAGACATTTCTCCAATATCCATAGGAAATAGAATCATACTGTCTCACAGTATGATTCTATTTCCTATCGATTTCTCCTTGAGTTATGTTAGGTTTCCATTCCTTGTAACTCAGAAGAGATGTTGAACTGATGAAACTTATTTCCCAGCTATTAAAAGGAAAAAATCTATGCCCTGTATTGTGGGTAAACTTTCATTCTTCGTACCTGGCAATTCACTGTGCTCACCCAATCATCATCTAATCTCAATTTTGACTATACCACACCCTAGTATCGAATTATATCGAACCTCTCCAGTTTCTCCAGCTCGCATCAGAGTGTGATTCGTTTATAATGAGCGAAAGTTAATTTGCCCAATTGTGTTGTCGTTCTCTTTCGTAGTTCTTGTGCACTTTTGTACTCATATTTAAAACACAAGTTTAAACTTTGTTAAACCATTTATTGTTACGAATAGGTTACTTGTAACGTATCGATAAATGTGTGTGTATATAATAAATAATAATATGTATCATTAGAAGAAGGAGTAAAATCTACTAAAAGGACGAGTTATAAGGATTCTAATAGTCCACAATTAAATGAAACTACGTGATGTAGTATTATTTCTACTATCTTTAATTTCTTTACCACGACCTAGGTTTCGTTGCACAATGAAACCTAGGTCGTGGTAAAGAAATTAACACTACGAAACCTAGGTCGATTACACAACGAAACCTAGGTCGTGGTAAAGAAATTAAAGATAGTAGAAATAATACTACATCACGTAGTTTCATTTAATTGTGAATAATGAATTTCTACAAAATTAATGCCAAATATATTCAATTCAAGATTCTAATAGTCTTTCTTTTCAGAATTTCATTAGAGACATTGTTGGAACTATCCACAAAATGCATATTCCTTACCATCACTGAAGCTACTAAAGTTAAGACGATTGTTATTGGATATTTACTTCAAGGGTACTGGAAAATTATAGTGAAGATTTTCAGAATTTTACAGTAATCGACTTTATTTTTTGGTGTGTAAAAGCAATACATTTCCATGCTGAAAATATGACGAATATTAGTAAATAGTTTACTGCAATACTATACACCCTATGTATATATATATATATATATATATATGTGTGTGTGTGTGTGTGTGTGTGTGTGTGTGTGTGTGTGTGTGTATGTGTGTGTGTGTGTGTGTGTGTGTGTGCATAAACAAAAACGTTTACGAATCCCTTGTAGCTTGAGTTCCACTTACGTACTTAAGAGGAAAAAACGTTCCTGTTTATTTTTAAAGGGATGACGCATCCATTAAATAAAACTTGATCAGATAAAGCTAGCAAAAAATAAGTACGTTACCCAATAACAGCTAATCAGAAATAATTTGTTGTTTATTTCGTAAGAAATCAATTCAATGCTGGCCGGCACGTGTCCTTAAAATAGTTCTATCGCATCACTTATTTTTATTCAGCCATGACATTAAATAAAAAAAAATGTTTTATGATAACAATTCGAATGGTAACATCGACCTTGGTTATCTATTATAAGGTGTCTATTTATATACGTCATTAATTAAGTGCCACGATATGATAGCATTGGAAATAAAACAATTTTTTCTATCAAAATAAGCTAATATAAAAATATTTCAATGCTGGCATGAACAAGCAATATTATTTATCCATAGCGATTAAAAATAAAACGTTAATTGCAGTAAGCTAGATTAAAATTAAATTTGTTATGTGGGTTAAGCTATAAAAAAACTGAACAAAACTTACTGTGTATGTTGGAATTTTTTAATACAAAAGTAAAAAAAAATAACGTTAATAGTTCCGTGAAATGATTAACATTAATAATCTCCTCGAATGTATAGTCGTGTACTGTCAATACGGAAATACATAAACAGACAGAACAATGCAGTACACATCCAATAGATCATACTTTATCCACTTTAATATCAAATAATTTAATAAAAAAAGTAACAAATAATGAACTCAAAAGAGGTATTTGTTTATTTATAATAAATAATTAAGTTATTTATTTTTGAAGTGAACAGTAGTTGTGAGATTAGCTGTTAGGAGTTCCCTTCTCTATATCTGAAGTCCAACATCAGATCTTGCAAAGGAACAGCTGCTAGTAGCAAATATTTTGAATCTCGGTTGATTTGGTACCATCCGATATGGATTTTCATTGTTCATCTCCAGAACTCATCATCAGATCCTGGCCTGGTCGATAGTGTATTTATTTTGCAAAGTAACAACTACCAGTACAAATATCTTGAATCAGAGTTGGTTAACTACTGCCCGTTCAAGGGTTTCATTGTTCATCTCCGGAGCTTGTCATCAGACCTGACCTGATCGACAATGTATTTATTTTGCAAAGTAACAACTATCAGTAACAAATATCTTGAATCAGAGTTGATTTACTACCGTCCCTTAAGGAGTTCCATTGTTCTCATCCAGAACTCACATCAGACACTCAAGTATAGTTATTTTGCAAAGCTAACAACTACCAGTGACAAATATCATGAATCACGGTCGATTTACTTCAGTAGTTTCATTTTTCATACCTAGAACTCATCATCAGACCCTGACGTGGGGGATCCGTTCAGTAGTTTCATTTTTCATACCTAGAACTCATCATCAGACCCTGACGTGGGGGATGTTGTAAATATTTTGCAAAGAAACAACTACCAGTAGCAAATATCTTGAATCACAGTTGGTTTACTATTATTCGTCAAGGAGTTCCAATAAAGAATTCCATCATCGCCATATTTATATGGAACCATTTCATTGGTATACTTTATCAAACAAATAAAGAATCACCGGAACAGAATTTTCGAAGAAATCGATGTACATACTCACAACAAAATACCAGTCGAACAAATAATCTCTTCCTTTTTTGAAGTCCGTTAAAAACACATGCCTCGATATTCGAACTTAGACTTCCGTCGCGTTCCGCTGCATAGCCCAGTGCCCTGGGCTACATAGCCCAGTGCTTTACTGCTACACCAATAACTCACCACGTATGAAATAAAAATACATTATACTTACTAAATTTCTCTCATTCGGCCATACTCGGCGTAGCTCCAAGTACATCCGAAGCGGAAATAATTTTCCACGAAGAACAATTTTGGACAAGGTGATCCAAAAGAAGTTTTCATTTCACAACCGTTTATAAATATAGTAATGCATTTCACTCTTTCTAGTACAATATCTCTTTTACGAAGTTGTATGAGCGAGCGACAAACTGATTTTTTTCTATTATTTTCGGAAAGATTTAAAGTAAACAGACAAAAGATAAACTTGTTAAATATGAGTAGAATTCACACTACAAGGCTTATAAATACTGTTAGGTACTTTAAACACTTAAGTATTTTAAAAATTCAGAACTTTCAGAAAGAAACAATTTATAAATATGGTAATGCATTTCACTCTTCCTACTACAATCTCTCTTTGACGAAGTTGTATGAGCGAGCGACAAACTGATTTTGTTTCTATTATTTTCGGAAAGATTTGAAGTAAAGAGACAAAAGATAACGTGTTAAATATGAGTAGAATTCACACTACGAGGCTTATAATACTTTAAATAATTAAATATTTAAAAAATAAAGTATCTTTGTTAAATTATTTCAAATTTTGGATTATTTTCGATCACATGAATAGTTTTGCATTTAATAAGCCAAAGGAAAATAACTCGATTGCCTTGTAACTCTTCAATTTGATAAAATAAGTTGAGAAAAGAAATTACCTCTATAATGTATATTAAAAGACGCCATAATTACTTTTTCAGGGTTTTCAGATGTGTAGCTAAAAATTAGAAAAGGAGATGAGACTCATATCTCGTGAAAAAAAATACACATCGTAAAAATTGCATTTAATAATTTTGTTAAAATTTCCGAAGACCTTTTTCTGTGACGCTCCACTTGATGGTTTCGCGAAATAAAAAAAAAATTTAATTTCCAAATTTATGCAAAGGGGTAGAGAAAAGGAAGAGGTGAGTGCATAGAGAAATCGAAATTATAGTTTATTTATTGTTATGTATTGTCGTAATAAATCTGTGCGTTATTGTGAAATTGCATTCGGACTTGAATTGAAAGAGTTATGATGCTGTAACACACGGACGAATTTTGAAATTAAAACGGCCCCATTTTTTCCACATAGCTATGGAACCCCGAAAAGAAGAATGTGAGTTCAAAGCTTTGGTAAAGCTTTAGGTAAAAGTTATCCTGAGACAAAACGTACTATGTTAAGTCCGTAGAAATGTGTCGGGTTCTTGAGTTCATCATTAAATATGTATAGTTACTGAATTCGTTATTATATTTTATATGGTCAAATTAAAAAGTGACAGAAGAATGCAAGCTTTTCTGATTGATATTTTTAATGCAAAATACAAAAATATAACTTAACCAATAGATATATCTAAAGAATTCGGCTCGTAAGTCATGTCTACAACATGTGATCTCGCAATCTCCTTGTAGACAACTGCAGACTTCCTCGCCGTTCGCGGCCGGGCTGGATCATTGAAGTCCACCTCGTAGAGACCGTATCTGATGCTGTAAATAAATAATTGTGTTAAATTTATATTATATGTAAACATGGTTCAATAATGTCTGTAAAACTTATAAATTGCAAACTCGTAAATATTTTCCAACGATTTTATTCCAGTATTGTTTTATCTGGACGGACTGTAGTGCAGCGCTAAATTCCGAGCTGTATTTGAAGGGTACTTGACGCCATAAAAAAAAAATTTAAAAAAATGCCCGTGTACAGCACTTAACGGGTATTTGACCTTCAGGTCTTATGATTTAACCCAGTCTGGGAAAAATCCGCCACTTCAAGTCGTCAGCCAGCGAAGAGGCGGCAAAAACCCAGACCCTCGCTTGGCACAACGGGCGGCACCGAGTCCGCCCGCCCAACCACAGCCTAGTTAGGCCCGGCCTAAGGCCCTAAAATGAGTATTTTACAAATAAAAAATGAAATAAAAATGTGTAATTTTATAGAAAAAAGTACACAAAAAAAAATTAGATGTATAAAATTAGCATCATTTTATGAACTATTCATAAAATTCAATATGCTGAAAAACACGTGAAAAACAGTGCATAAAAAATATTTAGGTAAAAGGTTAGCATTATCGATCTATATTAGCAATTATATTATGAAGAAATTCAATAAAAAAAAGTAAAATCTAGTCTTCTTAAATTTAATGGTCATGAAACCTAGATAAAAAACTAAATTAAAACTACACTTCTCTAGTAAAGCTCTATAAGAACTTAACAGCTTTTACGTCTTTACTTTTACGGTTATCTTTTGAAGTACATTTTCAAATTAAATAACACGATAAAATAATTACTTAACTTCATTTTATAAACTACTTTTGATACAAAACATGGCAATTTTTTCTTTTTGATCGACCAGAAGCGGAAATAGATCGCAGGATTACGTAAATATAAACCTCATTTATTCACCGAGAGCGAATCATTAATTTAAATAATATAATATTCATTTTAATAATATTTTATGGCGTTTACGGGATAGGACTGTTACCGGAGTGGCAGTGTTTTTGCCACCAAATATCGCCGTATATATACAGACGAATTTCCATATTATCATAGCAAAACATATTATATCAAATTCTCCGAGAGCGAATCATTAATTTAAATAATGTAATATTAATAATATAATATTCATTTTAATAATATTTTATGGCGTTTACGCGGTAGGACTGTTACTGGTGTGGCAGTGTGATTGTCACCAAACATCGCCACGTATATACAGGCGAAACTCCATATTATCATAGCAAAACATATCATATCAAATTCACTGAGAGCGAATCATTAATTTAAATAATATAATATTAATTTTAATAATATTTTATGGCGTTTACGCGATAGGACTGTTACCGGCGTGGCAATACCGGCGTGGCAATGTGATTGCCAACAAATGTCGCCGTGTATATACAGGTGAAACTTCATATTATCATAGCAAAACATATCATAACAATTGCCATGGCAGGAACGGTCACACAAATCGTTACTGTGTAAACGCCACTTCAATATTGACACTTAAAGAAAAAAACTACACGAGAAAATCTTCCAAGGGACAATTCTTTTTGGGCCAAGTGAATGCAATATGGATTAAAAATTTAAATTTGTTCCGGTTATTATCGACTTTTAAATTGGGCTTAGTAATTTTTGGAAACAACATATAAGACAAAGTACACTGTTAAACAAAATGATGAAAAGTTGTTTATAACGTTAGTTAAATTATTTAATTTATAGTAACTGGATGCACACCAAATTATTTTTTGTTGGAAAAAAAATGAAGAAATTTCGGTAAAACAGTCTATTTAATTATGAACGTCGGGTTAATCAACGATATTTATATAATACGCAATGAAGATATCTTTAAGGTTGGACAGTTTTTAAACTGGAAGTGGGTTTAGATGAAAGTATAGCGTTTTTTGCTGACTAAAAGATAATATATTCAAGTTACTTTTACAAATTAATTGATCTACATATATTGAATATAGTTGGTATCAATTTTCTAGAAATTCATTATTCACAATTAAATGAAACTATATGATGTAGTATTATTTCTACTTTCTTTAAGTTCTTTACCACGACCTAGGTTTCATTGTATTACAACATCTTCAGGTGGGCTATTAGCAAAGATTAACTCTTAGAAACATCCAACAGCATTTATATGTTTCAAAAACAATGGCGGAAGACGGGTTTGTGTGGGTTTTCCTACTGTTTATATTATTTATGTAGGAGATTATTATGTAGGATATGTTATTTTATTTTGTTATTTATGTAGGATATATTATTTTATTGTAGGAGAGCGGTGTAGGTTTTATTATATTTCCGAGAGTAATACGATATACAAGTATTTTAGTGAGGGTAATAAATTCAATTGATGTTATTCGATGAGGTTACGCAATGCGAATGTTCCGGTGTATGTTCATTTAATTGATCTACATATTTTAATTTCTGCCAGGTTGAAATTTAACAAAAAGCTTACAAATCAAGTCTTTATTAAATTAATTAAATTCTAAAAAAAACGGAAATATTCTAAAAGTATATAAATTTTTGTACTAAAACGCGTAAATACAAAATTATTATAAATGTATATTCATAACAAATTTTATCCACTAATATTTTACTTTTATTAAAATTTAGTAAAATGAAAACCAAAGGCATGACGAGGTTCGGGAGTCAGTAAAAGGTAATCGTGTTTGGTCTTTTTAGGTAATTTCTTTTCCAGTCTCCAATACCAACTACAGATTTCTTCTTTTCTCGAGGTCTGAAGAAAGTCTATGAAAAAAAGCTTAATCCCGATGTTCTCTTTAGTAATTCTGGTAGCTGTGGGAATCAGAACTGATATAATCAAAATCATTATAATCTAAGAAAACTCCATAGAATCTAATATTACCTAACATGAAAAAAAAATAATACTCACCCATAACCACGATCCCATTCAAAATTATCCATTAGGCTCCAGGCGGTGTAACGGGTTACATTGACCCCGTCCTCGTGAATAGCATTCAGCACTTCCAGTAAATAGAGACGATAATAATTGACCCTAGCTTCATCTTCTAAACCTTCGGAAGAAGATAATCCATTTTCGAAAATCATTACTTCAGGGTTGTTGTAACTGTCCTTGACGAAGTTGAGGACACCTCTGAGACCCCATGAAGTTACCTTGGAAATAAAAGCCATCATGAAAACGAATAAGGAATTTTAATTCTAAGGGTGATTTAAAAAAAAGCGTTAAAGTGTTTAAACTAAATATGCCAGTGATGCACCTCAGTATATCACGATATTCGATTTGAAATTACGTGCAAAGCAACAAGTTTTAATTTTTTAATTTCAATTTTTAACATGAATATATACCTAAATCATTTAAAGTTTTGACTAAAAAAATATACTAATTTTTTTCCGAAAGTTGATCTGAGTATAAGCGAAATAAATATACCGATGACTATATGAAGAAATATCTCATTAAAATTCTAAAATTTTATAAAATATAGTTTAATGAAATGTTTAACGAAATATCTCACCCTCGATAATACTGGCGTATCTTCATCCCATGTTATACTATATGTGCCAGTATTTATATCATCATCCATCGACGGGTCGTCATATATTCCAGCAATTGATTCATTCCGATAAACATATCGTGTTGTGTAATGATTTACACCGAAGAAATCTGCAGTTCCTTTTATATATTCGACCTCTTCTGGCGTAAACTCTGGAAGCCGACTCCTAGGATAGCCTTGTTCCGAACTCCTGGCTGCCATTCTTGCTTTGACTGAAGGTGGGAAGTCGCCATCGGGATGATATATAGCATGAACATACAAACCGTACTGAAAATTTGAAATTATTTCAATAATCGATTTGTGTAATTTCTGTAATTCCACAATTTCATTTTTTGCCATAAGGCATTTGGAAATGGTTGAATATTGCGAATTTATCAATTAACAAAAAGGTTAAGAAATATCAGACACTTAGCAGGAATTAATATTTAGTCAAATAATAAATTTGCTTTTTGTTGGCTTTTAATAAATAATGAACACTAATATTGATCAGTTCTATTATTTTGATAAATAATGAACACTAATCTTGATCAGTTTTATTATTTTGGATACTAAAAATTTTTAATTTATTGCATTTATTTTTTTAATAAAATTTTTCATATAGGTGTCCTTGATACATAGGAAAATCACAACACTAACAAACATGCGAATAATATTATTTATGTTTCGAAACGTTTTATTGTAATGATATTATATTCGAATGAGACTCTTTATGGGTGGACAATATCTTATTTCACATATAATTTTAATTGTAGCTGCTGATTAAATTTCTTTATTTAATCACCTATTTCCTGCCCAGTTTTTCTCGAAAGACTGGACAGGATATAAGTGTTTGATTTCTTGTCATCTATATTTTTAAAAGATACATTTATTACTTTTAATTGTTTTTACATATTTTCATTTTTCGACATAACAATTATATGAAATATTGATTCACTTTTGTGAAAATGTACTTTTACGGTATTTTTTCTGTTTCTAATGCAAAATCTTTCATTAAAAACTATAAATGTATAATAATTTAAAAATGAAGTTTTAAATTTTAACTAAATATGGACAATACAACTGAAAGGAAAAATAATTTTTAGTTGTTTAAAGTCGTAGAAAATTGGTACATTGTTTGATATGATGTCAAAAAATTAAGAATAAAATCAGCCCCCTCATTATGGTAACATAGTTATCTATTAACTTCCATTCCACGGTCGTTAATTACTAATTATTGGTTTACTTGTTTATAACCTCAGCCAGTGATAATGCGACCAAAACATTAGTTTATTAGTAAGAAACAAGTTTCATTAACAACCTGATTGTATCGGGAACGTCGTATTCTTTATGAAATCCTTTACTAATAATCTATCAGGTTATGATAAACAGACAAGTTCTACCTATATACAATAAAAAGCTAGAGAAAGAAAGCACCTATATGAAAGATATAGTTGTATTGAAAACGATATAAATACACCATCGGCCTCAGCAAATATGGACACATTTATCAAAACTTATTACCTATGTACTTATCTTCTCTTTAATATATCCTCTAAGTACAAATTATGTCACTGCCAGATTTAAAGACTTGTCTGCTTCATTGTTCAAGCAGAAAGCTTTAGCAACAACTGGATGTAATTTATGTTATCAGGCACCCTTATCTTTTTCTTCTTCCGCCTTATCTAATGTCAATCCGTCCTAACTAATGTCATTTATTAGGGTTTTCTTTTTTTTTATTTCACTTTTAATTTATTTTACTGTCTATCAAACAACGAATTTCTCAAATTTATTATTATGGTTGTCTGAAAGAGACGGTTCCTGTAGCAATAAGTCTATGATAAGTACTGTGTCGCTTGAAATCCATTTTCGGATTACTAATATCACGTCTATTTAATATAGTGTTATGTCTTTATCTTTGAATATATAGCGTTCGTTCCCTCCAGAAAGAACCTTTGCCAATGTCAAGTGTGGAAAATAGACTAAGCAACACTGATTAAATCATATTTGGTATATTTGTCATTGTTGCTTGTTGACGGAGGAATAATCTATATAATAAAACTAAATAAGAAGTTGGCCACAATTAAACAAAAAGAAGAAAATGACGTTATAATATACAGAGAGTACAAAATAAGTATACACAAATATACAAACAAACATAAAAACAAAAATAAACACGAATATAAATATGAAAAGTTCTATATTTTGATGTCGTTCTTTCTTATGAACTGAATGATTAATCCTAAAATGGGTTTGTTGGCAATAAACAAAAGTGATCTTATGTTGATGGGCAATTGAATTTTATATTTTAATAATTTGGAAATAAACGAAAGAAATCTATTATTCAATGGATATGAAAAAATGAAATTATTTAGATCACCTTCTCCAAGCCCACAATCGCAAATTGGAGATTCTCTGAGCCGCAGTCTAGCCAAATGAGTAAGAATAGAACAATGATCCAAACGCATGCGAGATACCACAGAGGATTCCTTTCGAGAGTTTTGTGGATATAAAAGATTGGGTCTGGAAATATTCCGCACCCGTAATCTGTGATGATCCTTCCCACGTCCTCTTCCAGTCAGATGTCATCCAGAAACGAGTCATGGGAAGGAGATCCTCAATGAAATTAATAGTGAAACACGGATCCCCGTACACTGAGGTAAACTGAGCTTTTGTGTCTACTATTTCATTACCTCCTATGCCACAGTGACTAGGGATCCATGCAAGAACGACATCGGATCCCGATCTCTCCAAATCAAGCGTAAGTTGCTTGATCCGGAGAATCAGGAAACCACAGTTCAAAGAAAAAGATTAGCTAGAAGGGACTGTAAACAACTTCAGGAGTCAGAGAAGATAAGGAGCCTACGAATTTTTTTGAGTAGAGCATAATTCCAGGCCTCCACAATAGCACGGCATTCCCCGGAGAATACCGCACACTCCAAAGGAAGGCGAAAGTAAGCTGAATGAGCGATGGATGAAGAGTAAAATGACGCTCAGACATAGCCATCTCTAAGGGTTTTACTAACCATGCCTTAAATTATCGACTTTGAATTCAATGTCATCTTACCTACATATTCTAATCTACTATTACATTATAGTCATATAAAAAATAAATTCTTCTAATTGGATCTTAGGTATCATTGCATTGTGAAGTTATTTACACGTGAAAAATGGCTATTATATATTTTAATAAAAATAGCTTTGATATATTTTGATAGTTAAATATCACCTACATTTTGGATATAAAATGAATTCCCGATTACCTCTAAATCTTGTTCATTTTGTTCATCAATATATCAAATCAAAACAAATGAAATACGTAGATAAAAAAATATTTACCATAAATTGCCTGTAATCATCAACAGCCTGGATGTCTTCATTACTGCTATCAGGCGCTGCTTCACCCCAAGAAAACTCAGTGGTATAGCCAACACGACCTGTATTCATGACATTTCAGTTATTTTAATTTATGAAATACTTGGTCTTTTTCGTTACAAATTTATCAATATTTATTGAACTTTATTTTTAATCTAGTGTAATAATATTTCGTAATTATTATATGGTAATAAATTGATAATTTATGTAGGGCAAAATTACTAATTTACTATGAAATACATACCTCCTTGACTAGGCCTAAACTCATCATTATAAAGATGATAAGCTGCAGCGTGTGCTTTTAATACATAAAAAGCGCACAGATAATTTCCAACGCCACTTGATCCTACAAAAGGAGCAAATCGCTCAATACCGTATCCCCAAGCACAAATTTGATGAGGCTCGTTTATGGTGACCCAGGTCTTAACCCTATCGCCGAAGTTTTCAAAGGCAACACGAGCAAAGTCTTTGAACCAAGTCTCAATAAGGGGATTCGCCCAGCCGCCCAGCTGTTGTAGTCTGTAGGGCAAATCCCAGTGGTAAATTGTGACCACCGGTTCGATGCCGTACTTCAGTAGTTCGTCGATCAAATTGTTGTAGTACGCTATACCGTCTTCAGCTATGTGATCAGTGAATCCAGATGGGAGTATTCTGGGCCAGGATATGGAGAATCTGTAGAAGTCTACGCCCAGTTCTCGTAGCATCTCAACATCCCTCTTGTAGTTGTGGTATGAATCGCAGGCTATGTCACCATTATCTCCGTTTTCAATTCTCCAAGCTTCTTTGTGGGTGAAATAATCCCAAATGCTTTCCGTTTTACCTGTAAAAACGATATAAGTTTTAAATATATATTTACATTTGTAAAATGATAAAAAACTCTTCTTTGTCAATTTTTCAATTTGTAAAAATACTATTTATTCATAACGTTAAAAACAGACTTTTATCTTGAAGAAAATTGTAAAATGGATTCAGCATATCCTCAAAAGTAGCAAAGAAGTCTAAATTTTATTATATTTTCCCCTTACCAAAGCGAAAACAATCGATTCTTTCAAAATCTTTTAGATATCAGTATTTCTAAATGCAGTGAAGATTAGTATATACAAAAAGAAAGTACACAACCACAAATTATGGATTTAATTATTTTTGCCCATTTAAGTTTTTTTAACCATGTTACAAGAAACCATTGAAAACCGAGTCAGTTACAAGTAACCAGTACATCCCCTTACGGGATCAGTACTGGATTTCATAAAAATTTTTCCAATATTTCAAAGACTTGAACTCATAAAGTCGTAAATATGATAACATATATATATATGTATATATATATATATATATATATATATATATATATATATATATATATATATATATATATGAGTCCTGTTCAATATTTCCTTCTTAGCATCATTGGTCCTGTAAGCATATGGAGTAAAAAATAAAACAGTTCGGGACCTTTTGCGGCATGTTACTGTGCTTGTGCATGTTACTGTGCGTGCTGTGTTGGCAGATAAGGATACTAGTGCAAAGATCGTTTTTCAAATGTTTATATTTTACCTCAACCTAATGTAACAAATATTAAAACACTTGTATATTTTTCATATAATTGCACTTCATATTACTTTCATATAATTGCACTTCGAAAAAAATATTAACGGGAAAATCTAGCCGTACTTGTATGGCCAACATATACCATGCAAAGGTGTTTAGTAACTCTGCCGCATATGAACCTCTGATAATTTGTAGTTAATTTTATTATATGTAGAAATTTTATTATTAAAATAGATCAATATAGAATTAGTAAAAAATTTTAAAAATAAAGGAAATCCTTTGATGTCGATCTGATGGAGGCGGTAGAGCATGCGTCCTTGAAAACACTCCAACACTGACTGGATTAATGTTTCGTAAGCACAGAAGTTCCATTTGGCATATAACAAAATATCAATTTTCTGGCAATAAAATCATGATAATTAAAATTTTGCACTACTAAAATATCTAGTTACTCAAAGCTATCCTCATTATGTAGTAGATTTTCACGAAATATTAATGATTTAGCTATACTCCGAAAAAATGGCTGTAGATCTATTGGAACAACATCGTAAGGCTGATTAAAAAAGAAACTATTCATTTCTAGATAGGTCAGGAGCCGGTTGTTTCTAACTGGCTTCAGCGATTTGCGTATAACTATATGATTACAATTGGCTAACATTTCGTCCAATATATTTTTATTTCTTAAATATTGAATGAACACATACATATTACAAACAATCGTAACAGTTCCTTTGCTATAAGTTAGTAAGAATTTGGTTCCAATTATTAAAATATTTGAAATAACTAAATAATAAGACTAAATCAAGTGCGAAAATTGTTTTTCCGACGAACTTGAGCCATGTCCTTTTTTTAGGGCAATGTCTCAAACACGGTGTTATGCAAACTAAGCTCGGGGAAAATTGGGGAGTGCATACAGATGTTAGTATGTTCATGGGAAATATAAAATAATGAATATATTCGCACTCGCAGAAAAATAATAATAACCGTAACACTGATGTGTTGCCAACATATATGAACGTATTTTAAAGAATTATTTATAATTGTGAAAAAAATTGTATCTGTACTTAGTACGTACGTTAGATGTTATACTTCAAAAAATAAATGTATTTAGAAAGCTTATAATTAATGTAAATAAAATAAAATAAGGACTGGAACGTGATTATAAATACGGTTAGTAAAATCTAAATTCAATCAAATAATTACATTTTAAAAATGAAAATTTCAAATTTATTTGACATATGGTCTACCATTTTATTTTTCTGCCGACTTTCAAAAAATGGTATGGCAGATGATTGACTTACAACGGAGAACGACAGAAAAATAAGCTGTGAATATATGTTTAGTAAACAATTTCACGGTGTCGATTTTTTGTTGCATCGTGCTAACTTCATCCTGTATTTTTAAAATTTCACCCACATAATTGTTTCATAGCGCATCTAAAGAAGTATAATTTAAAAAATAAAAATTTCGAATCATGACTTCTGTTTAGGGTTTCATATTCAAACAAGAAACTTATAAATTCATCGTCTGTTCGTAGATACAAGCAATAAATAGCACAGGATTTCAAGGTGGTAATTTCATAATTTTTTTCAATATATCTCCCCAAACATTAAAATGGTTCTCAAAACGCAGTGTCCTTGAATAAGACTTTCAAAGCAAAAATGTGATTCTCTTTATCACTTCTTTTATTTGTAAACTCCATTCCCTAAACACTGAACCTCAAAATTATGTAATACGTGTAACTCTACCCATCTTCCTCTAATTTTTAAACCATGAATTTGGAAATTCTAAAAAAATCTAGTTACAACGTTTGATTAGAAATTTCAAGAAATACAACAATTTCAGGAATAATCTAAAACTTTAAAATATTTACCTAATTTTCCTTTATGTGTCTTTCGAAACGCACACGTTTTTCAATGGTTTAAAAAAATTAAAGCAATATAATAAATAACATTGTACTGCTGTTTAATTTAACTATACTTTTTCTGGGACTGCTTTAAAAAAATCTAGTCAGTCACATTTCGTATTTAAATGTTTCCTTTTCTGGACGCCTTCGATCTCTCTCGTTTTTATAAAATCAATGAACAGTTTAATACAAAATACAATAAATGATTTATCTAATACAACCTTCAATATTTCTGCAATGTTGAAATAAATACTAGAACGGTTTTTCTTTTAACTATTTGCGGCATTGTAATCCATGAAATATGTTACGATATCGTTAATAGTTAGATTACAGTTGCCAATCTAACGGTTATCATTACTTTGGCGTTAACCGTCTGTTCTCTTTTTGTAGATAACAAAGATTGTATTGTATAACATTGTTAAGGATTTATCTTTTCCTAGTACTATCATACTATCGCCTGATCATACACAGAAAGAACTATGATGTATTATCATATGTTTCTACTCCGATATGCTTTATTGTCACCATTTTACTAAGAGCTATATCATATTTTAATAAATAATAGCCATTTTCATATAAATTATTTCTCATTATATTAAGAACTTTACGCAAATAAATACTTTACCAGTTTTTGTACATAAATGTTAATCTTGCAAACTATTGCATTACATTCAGTAAAACATTTTTTTTGTTGCTTAATGGTTCTATTCTCTACGATTATGTTACATTATTGCAAACATCTCTGTCTTAAAAACAAAGGCTCAAAAAGGTATAAGAAATTAAAATAATTTTGGGAAAAACTCTATTCGAGAAAAGTATTTTACTAACTAAACAAATTAACTAATCTTGAAATAATTTCTTTTAATACTGCGATATCATTATTTCTATAATAATTTATTTTTATACACATTTACATTGCAATTGAACTATTTATTCCTTTTCTTCATTTCTAAGTCTTTGTTGGATTACAAAATATCCTTAGCGATTCAACATGCCATCCGGACATCACATTATACTCCATTCTAAATCTTGGCAATATCCTTGACTGCCGCTAACACAACTACGTTTTCTCTTCACTTGAGGACTGTATAATATTTAATCTAAAGCCTGTTTAAGAATACGGACGGGTTCCATTCTAAAAGTATGAAAAAACCAATTCCATTTACTGCATTCTATTTTATACCCAATCGGAAATTCGTCTTAACATTCTAGCAAGGCACCGTTAGATATTATCTGTGGTCATAATATTTGGAGAATCCAGTCAGAAATTGACGAAGACTAGGAGTCGCCACACAAGTTCTTTCATTACCTTTTGTACCATATACGGTGTATGCTCAGCAGGATCGTTTTGTTAATTTCACTCCAAGTGGCAACCATGGAAAATAACATGGACAGTGAAACTCAAAATATTTCGATCCAATGGATTTTCACATTAGACCGAAATATTTTGAGCTTCACTCTCCGTATCAGTTTCCGTCATAGCCACGCGGGATCATTGAGATTACCTGAAGGGGACATTCGTTACCTGAAGGTTAACCTAGCTTTAACAATCCTTCTAGTATTGAATATATTTGGCATTAATTTTGGAGAAATTCATTATTCACAATTAAATGAAACCAAAGCAAAAATCTTTGCTAATTGCCCCCCTGAAGATGTTGTAATACAACGAAATCCAGGTCGTGGTAAAGAACTTAAAGAAAGTAGAAATAATACTACATCACGTAGTTTTGTTTAATTGTGAATCCTTCTAGTGATAACCTCTTTAATTTTTTCTGTCTATTATACAAATCTATTTTAGTATTTTATCTATCCATCCTCTTTGTTTACATCAGTTTATTGACATTTTTTGGCAAGCAAGGTATCGATTCTAACGATATATTTATAAACGTATTATAGTATAAAAAACAACTTAATTTTTAAAACCAGTGTTACATCGTTATCTATGGTTATAAAATAATATAAAAATAACCCATTATTCTATAAGGTCTACATATAACCTTATTGATTAGTTACCTTTCGAAAAATTTAGAACAATTCGGTATTTTGGTAGAAACCGTCTAGTACATTCGCGCGGACAAAAGTGTATTTTATGAAAGATAAAAATATGTTTAAAATTTATGTATGGATGTATTGCATGATTAATAATTACGAAGTGTTGCAACTCAAAACCATAGATTGCGAACATTTTTGCTCAGTCTATTTATGGTTTCTTATTACTAGCATTATTTATTGCAATTCATCATTTTTCTATAAGAAACAAACTGTAAATGCCTAAAAAGTAGGGTTTCGTAGTTGACATATCTCATGAAATTTTTGATATAATTTAACCAAGACAATTTCATTTGAAATTTATAAGAAAAGACTAATATGTAAAATTTATTACAAATTTTTCAAATTCGTATTAACATAATAGATGGAATAGAATCTCACTTAAATTTTAAAATATTCTTTATATCCCACTCAATGGCAAAAACAAAAAAAAATTTGCTCTTAATTTATATGTATATACCCTTTTTTATTTATCTAATAATTGACAATGTTGAAATTTATATCATATCAGGTATACACTTGTAAAATATTGTTCATGTATCTCTAAAGCAGCAGAAACTGTGGACAGACGCCGAATGCATATAACCAAATTATAAGATAAATTTAAAGATATTTTTAAATTTAAAGGTATTTTTGCTTATATTGAGTATATTTATTTACTTATTTATTTATATACTTTCATGTACAGAGTTGATATATAAAACGGACTTATCTCTCAGAGTCAACCAGAATATTAGTTCAGCTCCGCTTGATAAGCGGGCGGGAATCGAACCCGGATTCCCGCAGTCCGCCACGCTGTCAAAGGCTGTATGTCTTGCGATCAATCCGATAGATCATGCCCATTTTTCCTCATTTAACTGCATTTCAAAGCGGTTTTGTATTTACTGAATAAATACAATATCACTATATTCAAGTATTTTCACTTTCAAAAGCAGAGAAGACAGAAGAAATATATTCTGAGTAACTATAATTATTTAAAATATAAAGTATATTTTATTAATACAAGATATTGTTCAGACCATTAAGCTTTTTAGACTAATATAAAATATAATATTAATATTATGTTACCTCCAACATTCCACGCCCCCTCGACCTGATAAGCAGCAGTAGCCGTTCCGAACTTGAATCCATCTGGAAATCGTTTCAGTTCACTTTGCTTACCAGTAACGATGCAGTCACTTGGAGAAAATCGGACTGCAATGCTGAAATTTAGTATATTTTTTACTGTAAAGATTTTAAAATGTTATATTATCTTCGTTTTTTACAGTTAAATTTACAATTTACACACCAGATGGCAATTATGATTGCACGCCTCATTGCAATGCAGCCTCACACTGTAGTTCTACTGGAAATGATATCAAGAGGAGATATATTGTTTATATATACCAATCTGGCTAATATCGAATTGCTTTATCATATCTTCAATAATACTAAGCTCTGATAAGAGTAAGTCTTAAAACTGGGCTAAGTAGTTTTGTTTTGAACAGTTACTGAGAGAAATGGGTAGCATATTGTATATGTTCATGCATATAGGTATGTCTACAAGTATGAATTAACGTATTATTATTGTACACTATATTATAATTTACAGAATTTTTATTATAATATTAAACCTACAGTATAACTAAGATTTATACTTACCACAACAAAACCGTACAAGCCAGATTCACCATCTTTTTTAGGAGTTTTACCTTTTCTTTTTCAATGAGCCTGATATTTTTTTCAAGACCACACGGGCCAAGCGTGACCTTAAATCTGGCTGAGTTGGAGCTGTGTATTGATGGGATGGCTATTCGACAAGTGTTTAAAATCGTTGCTTTTTGTAGTAGTAAATATGTTTATTTCGGTAAAGCTAATAATAGGTGATTATAGAATAAGCGTTTCCGTGTCAGATTTACAAAGTGACCATTTGGAATGTTATGAGTGTGTTTATCTTGCATTTTTTAATATTTTCGCCTTTAGTTTCATATATTTTCTTACCTTTTTCACTATGGTTGTCTCTAAATTATTAGTATTTGATACTGCAATTTTAATGAAGTTTATAGTTGCCTACAAGGATTATATACCGCTTAATGCAATGAATAGTATGGATCTGCCAATTTTGAGCGACTGTTACCTCATTTTTAAGGTTTCTGTCGTATAGTTATTTATGGGGATTAGTTACTTATAATCTTATGTATGTGGAACAATTATTATTTTATATTTTAGTGCTTGTTTTTAATGTATGATGTTTACAAGTTGATTGTTCAAGTGTGTATAATAGTTTGGTAAATGTGAAACACATGTTCCCACGATGTTGTGACATTTTTTGTATTGACCCATAAAGATCACGTTCATTATATACGGTGTGAGCTGTCCATTTTCGGGATCGTTATATAATTAATAAGGTTAATTTTCTATCATAACTTTTGGTGAATACTAATTTATAATATAGTGTATATTAATCATTTACAATTTTATATTTTTCTAGTTTTTAGTATGATATTTACAAGTTGATTATTCTGATATGTATAATCATTTTGTATGTATTGTGATACGATTTATTTTTTTTATAATCATTGTGATATGGTTTCTGGCTTATTGTGATATTTTTTACATAAATAGTTTCAGGGTGTGGTTTATTTTAATATAGGTATTCTATGTTTTTTGGTAATAAGGTTTCTTTCGAGAGTTCTTCCAAATCAAGTTTAATGCATCTTATATAACACACATCACATTTAGAACGTGCTTGTTGGAAGTCGTGTGGTCTTACATCGTATAATTATTTCTGCCACCATCAAATAAGCTTCTTTTCGTTGTATTATTTTTTATTTGATGATTATACTTTCGTTAGATGTGTTTAATGGCATCTATTGGTTATGCTTTTAGTAATAATTTTATCTAAACGGTTTCTCATTTCTCTACTTATGAAAAATTGTTTTTTATTTACAATTTCTCTTTTATGTAATTATTTGATCCGAATAAATAATTTTTGTTTGATTTAAGATCACAATATCTACATTAAGTGAGGGTATTTCCAGTCGTCATTTCAAGTGTTTTCACATCTTATCAATTGTAATCATATTTGACTATACCCAATAAATGTGTATGAAATTTTCCGTGATCTTTTCTTTCAACTTGCTACACTTATATAATCCCAAATTCACCTTCGTGTCCCGGAAAAAGTCAGTTGATATGTAAAATTTAAGCATTTTTATTAAGGTTTTAAATTATCTATATGAATCCGATTAAGTAATCGAAATATAAAAAAATTAATGCCTAAATTCTCTATATTTTGAATAAAAATTAATTAAAAAAATTAAGTTTAAATTTGATAAAAATTAACTTTAAATTAATAATTTTCCTAATTATAACTGCAATTCAGTTTTTTATGTTACACGTTTTAATATTCAGATATGTAATAATCGTTAAAGTTGTATTAGTAATTAATTAAGCTTTGTAATCATGCTCATTTTTGAGGTATTATAATTTGATTGTAAAATTATTATATTGATTATATTATTTTGGAAGATGACGTATTTTTTGCTAATAAAAGTTTAACTTTTGGACAGAATTTCTGTATTTTATTATACTAGATTCCATATCAACATTATACAAATTTATCATTTATTTATTCTCTAATATATACATACAATTAAGTTTGTGTATATATATATATACATATATACATATATATATATATATATATATATACATATATATATATATATATATATATATATATATATATATATATATATATACGTACACACATATGTAGACAAACACACGCACGCACTCATTTATATATACAGGCAGTCTTCGACTTATAAGGTTTCGACTAAAGTCAAACGTGTTATAGTTTTCTTTATTTTTTTGTGAAGTCTTAATGTTAACAACAAAAATAGAGATGCCTATAAGTTTTATCGATACCTTTACGATAACAAGACAAAAGAAGCAAAAAAAACTAGAATTTATGTGTGCTTTATGCCAAAGGTTTAATTTATTGTACTTCATATATATATATATATATATATATATATATATATATATATATATATATATATATATATATATATATATATATATATATATATATATATATATTAATTACGATAAAATCACTTAATCAAAAACAATAATCTACTATTTTAATAAATATATATTTTACGTACTTACATTCAGTGATGTAGCAATTTTCTTCGCTATTTTGTACCGCCACATCTCGAAAAAATCCAGTGCACAACTTTAAATCTGAGTGTATTGTATTTATTATAAGAGCCTTGTGTAATTGCAATTCAATAGTTTGAATATAAACTTTTAGGTTAGTGATATATTTTAGTATTTGCCTCTTAACTCAATAATGACTCTTCGACCATCTTGTTTACGATGGTATTATGTACCGTCACTAAATTAGGATAGTGCTATCTACATTGTATTTCAGCTTTTATCGGTACTCCGCATCATCTCTTTCAATCTGCTTCAGAACATTGGCAGTATTTTTAAGTACCATCATCGTAAATGTATTTATAAAAATGTTGGTTTCTGAGTATGCCCGTTAGTCTTGAAAATTAGGTATCTTTTCAAGTATCTGAGTTGAAACCTGACTTTTATATTAGTCTAAGGTATTTTTAACCGACTTCAAAAAATAAGGAATTTCTCAATCCAACTGTATTTTTGTATGTATATTACCTCATATCTCCGGCATTTCTCAACCAATTTGGATTATACTATTTCTGTTTGGAAGGGAATATCCCAGTATGATCTCTAGAAAATTTAGTAAGAATTTGACTATATAAATTGAAGATTTACCGTAGAATTACACAAAATTAGACCGCAAAAAGTGTCGTAATAGTTTGGATGATATAGGTCCAACCAATTTGAGTGGTTCTTTTTATTTGAAAGAAAATGTTCTCAGATTGATCCCACGAAATCCCGATCGAATCGAAACCACGAATCTGGCTAGAATTTAATAGTACCTGCTTAAATTGTGAGACTTGATGATTTGTTGTTTTTAAGTTGTCTTTGTGGGTTTTAAGCAGAGGCCCTGTCATTGAATTCAGAGTTCCAACTCTTCAGTTCTTATACTGCAAGTGTATTGCCTGCCTAAACTGTGAGATTTGAGAATCTGCTGTTTTTAAACAAATATTGTCGGTTTGAAGCAGAGACTTTGCCATTAAACTCTAAACTCTTACAACAAAACTAACTCCTAAATACCTACATAAACTATGAGACTTGAGAATCTGCTGTTTTTAAAACAGTATTTTAAGTTTCAAGCAGAGACCCGGCCAAGCTTTGCCTTCCTATTCCTCAGTTCTCGTGCTGCTTGGCTCCATCTGCTTACGTTATGAAACTTTAGAACCTGCCGTTTTTAAATTAGTATTTTGGGTCCCAAGCAAAAATACTATCGTTAAATTGCGTATTCCAATTCCTTAACCTAATGATTCAGTGGTGCAGCCTGTTTTTGTGGATATTAACTCATGTCTCCGGCATTAATCAATAAGTTTGGATTATTCTTCTTTATTTGAATGCCTCCAGTGTGTTATCATAAAAATTGGTTAGAATTTGACCATGGAAATTAAAGGTACACAATAAAATTCCTCAACAATATACAGCCCAATTGCTATGATCAAATTTGAACGATATATATAAACAAACAATTCTAAAAACTTTTGATACGACTAAAACAGTATAAATCGATCCTTTACCAAAATCAGGTTACAATAACAGAGCTGAATGGTGATGATACGAACTTTCACAGATGAGGAGTAAACTCATCAAGTTAGGGCTCGTTTCACTAATGTGGACATAAGCAAGGAAATAACAAAATAAACAGGTAGTAAGTAAGTATTAACATATATATATATATATATATATATATATATATATATATATATATATATATATATATATATACTCATTTGCAAAAAAACGGGCACTTATAGGAATAAACCATATCAGAGTTATTTTATTATTATTTGGTGCATTTTAAATGGCGATATGATGAGAATATTGTTATTTATTATTAAGATATCGTTTTTACCTACTACAGTCATTAAAAATGCGAATAAATAAAAAAAACGATTTGAAGTCCACAGACGAGCGTTTTCATATGTTACATTTATAAATGGCTAAAGTTTATTTTTGAATATTTTTTTTTAATTTAACATAAAATTGCTGTTAATGAGGGTTGGGCATGAGGAATAAGAATCTCTGTTATGTACCTTTGTGCATTAAATGTGCCATTTTCAGTAAAAACTAACTCAGTACGGTCATCCGCGCTGGGCGATAGCTACGTATATTAACGGCCTGAAGTCTCCTTCTGACTGTCCATAGGCTTACTCGTGTACCTCTGACGTCCTCGAGGTTCAGTTTGAGATCCACGTACGTAACTTGACAATTTAGTTCAAATACAAATCATATTTGTCAGATGAAGCGGTCGTCCCGTGGCTCAGTGCACCGTTTTCTTCCAGAACCGGGCCTTCTACTGACGAAGCCCATTTTTTTGCCAGGTCCAGATCATTGCCAGGTCCTTTGGACGGTGGAACAGCTCACATTATATTGCTGAGACACATAACATTAGCTACATTTCTTCAAGCAGCGCAACAATTTTACTAGCTCTTATCGTTTTTTCAACCATACTGAGAACAGCAAACAGAAGTGAACTAATGCAGCAAGCAGCAGATATTTAATTGAAATTTATTCGTTAAACGTATCAGATGAAAAAGAACTTAATAAGAGTTGGAGTTCATTTACCGCCAAAAAATACGTTTTTGTCAGAAAAAGTTAATTTTCATTCAAAAAGAATAAATTTCAAATTTAGATTACTCGTTTTTATATGCCAGAATACACTATACCTGCCAGTAACAATTACAATTAATAGAACCTCTTAATAAATTATATTTTGTTAATAACATGACAAAACCAAAACCGCCCGTTTTTTATGCAAAAGAGTGTATATATATATATATATATATATATATATATATATATATATATATATATGTATATATATATATGCATGGAATAACTAAGTCATTAGTCGGTAAGTAGATAAGTGAGTAAATACGTATATAAAATAATGCATCAATTGACCAAACATTAGTAAGCAGGTAGAAAGCAAAATCAAGGCACAAAAAATGGGGCCGGGAAGTGGTGGCAGGAACTTTTCACCAATGAGAAGTAAACTTATTAAGTATGAACTCTTTACATTTATATTGACATAAGCAAGAAGATAAAGAACTAAATAAGTAATTAAGCATATACAGGTACATACAAAGGCATGAAGTACCTAAATTATTAGTTGGTAAGTAGATAAATAAGTAAATACAGATATAAACTAATGCATTTATTTACTAAATATTAATAAGTAGGTAGGTGGTCAAGTAAGTATATACGGTTATATACAAAACATACAGCGACTAGTATATTAGTAGGTGGATATGAAATATATAAATTTATATGATTTATACATAGGTTTGAAGCGCTGACACGATGAAGCCAAGAAAGGAAATGTGATTTATATATTCGTATGTATATATGTATAAATGAATATATGTTTGTTTGTACACATGTATGTATATAAATATAGATGAATATATTTAGGTTCATTAAATGCTGAAAACTTCTGTTCGGATTTCATAAATAAGATATTGTTGATATTAAATTTATCGTAACTTCGACAAATTCTGGATACAATAAAATATCATATGCATTAAAAAATGTAAAAATAAAATATTATTACAAAAAAAAATTAACCAAATTAAAAAAGCCTCCGATTAAGTAGTGCACTAAAAATTTTAAAATTATGATAATACGAGTATTTAGTTGGAAATTTTGCGGTACAACATCGTTTCCGAACATAAATAAATTAGGGAAATTCCAATACTGCCAGAAATTCTTTGAGTTGGTGCCAATCTCTCTGTGTGTGTGTGGGTACACGTATAGATTATGTTTTATTAAAAAAATAAATATTTTTCGATGCCCTTAAAAATTTGTATGCTTCCTTGAGTTCATATCTATTTATTCGATACTGTATTAGTTATTTTACGTCACATGACCGAAGCTAAAATAAATTAGGAAAACATACACCTTTCTTATGTATTTCAATAAAAGATACAAAAATTAATAACAAAATAAACGGTTAATAACTAATTAATTAATAGATATATCTAAGGACTCCGGCTCAAAGGTCACATCAACAACACGTGATCTCGCAATCTCCTTGTAAACCACTGCAGACTTTCTCGCCGTCCGCGTTCGGGCTGGATCATCGAAGTTCACTTCGTAGAGACCAAACCGGATGCTGCAAATAAAGAATTTTCTTCCATCTGAAAATACGTCTTGATTCCGTGAATGGGAACTCTTTAGTTACAGTAATTCAACTAGAGTAAATTGGTTGTAAGCAAAAATAAAGACATTTTTATAGTTATGTCTATTTGCCTAAAAAGAAATAACTCAGAGCATATAGTGAAATAGACCTAAATAGAGTACCATTAGAGAGCCTACAAAGAGTTTCCTTAAAAAGAGATATATAAATAGTTCAAAACAAACCATAGATATTTTCATCTGAAAATATTTGTCTTGTCAACGATAAATCGATTAATAAACAAAATGAACCCATATCCCATAATTTTCATAAAAATTATTAAAAATATTTGGAAATTGTTTTCCGTTTCAAATCAAAAAATTACTGACATATACAATAAGGATTATACAGTCATTTTATAATGTAGGCACCTATGGAAAATAAATCTTCTATTTTAATGTATCCAAAGAAAGGTGAAAGACACTTAAATTGCCTAAAGATATATATCCGCTTAAACATAATCTTATAAGAATTCTATCGCCTTATTTCTTTAAAATACCTAACTAACTACGTATAAAATTTAATTTTTTTAGAACGAAAATATACTGCTTACTATATTTTTACAGGCCCACATTTAAAAAATGTTTTTATGTGATATAATTACAAATTATCGATTTTCGGAATATTTTTTTTACTTGTGCTGTGAGACTATATTTCTTGCCACATTTCGTGATTCTACTTAAACGAGAAGTACCCTATAGGTATTGGTTTATTTTCGAGTGTGACAATGTGCAATATAAATGGTCGAAACAAAAACATATTGCCTACTATATCTTTCACAGGTGTACATTTAAAACAAAATATGAGTGCGAGTAACTTTTATACGCGGTTAAAGTAAAACTTCTTTAACGGTTGTAGCAGGTATTATGTGGCCGATAATGTTATTGTTATGCAAAGTAACTACTGCCAGTAGACAATATCGTGAATCGCGGTTGATTTATGACTATCCGTTAAGTAGTTACATTTTTCATCCCCAGAACTTATCATCAGACCCAGACCTGGTAATTTTGGAAAGTAACTACTACCCGTAGCATGGTGTACCTAGTTATTTTGCAAAGTAACTACTACCCGTAGTATGGTGTACCTAGTTATTTTACAAAGTAACTACTACCCGTAGCCGGTATGTTGAATCATGGTTGATTTACGACCATCCGTTAAAGAGTCACATTGTAAATCTTTAGAACTTGTCATCAGACCCTGACCCTGTCGATGGTGATTTTGCCAAATAATAACTATCCGTAGCAAATATCTTGGATTATATACATATATACACATATTATATACACATTATATACATACGGTTGATTTACTACCATTCGTTAAGTGGTTACATTGTTCATATCCAGAACTCCCATCAACCCGTGAACTAGTCGTTGATTATAACATAACAGACTGCAAAATAACAAATATCTTGAATTATTGTTGATTCACTACCATTTCTTACGGAATTTCTTTGTTCATTTCCATAACTCACCATAAGACCTTACCCTGATCTATGGCGAAGTTATTTTGCAAAGTAACAACTATCACCTAACCTGATTGATGGTCTAGATAGTTCATAAAACAAAAACTAGCAGTAACAAATATCTTGAATCACGGTTGATTCATTGCCGGAATTCCTTTATTAATCTTCAGAACTAGATTTATATATTTTACTGAACGTTAACTTCAGTCCTTAAAAAATACGAGTCACTCGCAAGTCACTCCTAAAAAATTTTAATTAAAAATATTTTTTATGTTCTATAACTATAAATTAACGATTTACGGATTTTTCCTTTAATTGTACTGCGAGATCTTGCTTCTTGCTAAATTTTATATATCTAGGTTAACGGGAAGTACCCAATAGGTTTTGACTTATTCGCGAGAATTAAAAAATGTGGCATAAATGGCCGTATTTTTAGGATTTTTTTTGAGTTGACTTTGAACCTCGATTTTTTGCAGCTCCAAGACACCACAGATCTAAATATTTGAAATTAATTTTAACTTATCTCTAGGTGTTGCTGAGAAATAGGATCTTGAGAAACAGACTAACAAATAGACGGACAACGAAGGAATCTTATAAGAGTTCCTTTTTTTCACTAGAAAACAGAATGGAACTATATAATAATTATTTACATCGATTAGTGCAATTAAAAAAACCATAAGTCTAAAAATAAAAATACCAGATACTAACTTAAAAGAAGTGGAATGACCTAGAAAAATAGCTAAATGACTTTTACAAATAGCTACATTACCCAGCCTTTCATAAAACTGAAGAACTATAATGACAAGGTTATTAAAAGAAAAAAAAAGTTTAAAACCAAATACTTCCTTCCAGATTAATACATAACATAGGTAAACATACACAGGTCCCTTGTGTATTGTTTTTAACTATGGTTTCTTTATCTACATCCTAGTCGAGTAATTAAATTCTGAACTATAATCTTATATACACTTCTATATCTAGATGTGTATAATATTATTTAGTTACGTATCTGTAGCTTAAGTGAGTTCGCGTTATATACGTTCCCGCCGTCTACCTGAAACCTGTTATAATCACGCCATATATTATCGCAGTAACTAATGGATCCAGAGTGACAAACAAATATTTTGTGCCCTACAATATAAACAATATGCTAACCAAAATACACGATATAAAACCTAGCCAGCCCATTGACTCCGAAGTAGTACCAATAGTGAAACACTATGGTATAGCGAGTTAATCGTTTACATGCCTATTTCTAAGGCAGATAATTAAATATTATTGAAATAACTGAAAAAATGCTAAACCAGGCTTATTTAAAATCGATTACGTGTCACTTGAAAACTTTTATAAAGATTCTATTATACAAATATCATAAAATGATAGGTGATTAACCTATGCAAAGTAGAAATACTCAGTTATAATATATGTATTCTAAGTAAAGTGAATTAAAATGGATTCTCGAAATGAAAAGACTTAAGCACTTAAATTTTTATACTCCAGAAAGAAAATACTCGCATATACGTGAACTTTACTGATGGGATTACCTGTAAATCAATTTACCATTATGTTATTAACTCCAAGTAGCGATTATCTTGCTATATTCAATGACCACAAATACTCCTAGATAGACAGCGACCAATATCTAATTGTATGAAGAAGAACCTCAAGATAACGACATTGTGACCAGCCATTGAATTTAACAAAACAGAGAGAAGTATAAATTTGAAAATCTTTAGGAGGAAAATACTTGTGGCCTATTCAATTTAGAACTACAAAATTCCTCCTTCTGAACTTAAAGTAGGTAGATGTGATATTAAGAATGGAATTGTATTAAAGCAGTTAATATATAGACCAGTTTTATCACTATTAGTCGCAAATTCAACTCATGGGAGGAATAAAACTCATAATATTTTTCGGATTTTATGGAGATAGTTTCATCGAAATATAGTACCAATATCTTGTAGCAAATAATAAGGGAATATATTGAGGGAATGGATTGATCGCATTTAGTACGCAACAAATAATGAGTAATTTATAAAGCTTAAAAAAATTAACGAGTTAAATAAAACCTTCTGAACAACCAGTTTCAAGAAGATATGTCTTAAGGTTAAAGAAGCAAAAATTGTGGTGATATTAGAAGCGCAGTTGCAACGTTGATATGAACATTTCGGAGAGTTCTTCTATACATCCACAATGTTACCATAACACACCATCTGTTGTTTCGGCTTTTAGATAGTGACACTTCAGCATCAACTAATGGTGAATTGGTGAGGCTGAGGGAAGTCTGCACAAATCGTGGTGCTGAATTTAATAACTGCGGGAACTTTATGAGAAAACCTACTAACCACCATTGATAGACTAACTCCTCTATCAATAAGCTTCGGGAAAGCAGAAATTGATCAAGATGTTGATAAATTTCAGAGATTTTTGCACTGAAGAAAATAATTTTTAACCATTGTATATTATCAACTAGATTGCCATTGTATATTATTACTTAGGTGCCTTTCACAGTGCTCTGAAAATTAACCTGGATATGTTATCAAAGACCATTCAACCCCGATTCTGCAGAAAGTGGTTTTCGCCCGAACTGTTCAGCACAGGCCAGATCAATAGACTTCGCATTATCGTAAAATTGATACCAAAATGGTAAAACCTTTGATTTACCTTTGTCGATTTCGAGATACCCCTTCAATAGTTAATGGTGATTTAACAATATCTTCTCCCAACTTCTAGTTGTTCTTGATGATTCAATATACCATATAAATATTGAAAAGCGGCACAGAATAGAATATATGTGGATATGCAAGCCAAATTTTTAAAAAACACCGAACGTGACGGCACACGTTTAAATTAAAATCATCAAGTCGAAGACCAAAGAAAAACACAACATAGTTACTACTACGTACAGAGTAAGTAAAAGGAATCAATACATTTATGTATCTCGAGAGTGTTGTATCAGAAACGTAGAAAAATTTCGCGCAGCAAACTTAATTGCTGCCTTAAATATATTCTCCGAAAAGCTGAATAATACTTAATGAAGAATTCTAAGAACGACGGAGAGGTATTTCGATCGAAGATCAAGTAAAATGCTATTCCGGGGACTGGTTTGTTCACAGGTTCCAAATAGAACTTATTCTAAACATGTTTTGAATTGCTGCTGGGGTAATCAAAAAACATTGACAAGACTTGCAAAAATTTCAATCAGTGGGTGAAGTGTAGCTCTATCCTATCCGCCGTCGGCATGGTGAAGCACCGTGGATGCTATTTTTCCCCGTGAAGAAGATAAAGAATAAAAAGGAAATGCAGAAAAAGCTTGTTATGTTTTATTGATAATAGACCTCGTTACCTTTGATGTCAAATAAATAACACTCAGGAAAATAGTTTTTCCAATTGCCAATATTACTTTCAAATCTTGGGTCTGAGTTTCAATATTATTCAAAATACCAGTCTATGTTTCCTTCCAAGATTCAGGGGTCGGATTCTATTCTAACCTAATTATTAAATTATATCCAGTAATTGTGACAGTTGTGTAATATGTAGACATCAAAACGGAGTATCAAAGGCAAACGGAAATTCCACATAATTGAACGCTGCAAACTTGAATCTTATATAAAAAAAATTAATACTCACGAATAACCATGATCCCATTCAAAATTATCCATCAGGCTCCACGCTGTGTAACCAGTAACATTGACACCATCTTCATGAATAGCATCTAGCACTCCCAGCAAATAAAGACGGTAATAATTGATTCTGCCATCGTCTTCCAGACCTTCACCAGATGATACTCCGTTTTCAAAGATTATTATTTCAGGGTTGTTATAATAGTCCTTCACGAATTTCAAGGCTTTTCTAAGACCCCACGGAGCTACCTAGAGTATAAAAATAACAATGTAATAAAAAAATTACTTTTTATTACAAGAGTGATTTGGGTTGAACAATGTTATTGAAAAATTTGTAAATCGACTCTTCAGTGCGACACTGAATTATTAAAAATAAAGCAATATGCTTTATTTAATAAAGCACTAGCTTAAATTATATGTACGTAAAATTTGTTTATTAAAATTGTTATATAAATATACATACATATCTACATATATATATATATATATATATATATATATATATATATATATATAATACTAATATATATAATATAATTCTAAGTTGATACTAACTTTAATAATATATCAATACCTATTATAATAAATATAATAACACAAGTAACCCCTGAAAATATCATCATCATCATCATCATCATATATATTAATACGCTAAGGTTAAGATGTCACTCTCCCTTTTTAGAAAAAACCTCACAACTAATCCACATAAATTATATATCATTTTATAGATAATTGCTTGCTCTACCGGCATCCACAACTAAAAAATTTATTATTGCTATTGTTTTTGCAAATTAATTAATTATTAAAATTATATACACAAAACCGCAATGCTGCCATCTAACGGCTCAACGTCAATATGATTGACGGTCGGTAAAATTTTTGTTTAATTTCAAATCCACTCACGTATAAATAAAGTGGCGCTTTAGCTCAATGCTTTTGATACTTGCGCCTCTATATGTCAATTTTAGTAAAATATTTGTTTGATCTGTCATCTGAGCTTCATAATAGAATAAATAATGCGAAGGCTTCGCACGGGTCACGCTAGTATACATAAATACTCTAACCATTTTGTGAACGCATAATTAGAGTTATAGTCTAGTTTTATACTCTATTATTTTTATTATACATTTACGTACTGTAACTTGTTTTGTGAGCCTTTTAATAAATAAACAATAAATAGATTTGTACCAAAAGTGTCACTTCATTCATCACTATTGTTATTCGATTTAAATATAACTAACGTTGTAAAATAACCTTAAAATTAATTTGAGGAAGTGTTTACTGTGCGGCATATGAATGCAGTAAGGACGAAGGTCATCTGTAATACCTATGGTTCCTATAAAAGAGCATGAGAAAGATAGAAGTAAAAAGCATATAATTTCAGCTAAGCAGCTATAAGATAATACTGGTAGAGTGCAGTCGATACCAAAGCGCTCTTTCCATATCAACATGTGTATCACGCAGTTTAAGAGTATAGGTGTGCTGGCCCCATCGATGCTCCTTCGCTAATGTCACGTTACATCTCCTCGTCTTGTCTCAGTCAGTTTTTCTATACTGACTCCCTATTTCGAAGCATTTTTTAATAAGCTCCGTGTCATTATGGTTCTTTCCGAGTCTTAATTTGTACATAACCGACTTAACATAGTCTATAAATACGTGGAGAAGTCAGATGTAATTAATTGAGCACTATACGAGATAATTCCATGTTTTCTAAAATATCTAACAAAACATCTTACCCTTGACATTGCTGAAGCAACCTCGTCCCAAGCTTCGACATAATATGTGTCAGCATTTATATCGTCATCCATCGACGGGTCCGTGTGCATTCCAGCAACTGATTCGTTTCGATAAATATATCGCGAAAAATAATGATTTAAACCAAAGAAATCTGCAGTTCCTTTTATATATTCGACCTCTTCAGGTGTAAACTCTGGAAGCCGACTCCTAGGATAGCCTTGTTCCACACTCCTGGCTGCGATTCTTGCTCTGACAGAAGGTGGGAAGTCTCCATCGGGGTGATATATGGGGTGAACATACAATCCGAACTGGAAAGTTTAAAACTGAGGCTTAATCTATATTCTATAATTTATACTATTTTACCATTTTATTTTCTTTATCATTCTGTTGTTGTGAAAAAAAATTATATGGCGAATCTATAAATTAGAATTCCATTAATAAATTACTAACAAAGCAAGCGGCAGGTAACATTCAGTCAGAAAGGGAATCATGTTTGCAACTACTTGTGTGCAAACGTTCATAAAAAGTCTTTAAAAGTTAGTTAATTGTATTTCTTGTGTATTTTTTAGAATATTTGAACAGTAAATTCACTGTATTTTTTTGTAATTTTTTTTACAAGATTTTTTTACAAAAGCTCTTTTATTTTTAAGACGAACAAATGAGCTAACACAATTGGATATTAAAAAATAATAATTTGAATGTTGTGTTTAAATATTTAATTCATTAAAAAATATTTATTTTACATTTTAAAACGAGATGTCTAGTCGAAAACTCACCAAATAAAACTTAAATCAAATTCAAATTTTTCAAAGCACAAAGTGCAAGGATCAAAGAAATGTTTGACTCAAAGAGAAAAAGTAATGTATAAAATTAATACCAATTTGCCAAAAAAAAAATTATGCTTATTACACATATAGTTGATTACCTAAATCGTATTTACTTCTTATCGTTACGTAATTTTTGTTGACGTTCCAACTTCATAAAATAAAACTTACACTTTTTAAAATTAGAATTAATTTTATAAAAATTAATTATTAATTTATAAAAAGTAGGGAAAAATGCCTATTCAAAATAATACTACAATCGAAATTTCACAAACAAATTATTAAAAATATGACCATGGCATTGACAGCAATACGACATCCATTGTTTTGTTGTAAGCGTATGGCTTTTATACGCTTTCTTTTTTTAACTGCGAACCAGCCAGTGACATTCAAGTATGTTGGAAGAAATTCCATTTTTTGGCCGATCTCCGAACTGACTTTTCCGATTTTAACCAAAATCTATAAGTGTCATACACCAAACCTAAAAGCCTGAAAGTTATCTGATTCAAATCTAAAAAAATGTGTAGAACTGTAATCTCGTAAAGGAATGTTAACGTTAACCAGTTTATGTGAAAAGGCGTAACACCGAAGAACACTGAACTGCCAAATAATTATAATTTCGTATTATTACTGTTCATCAATGTATTTCAAATATAAAAGGTTGATAAAACGTCTTATTTATGCTTTTGTCAAGGAAAAATATTTGAAGAATATATATCCGGTCTCTATAATTTCGGAATCATCTAAAATCTTTGATGGATTCTTCCATCCATCAAGAATATTTATTTTTCCACCATAATATTTTTGACATAATTTTAGAAGCAGCAACAAATTTTAGGTACGTTTTTCCATCACAATATCTTCTTTCGATGCTCCAATTTTATCCATAATTTTGAACTTTGTATGATTTTCAGTCATAAAATTAGCTTTGTAAGTTTTTCCCCTTTTGACTTTAAATTTCTTGATTTTAAAAATAACATACAATTATGAAATAATTCAATATGCATAATCAAATTAAATAGGGAAGAACATAGTAACACAGAATTTTATAAACGCTCCTAATTTTGTTTTCGCGTGATCATCGCGGATTGTAGTCTCTATAGAACTATATATACATAGTGATCACGTCTTAAATCTTTTTTCTTAGGATTTTTTGCCACCTCTTTTATATAAATATTTTGCTTTTATTATTATGCATATATTTTACGAAATGTATATTAAATTATCTTAAGTGGAGGTCAAAAAATATGCATATTATGCATCGAAGAATATTAAAATATTTTCTTTTTTTTACGTTTATAATAACGGTGATGATGAATTTTATTAATTAAGTGCATCAGTTGCTATTTTGAAAATTAAAACTCGTTTGAAGTGAAAGTAGTTTAAAACAAACCCACGAGATAAAGGACAGTGTTAAATTCTGAATTTATTGTTCACTGCAGAACAAGCGAATTCCATTGATATTAATTAAATTGTCATATTCTTCGTAGAAAAATTTCGTGGAAATCTTTATTAATTATCTTCAAACTAATCTAAATTAATAGCATATCTAGCTATTAATACAGATTGATCTAACTGATTAAAAATAAAAAATAATTTACCGTAAATTGTTTGTAATCGTCACCTGCTTGGATGTCATCGACGCCGTCAGACGCTCCTTCACCCCAAGTAAAGTCGTTGGTAAATCCAATTCGTCCTTAAACCAATTGTATTTTATTTATGTTTATTGGTGAATCATTTCTCTTCACGAAATATATATATCTAGTAATATCTATAAAAATGGTTTAAATTTTGGCAATAATATCATTTACGCAATTGTTTCGTTATTAATTCTAATTGTAAAGCAGTTGAGGTAAGTTATTTTTTAAATAAACAAATACTTTATAATGAAGTAAGTACCTTTTTGACTAGGCCTAAATTCGTCATCATAAAGATGATATGCTGTAGCGTGTGCTTTCAGTACATAAAAAGTACACAGATAGTTTCCAATACCACTCGATCCTAGAAAAGGAGCAAATCGCTCAATACCGTATCCCCAAGCACAAATTTGATGAGGCTCATTGATGGTGATCCAAGTCTTAACTCTGTCACCGAAATTCTCAAAGGCAACACGAGCAAAGTCTTTAAACCAAGTCTCGATAAGGGGATTCGTCCAGCCGCCAAGCTGTTGCAGTCTTTGGGGCAAATCCCAATGGAAGATTGTAACTACCGGTTGTATGTCGTACTTTACGAGTTCGTCTATCAAATTATTATAATATGCGATACCATCCTCGGCGATGTGATTAGTGAATCCAGATGGGAGAATTCTAGGCCAGGATATGGAGAATCTGTAGAAGTCAACGCCCAGTTCTCGTAGCATCTCAACATCCCTTTTGTAGTTGTGGTATGAATCGCAGGCTATGTCACCATTATCTCCGTTTTCAATTCTCCAGGCTTCGTTGTGGGTGGCGTGATCCCAGATGCTTTCCGTTTTACCTGTTAAGACAATAAACATATTTTACTGTCTTTGAAATTTCTACTTATCTTATATATCATATTATTAGAAAACGACTTTGGTTCTAAGGGTTTTAAAAAACGAAATTTTATTGTACCCCTAATGACTCCCTTCGAAAACAGAAAATTAAAAATACAACATATTTTCTTTTAAAAATATATTTTTTTCATTAGTGTATTTAAAATATAAAGGTTTGATAAACCGTCTTACCTGAAAGTTATCTGGTTCAAAACCAAAAAAAAATGTATAGAACTGTAATCTTGTATAGGAATGTTAATGTTAACCTGTTTATGTACACAGGCTTAACACTGAAGAACACTAAACTGCCAAATAATTACAATTTCGTGTCATCCTGAATTTATTAAAATACTGTTCGTCAGTGTATTTCAAACATAAAAGGTAGATAAAACGTCTTATTTATGCTTTTGTCAAGGAACAATAATTTAAGAAAATATGTCCTGTCTCTATAACTTTGGAAATATCCATAATCTTTCATGGATTCTTCCATCAATTAAAAATATATATTTTTGCACCAAAATATTGTTGATGTAATTTTAGAAGTAGCGACAAATTTTTATGTACGTTTAATCATCACAATATCGTCTTTCGATGCTTCAATTTTATCCGTAATTTTGAGTTTTGTATTATTTTCAAAGTCATAAAATTAGCTTTGTAAGTTTTTTTTTCTCTTTTGACTTCAAAGTTTTTGATGTTAAAATTGTCTATAAAATTGTTATAATCCTTATAATCTTTGAAATTTCTACTGATCTTCTATATTATTAGAAATAGACTTTAGTTTTGGAGGTTATAAAAAATAAAATTTTATTGTGCCTCTAATGACTACCTAGCTTTACATTCGAAAACAGAAACTTAAAAATACAAAATATTTTCTTTTAAAAATATTTTGATTTCATATATTTTTAACTACAGCAAAATTAGTAAATAGCAAAATAAGAAGTTGTTAATAAAATGTTGCTTACATATTTGTATTATAATTTGTTGTTTTAACAGATATTATAGATAAAATTATAGATAAAAAAAATGAATCAATAATGTACCTAAATTATTGATTAAATTTTTTTTCTCTATCTAATTTTTTCTAAAAATATCTCAATGTTATTATATTTGTACCACTATAGGATATTTATGAAAAAATGAACAAATTTCATTAAAACCCGTTCAATATTCGGAATTTTGTAACTACAGCAAAATTAGTAAATAGCAAAACAAGGAGTTGTTAATAAAATGTTGCTTACATATTCGCATTATAATTTGTTGTTATAATTATATAGACAAAAAAATTTAATCAATAATGTCCCTAAATTATTAATTAAATTTTTTTTGTCTATCTAATTTTTGCTAAAAATATCTTGATATTATTATATCTGTGCTATTATAGGATATTCATAAAAAAATGAACAAATTTCATTAAAACCAGTTCAATATTCGGAACGACGTAACATAAAATTAAAATCAACTTAATGAAAATGTTTCAACCGTATTCAGCAATTTTACGGTACAATAAGTAATATATTTTGTTAATAAATCGGTTTAGTAAGCGATCACAGCCAATAAGATGATAACAACTAACAATCACAATCAAGATGATAACAACTAAAGATCACGTTCTTGAAATACAATATATCAACGTTAGCTTAAGAAGTAATTGTACGGTGTACGCACACCGAAAGTTTGTGTCCATGTAGTGCACGCACACAAACTTTCGGTGTGACACACATCAAAAATGGTAAGTGGAAATTCAATTTTATTTTAAAAAGAACTGCCCAATAGTGTGGAGTGAAAAACAATATTGTTTCGATAATGTGATGGTATACATGGAAAAATTTCCTGACGCGTTTAATAAGAGAAAAAATTGTTTTATCCCAATTGTAGATTTAGGATTGCCCCAGATGTGACGCAGCTTAAAATATGTATTTCCAACTTTCTGATCGCAACATCGTTCGCGCGAATTTTCATTTAAGGTGATGGATTTTGTCTCTAACATACTGGCACCATCGCAACATCTTATCTATAAATTCTATTATATATAAACGTTGTCTGTGCCAAATTTTATGAATATCTGTTATGCTATTTAGATATAGTAAATAATTGGGTAACGGGTTGTAAATGTCATTTCTCCATTTACGTCATTTACGTCTGTTTAGACAGCCTCACAGTTTGAAACATGATATTTTGCATGTGAACCTAAAGCTTCATATGAAGATTTCTATTAATATGTGGCAAAATATAAAAAATGCACTAAAAATGCATTAAAAAAACAAGTCATTGGACAGTAGGATATGGTTAGTTATAGGTAATGATTTCAAAAGTATTTCAAATATCGCACGTTACAATGATTGTAATATCGTAATTCGGAACAGGAGCTATAAAAAAAATCTAAATTATGTACAGTACATACAACTTTTATGACTTGCGCAGTGGACATAAAGTTGATTATATATAATATATGGAGATATAGCGACAAAACTAATACGATAGCATCGCATAAAACCATTAAATACGTAATTTAGATACACGGGATAGTTCACATTAATACTTTTAAAATCCATAATTTTGGAGCATCATATCTTAAATGATATCGAAGGATATCCATGGCAGCAGATTTAACAAAGTTATAAAAGAAAAGTATAACCTCTGTAACCTTAGCTGTCAAACAACGTAACTATAGCAACAGCATTAACGCGACATACATCGTTCTTTGCTGCATGCACTCGGCCTACAAATAACTTTCTAGTTTTTGGAAAAAACTTCAATTTCCTTCAACCCTGTTTGTGATATTTTTAAATAATAAGGTGAATAACACTATAGAACTTAATTCAGCATTATAACATTATCCATAGAGTTAAGTACGCAGTTCTTCGGTACCGACTTCGTTTTTACTCGTTTTCGTAGAATTACAATCTGTGGAATATGAAATTAACAAGTATGCAGGAAAACACAATAGTAGATAAATCTTATGCTGTATTTATAAAATATTCAAGTAGATACTACAGTGGCGTGTAGTATCTACGTGTAGTATCTCTATCTGTAAGATGGCATTTGATTTGCGATATCATAATATACTTCAGATGACAGGTGTCAATTTAACGGTTAGCAACACTTCAAAATCGACTTATTATAACATGCATTTTTTTAGAACCATAACTTTATTTCCTGGTTATACAGAAAAAAATACAAGCTAGAATATAATTTATGTTTATGTTCTAATGCGTGTACTTTTGATCCTAAGTGGCGTTTGTTTCTTGTCTTCTTCTATAATGTTCGTCTATCTTTCTCGGTTGTCATCTAAGTACTTAATTGCCCTCGTTCTCATGATAGATTTTACACATTCAGACGTTGCTTAAAAAGTTACATAAAAAACGTTGCAACGTTTTACTCTCTTCGCCCCCAAATAAGTATTCACAAAAACCTATTTTCGGGATTTTTTCCAGATTGTTACACAGGTTATTTGGAGAGGAGTACATTGCAAAAGACTTTGAAACATAATATTTCGTAAACGAGGCTAAGAATAATAAATGAAACATAAACTTTCTTAAGGCCTTTCTAATGATACCCTCAAGATATGGATTACGCTAAAAACTATTTTTTCATCCATTCTCCTTCTTAACCATAAAAGAGGGAGGAAAACATTTTTGTAACATAGTAATTGAGATCTTCGTCTGAAGCATATAAAAAAATAATAAAATTGTAACAAAGTGAATTCCGTTCATGAGATATATTTTAAAGAGGTTTATTGATTTAGAGTATGATAATAGAAGCCAGAAACCCTGTTTTTAGGATTATTGTCTGTGTGTATGTCTGTAAATTTGTATTTCGATCTCGCAAAATCTATCAGACGGATTTTGATAAAATTGATAAAATTTAGTATGGTAAGAGTTTACAACCTTGGGCAACATATAGGATACTTTTTACCTGAATATTGATTATTAAAAAAATCTGACATGTTGAATTATACAATATTGATATTTTCAACTCCATTTATTAGTGTTTTTAGTAAATCTTTATGCTGATATATATGACTATGCTCATAGGTATATTACGGTATGGTACTCCCAACTCCATCTATTAGCATTTTAGTAAACTTTACTTTCATGAAGATCTGAGATAAAAAATACAAAAAACACAAACAGAGATCTGAGATAAAAAAAATACAAAAAACGCAATTCAGAATTCCACGTGAATGAAGTCGCGGGCATAGCTATTATACTTATAAAATTTCATGCGCTTTAATCTAAAAATGCAAACAGACGGACGGACGCACACGTACATGACGAAATTGTAAATATTCCCAATTTGACTTAGTTTATTTATTATATACAGTTTATTATTTTATTCATAAACCTTTACTGCCACTCAGAACTAAAAGCACCCATAGTCTATTGCTAGAAGGCTATTGTTCTTCACAGTCAACCACAATTTGACAAGTGAACACAAAATTAAGTAAATTACTTGTGTATTCTGAAAAATCTAATTTCTAGCAATTTAGACTGACATGAAATTTTCATATTGATATAAAGTTACCTCCTACATCCCATGCGCCCTCGACTTGATACGAAGCAGTAGCCGTTCCAAATTGAAATCCGTCCGGAAATCGTTTCAATTCATCTTGCTTTCCGGTGGCTGCACTGTCACTTAGCGCGATTATTATTGTGATACTGAAATATAATAAAACTTCAATGGCACAGTTATTAATATACCTCGCATCAAATAATCATAATTTTGCCATCTATCCTATCTATCATGCCTTTAATCAATACGCCAAAAGGTATCTTTAAAATGTTGTAAAACATTTTACGTTCGCTTTTTCTCATTTTAGTCTAAGACTAATTTTAATTAATTAGATTGTTTTTTTAATTTTATGGTTAATTATTATATTTTAATAGGGAATATAACATTGTAATGTAATACATAAGAAATGTGATCATCATTGCCAGATTTTCGTAAGTCGAAAAGTTATTGACGAAAAAATTGTAAAAGTAGTCTTGTTTTTGGAATTCTACCATGAGAGATATATAAATGGAGAATTGTGATGAAGTCACAATTTGGTGAAGTCAGCGATCCATTAAAGGATAAGAAACTTAAATAATCTCATGGATATTCCTCTCCAAACTAAACCTGCTGCTGGTTTCTGATTCAAAAGAAGTTATTTAAGGATGATAAATTAAGACATTTAAGTGCGTATAGTGTTTTTTTTCAGTTGTTTCCAAATATTACTATTAATTTAACTATACAAATATATTACTTGGCATATCTTTCATAGCAGTTCATATTTTTTAATCACAAGTTTTTTTTTATTATATACTTAGCTTTATTTAATATTGGTTGTTTATATACAGGATATGAAACATTTAAGAACTGAATTGCAGCTTTTTATATAATGGAACTTTTGGGAGAGACTTAAAAAAATGAGTGTAAAATTAGCAACTTTAATGGTTCACCAAATCAATATTTAATTTCAAATGTTTGAACAAATAAATATAATTTTCGTTATTTACAGAAAAAATAAACTTTAAAGGAAAAAATAAACTTACCTAAAGGCAATTAAAACTGAATACCTCATTGCAATGATAGTAAATATATTATAATTCCACTAGAACTGTTACAAAGAACATATGACCTGATTATATATGCCAATATTACTAACATTGAGTTGCTTTATCATGTCTACTACAACAATAAATACTGATAAGAGCAAGTTTCGAAATTTATCCTCTTACACTTTGCATGACAAAAACAGACAATTGTACATACACGTGGATAGAGGAGAGTAGGAAAATTGGGGACACGGAATAAAATTGGACAAAAATATGTTTGATTATTTCATAACATGGTATCGAAAGGAAGAGAGTCCTTTCGCGATACTGTGATGCCATATTTCTTGGCACGAGGCGAAGTGAAAACCAAAACAAGATATCACATATGCATTAATCTTCTCAAAATTATTAGATTCTTTTTTTAAAATACTGGTTGGTAACTAAGAGTCTTGCCACTTTTTTCATTATTTCTGAAATATTGTAGAAACTTCTTAAATATCTCTGCCAGGGTTGATAAAGAGAGCGTGTTTGATATTCTGGTTAGTTAACTAAATTGACTTTTGTGCTACTAAAAAACATATTTTGAGATTTCACGAGGAGAACCAAAAAATGCTCTCGCTTCATGGATTTCATTTAGTCTTGCCTACTGGCTTGCACAACGACAGGTGAGCATATAACATATGCTGTACCCGTATATGGTAAAACGAAGCCATTGGTTTTTAAAGATTCACAGAAAAACGTTTGGAATAATCCTCATCCAAAACGATTTATATTAAAGTTATAAAATTAAAAAGCATTACTAAAACAGTTACCAGGATCCCATACTGTAATATAAAGCGACTTCTTCCTTTGGAAGAAGAAGTGAAAATATATTCTCTTTTTGGCTTTTTGAAAAAAAAATTACTTGTTATTTGATGTTATATTGTAAATGCTGTTAGCATCAATACTGAATAACCAAATTACAATTTTTTTAGTCAAATTCAGTTAGTATTATTTGTTTTCATAAACCATCCCCTTGAAGAATATATGCCACTAGGGCTGCGGATTTTTATATCTAAAGTAGTGATTATTCTCTGAAAACTTCCTGACTATCTTATAAATATTAAGCATTCACTGCTCAATGGAATCGTGCACAGTTTTTGGTACGATCCCGTTGCTATATAGAGATATCAGTACTATCCTGACTTCTTTCATATTCTATATCCTTCATCAAGTTCCGGGATGTATGCTTGTAGTACGAGATTTATGCAAGTTTCTTATACACGATATTGGCCATTGGCTTGATTTTGACGCTCCGAGTATTCATTGTGTGTAAGGAACCTGTATCACACTGTTGTATGCTGAATTGTTTCTGGGGTTTCTTGGCTACGCTAACAAATATCGATCTTCATTCCCAGTCCTTTTTCAGCTTTTATGGTGCCGATAGTTTCCGCTGTTGATGATGTCGTCTTCAAGAAGAGAACGTATGATTGTCAAGAAGAATGTATGGTTGTCAAGAAGAGAACATAGCTTTGAAGTATTGTTGCCTACGGATTAATGAAGCATTCGAAACACGTTCATCAACGTAATCGATCAGCCGATCATTGTAGTGTGTTCCATTACTTCTATCTTTTCTTTCCAGAAATCTTCTCTCGATCCCCTCACAAATTTGTTGATGGTAAAATCAGGTTTAAGATGTTCTTGTCGCTTTTAATGAAGGCCTGGTGTAATCGCAGTTAACTTTTTAGAAATTACTCTTTGATATTGGCTTATTTTTTTATAAATTTTTCTTAAATATCATTAATGTTATTTCCTTTGTTATGACTCGTCCGCCGTCTTCTTTGGTGATGGTGATCCAATCAATGTTTTGGTATCAACATTATTTTTATCACCATCATTATTGATCATCTATACTCTTTACATTTTAACTGGTGATAACTGAAAATGCTTCCTAATTTTAATGTTATAACAATATTTACCCCCCGTTACAATCGGATCGGCAGCACTCGATGTTAAAGTACCTTAACTTGGCACGTTTACTAATAATAAATACAACATAATAGTGCGAGCAGTTATTTATTGCGAGAAGCAAGTAAATCGAATGTTCGGTAGGAAATATTGTTTCCATACAATAAGAAAGTCTAAGTTGCGCGTTGCAGAGGCGAGGCACGTCTTTGGTAATGGGGGTCGAGGGCACGTTCTCAAATGGCCGGTTAAAAAATGCCATTAACAGACTAACCGCCGGAGAGACGTGATGCAAAGGGCTTTCAGATGCCGACTTATCTCTATATACTAGGTTAACAAGTTACACTGCTAACATAGCACCTTTGTACACATTAAGTTCAGATAAATACTGCACCGACTAGTACCCTAGCAAGCTTAAAGTATTTACTCAAATTCGATTGATGCAGTAGTATTGTAAAAGAAGAACATTATGGAAGACAGTTGATAAATGACATTTAATTTTTTTTTTAAAAAGTACAAACTTTTAATAATTACATTTCAATGTCATGCAAACCTATATAGTTATTAAATCGTACAATTCAAGTAATTAAACAATTTTTATAAAGAAATTATCCAGTTAAACTTAAAATAATATATTTAAAATGCTAATCTCCTGTATGTAATATACATGTCCTGTTCTGTAATATACATCTACCGGATGGTCGGTCTAAAAAATATAAAGATTGAAGGAATTTACGCAGTAAAATAACATTTTCCAACACAATTCTAATTTTACATAAGTACTAATTTTTGCCTATGGTTTCGCTCAGACAAATGTTTATTGCAGCAAAGATTCTCTCGGGCAATAATTTTTGCCTCCAAGAAATACCATTACCGGGCTTATATAGATAAATTACTTAATTGAAACTTAAAAACTGAAACGCTCAGATTTTCTGGACAATTTCTAATTATTCGTTTTTAAGACTGCGTTCAAAGTTTTTATTAAGTCAATATTAATAATTACAAGAACCTTAAGGTATATTCATAAAAAGACAAGCTAGATTTTAATTTTAAATGTAAAGTGAAGTTTTAGTCTTAAATGTAAAGTTAATTTACATGAATGCGATAGAATAATATTTTTTCATGATACCCTCCCACATGCACCAGTAGAAAAATCTATAAAAAATAAAAGTTTCTTAGAAATATTTTATCGAAGATATCTTTTGTACCAAAATATATCTTCGATTTTAATTTAAATCTAAAACACTATACTCGAGCTCCACACATAGTCATTTAAATTGATCCAGATATTTGAATTGATTCAGAAATTTTTACGTGTTGCTTCTTTTTTTCTTACGTGGTGCTAGAATTATAAAAAACTAGCTCGTGCGAACTGACCCGTGCGAAATCTTCGCATTATAAATTATTCAACTCAATTCAATAAATCAAAATTGATTGCAGGTATTCAACTCATTTCTAATTTTGCACACTGCTTATTACGTTTTTATTCCATTATGAATGCTCAGATGACAGATCAAACAAATATTTTACTAAAATTGACATATAGAGGCGCAAGTATCAAAAGCATTGAGCTAAAGCGCCACTTTATTTATACGTGAGTGGATTTGAAATTAAACAAAAATTTAACGACCGTCAATCATATTGACGTTGAGCCGTTAGATGGCAGCATTGCTGTTTTGTGTATATAATTTTAATAATTGCCGGTAGAGCAAGCAATTATCTATAAAATGATATATAATTTATGTGGATTAGTTGTGAGGTTTTTTCTAAAAAGGGAGAGTAACATCTTAACCTTAGCGTATTAATATATATGATGATGATGATTGCTTTCGCTTATATTCGATCGCAGACACACTTTTTATCAAAATTCCTTCAAAAATATTTAATATATTCACTCAGAATCTAGGACGCTTTTGCATAATGGTACGATTTACACAATTTTTGTAAATATAGCATAAAAGATTTTGACTTGATGTTTCATTAATCGATTTCAAAAAATTTTAAACAGAATATACATGTTTTTAAATGTGCATACAGAAAGGTTGAGTCTTACTGAATATGTAGAAGTACGTTTAATTTTCTTTTTTTCCCAACGTTTTCCCGTTTACGTTAACAATTTACTTCACAGATTATGAAAACAGATAAATAAATACACGAATAATATATACATAAAAACGTTGAACAAAAATGCGCATTTTTATCTTTTGTCGTGCACATACAAGTGCCTTTTATGTTTACCTTCCTCTTCTCAAACTTGGTGATAATATAACAAATATATAATATTATAATTGTCGTGTATATAAAGCTGCATTTGAATCGGCGCATTCATTCGAAGCTCATGCTTGTTACTGTACGCTTTTCATTAGATGAATGATAAATTAAAATTTATGAGGACCACTTAATTCTATGAAAATGAAAGTTCTATAACCGTATTTTTGCAATTGAATTGGGATTAAAATATAAATTTGTAATTCAAGTTGAGTTGGAAACCATTATCAGCAGGCTATAACATTTTCTATTACTTTCATTTTATGAATGATGAATTAAAATTTATGAGGACGGGGCATCTCTCAGAACCACTTAATTCTATGAAAATTAAAGTTCTATAATCGTATTTTTGTGATTGAATCGAGATTAAAATATAAATTTGTAATTCAAAATGAGTTGGAAACCATTAACAGCAGGCTATAACACTTTGTATTGGGTAATAGAATAGTTCACTGCATACGTATCTAGGTCAAGGTATTGGCGTTTTGATATGCACATGGAACTAATAATTACAAAATACACTAATAGTTTCAAGCACGTTTTTGTAAATTATTGTATGTTTAATTATTGTATGTTTAAAATAGATTATTAGTCAACATTACAAAAATAGTAAAGATGATAGAGCGATCTAGCTATATATTGTGATGTATATATGAGACATCAAGGTTTTTATTTGAGTTGTCACCAGAATTATTATTTATTACAATTGCGTGGAAGACTTATACAGTTGTTATTAAACTGGTACAGCATGCCGACGTCACAGTGTCCCTGGGAGCAAATAAGACAATTATAGTCAAGAAAATGTTAATTACCTGTAACTAAAAGAATACACGTCGTGCAGCTCGTATAAAAATAATTATTTATTAAAGTTATATGCACGATTTAAACAGGTTATTAATAAATTGGTACAGCACACCGTCTTCATTGTGTCCCTGGGTGAAAATAAGACAATTATAATTAAGAAAATGTTAATTTATCTGTAACTAAAAGAATACACGTCGTGCAGCTGGTATACAAATAATTATTTATTACAGTTATGTGCACGATTTAAACAGGTTATTAATAAATTGGTACAGCACACCGTCTTCATTGTGTCCCTGGGTGCAAATAAGACAATTATAATTAAGAGAATGTTAATTTATCTGTAACTAAAAAAATACACGTCGTGCAGCTGGTATACAAATAATTATTTATTACAATTATATGCACTATTTATACAGGTTATTAATAAATTGGTACAGCTTACCTTCTTCATCGTGTCCCTGGGTACAAACAAGACAATTATAATTAAAAAAATGTTAATTTATCTGTAACTAAAAGAATACACGTCGTGCAGCTGGTATACAAATAATTATTTATTACAGTTATGTGCACGATTTAAACAGGTTATTAATAAATCGGTACAGCATACCGTCTTTGGGTACAAATAAGACAAGCATACCTTATTTTTCTACACACCTAAATGAACCTATGCAATGTATTGTGTATTTTATTTACCAAGAAGCTTGCCGGACACGTCACTTACTAGAATGTGATCAACATTGCGACAACGTCTTGTTCGAAGCATGTATTTTTGCTCGCCATTTATTTGCAATTGTGCTGGTGTTGTGTGCACTTTCACATCCCGCACAGTTGTGGTTAAAATATCAAGGTAAGTTAGCTGAAGACTTTTTCAGGCATGCACAAGTAACTAATGACAACGGAATTACTGCAAGGTTACGTGAAATTCATTTAATCGTTGTTTGCTGGTTATTCAAATATAGTTACGTCAATTGGAGGTGACCCTATTTTCAATCCGAGGCATAATTCGAAGGTGAACGCATTAGCAGAGATTACACGACGGAAATAAATTATGATCCAGTGGAATTGGCTGGAACTTTACAAACTGGTGCCTAGAGACTAGTTGAAGAACAGGGCTTAATACTCGATCGAGTTTGTCGCAGCGTAAATATTGCTTTGGAAGAAATGCTATTTATAGGTGCTCCCGGCGGAACGGGAAAGACTTTTCTCATCAAAGTCGTTTGACAAAGGTTCAAACTCAAAGTAAAATTGCTCTTGCTGTCGCCTCATCAGGTATAGCAGCTACTTTATGGCCAGGAGGAAAAATTGCCCATACGATGTTTAAGATACCAATCGAATTAGACGGCACATTATTGTAATATTTCAAGAAACAGTAACACAGCAAAGATTCTACGTGATTGTAGCCTTATTATATGGGAAGAATGTACTATGGAAAACTGCAAAGCGGTAGAAGCAGTAGACCGATATCAGGCAAAACGACCAACTCATGGGTGGTATTACAATACTATTTTGTGGTGATTTTCGTCCAACTCTGCCTGTTATGCCACATGGAATAAACGTAAAGCATAAACAGTCCGATTTTAATTCTGTGGTTAATTTGAGGGGGTAAATTGGAAAAAAAAATCTTTCTATGTTATCGAATAGAGTGTCAACGGAAGCTTATTAAAGCACGAATTCAACACTAAATATGGCATATTTGTTTTATATTTTTTTACAAACTTTTTTTGGGCTTAAAGATGAAGAAAGAGGCTTAAAGATTGCTGCCCTCCGTCTTTATCACTAAAAGGATCGTGGAAAAAAATCTGAATAAATTATGAGCATTAGCAATTTGGTACAGGCAAAATTATCAAGATGGGAAAATTACAGTACTAATAATTTTCATAAACATTTCGATTGTTTATTTCCTTATAACTGCTGAACCATTGGCATAGAGAAAAGTTTTCTCGTGAAAAAAAGAAAAACGTTTGCCCTTCCACTTTTTTAAATGTTTCATTAGAATTAGTGAAAACGTTCCTCACTTAGCTTCGCGCATATGCGAAATGGCACGGCGTTGGTGTGGTCGGCGGCGGGCATCAGACTGGCACCCTAGAAACGGTAAGAGAAATAGAGGGCGCCCACTAACAAGATGGGAAGATGACTTAAAACTAAGGGCTGGATACCACTGGAGAAGGGTGATGCGTGATAGAACACAATGAACTGCGAGATATCTTGTAACCTTGTAGTTCAGAATAAAGGACTTTAATAAAAATAATAATAATAAAGTCTAGTCGGTCAAGAAGAACCTAAAAATACCATTTATATCGCATATTGTGACACTCGCAAATAAATCAAAACTTATAGGGTATTTCCCGTTGACCTAGAATCATGAAACTTGGCAAACAGCAAGGTATTGCAGCACAAATAAAGGAGAAAAACGTTAATTTGTAGTTATATTACATAGAAAAAAACAATTTTAAGTATGGGCCTGTGAAAGATATATTAGGCAAATTTATTTCCGTTCTAAAAATTGAAAGAATTCTAAAAATTGAATTAATAAGAATATAATGTACCATTAAATGTTTATAAATACTTAAATGCGAACGTAGTACGAGTTCCACTCGTGCTTGACAGGATTTTTAAATTTTAAATTATGTTTTATAGGCGTAAAAGATACATTAGGCGGTATATTTACTTTGTGGGAAATTAGTAGTTTTAAATACTTTTGTAGATATTCGATGCACCCTTGAAGGTTTATAAGGGCTTATGTATGCGGAACTTAATAGTGCGAGTATTACTTGATCATTTTTAAATTCATGTTTTGTATAATTCATTTCAAATAAACACAAAAAGTATTTAAAAAAATCAGAAGGCCGGACACTATTATACATAATTAAATTAATTTTAAATATAGCATGCATTTGTATTAATGCAGCATATATTTAGAATTCTTTTTAATTCCTTTTTTTTTAATTCATTTAAATATACTCACAAAGTGTCTGAAAAAAAAACAACAGCCGGACTCTATTACACGTAATTAAATTCATTCTAAATGTAGCCTGCAATTCTTTTTAATTCATTTCGAATATACTCGCAAATTGTCTGATTTAATCAGATGGACGGATACTATTATACATAATTAAGCTAATTCTAAATATAGTCTGTAGTTCTTTTTAATTCATTTCAAATATGCTTACAAACTGTCCGATCTAATCAGATGTACTGATATTATTATACATAATTAAATTAATTCGAAATATAGCCTGCAGTTCTTTTTAATTAATTTCAAATATACTCACAAATTGTCTGATATAATTAGATGGTCGGATACTATTATACATAATTAAATTAATTCTAAATATAGACTGAATTTGTATGAATTATTACTTATCATAGTTCTATCACTGAATATGTATTTTGAATGAAACTAATATCACCCTCATTTCGCAATTGTTTTTTAAACATATAGTTTCAACAATAATTCATTTTGACAGAGAAACATATATCGCCTAATTAAAAAGAGACAATATTTTGGAAACAGAAGCTTTCATGTTCGCTATTCAAGACCAAATAATAAATTCGAGACAATATAGCCCACATATACGTGTGCTATATTTACTCTAGGATATATATATATATATATATATATATATATATATTAATGAGAGGTTTTTTACGGGGTGGGGTTGGTAGCCCACGTCCAACCCCTAATCCAGAGAACCAGTCCCCTGATATAATTTCCAAGGGCCTGGTACCCAGGTACTGAGTATACTCCCAGGTTCTGAGGACCTATTTTAGTCTACTCTTACGACACGCATAGGCTACGATGGGACGATTCTTACCCCCCCCCCCCGATCACCACACGGAGCTTGGAACAGTCTGCTTGTGAAGGTCATGGTCCACCGAGGAATAGAGCCACTGATGATGATGGTGATGATATATAATAAGAAAATAACACGCAAGATGATAGATACTGATTATTTATAATTAGTATCTATAATCTTGCGTGAAATACAACTGAAATAATATATCCTATCGCTATAGATGACGTACACAAAAATGTGTAAAAATAAAAGCACCGTAAACTCGCATTAAAACACAAATTAATCAACACTTAAACACCATTCTAAAAATTCACACAGAAAAATATCCAAAAAAATATATTTTACTAGAACGTGACATAACCAATGAGACCATAAATAATAATAGACTTGACTTAACCCTAATTCTGATAACTCCTCAATTCACATACCTAATATATATTTGAATACCCAATAATAAAAATTTAAAAAAAAACACAGTAAAGCGATTCTCTCTCGGACAAAGTTAAATATATTTGGTGTAAAAACTCCGCAAAAATAATATCAATCATCTACCGAAATTATTCACAAACATTTATTTAATAATAATAATATCATTCATTTGTGGATATAAAATACAACAGGTAAAGTAATATACATGTACAGAAATTTTCTTAGAGCTAATGACAAAATAAAAATGAAAAATTAAGTTACACGCCTTTTGAATTTTTCAATATTTTGTCCACAAAAGGTAACTAGTTCGGCTTGTGCAGTTATATTATAAGCGTCACCGACACGGCCGGTTTACAGCTTGCACCTGTTGTCACACACACTCATACATGCACAAATATATATTCATACATACATAGACACATAAAATACATATATACATATACATACATGCATATACACACACACGTACACATACACATATAAATACTCACATACACGACAGACAGTTTTTAATACAGGTATTATATACAGACATATAACTACATACACATTATTACCCATAGAGGTAACATAGCACAAAGAAAAGAAGATACTAATAATAAATATAATTTAAGTCAAATAATTTCGAAGAGCCGATGTTTTCTTTTTATACCGTTTGCATTTGCTGGGTCAAAAGCCACTTCCGGATTGATTGAGTAGTCAGCGGTCTTCAGGGGCGGAAAGAGGTCATTCCAAATTTTAGTTGCAGCAAACTTGAAACTACCCCGATAATCGATATATCGCTATATAACCACTATAATTAGATCATCAGTTTATATGCGGTTCTAAGAATCCATAATATAGAACACAAGTTCCACATAGTATGCTGTTTCCTCATTTCCTTCTCTGAACATATGCAAAAGTAGGAAATCGAAGACTTGGCTTTGCCCGTCATTAATTCCCTGCAATACGTGCCAGTATGCCTTAGGCAAAACACAATAGTAATAATTATAATAGTAGATAAAAAGAAATCCTTATAAAATATTAGGAAACAAAATGGATAGAATTCGCTTCATCTATTACATTTTACTTACGTATAACTAACATGAATGGCACATACGCATGGTGGTAGAGACCACTTGCGGGTGAAGGCCTACTCCGTCCTTCTCCTGTATTTGAAGTACATAAGTGTACAATCGTGATGTTTTTATGATTGCATTCGTAAATAAATGAATAGTCAACAAATTTGAAAAAAAAACATACAAATTATAATATTGGAGATCTTGAAATATTTTATGAAGCCGAACAATCACAAAATGATAAAATAAACTCAATTTAAAAATAGAAAAAATCAACAAATAAAAATACAGTCAATTATAATTATTTATATACACATCTTCGTCAAAAATTACATTAAAAATATAATTTTTTACTTCGGTTCTCTACTGATTTTGTTTGCGTCGTTCATCTGTACTCCTAGCGTCATCTAGTAAGTATGCTATGATTGAGGATTTATAGGTAAACGGCGATAATATATTACCGGATTGTTTAAATTTCGAATGATAAACCACCAATAGTCACGATTAGGAACATTAAGGAATCGATATTTTAGTGCTCAAATAACTTACAAAACAAAACAAAAATTTAAATAAACCCCTGGGGACTTTCCTGTACTAATAATTCGATTTATGAAATGACTTCGAAATTATTCATTTTTAAAGAATAATTTTCACAGTTTATACACCGTGTAAGCGACCCCTGTGTGAAAATACAAATGAATATCCTGGTAATATGTATATCATTGGTGAAAACCAGAATTTGTTATCTTAAGGGGTTTAGAAATTATAGCACGATAAAAATTTCAAGAAAAACTGCGCGAATACTTAGATATTTCGTTACGTATACCTTACCGCCCTTTAAAATTATTATTATTAAGTATTATTACTCTAGCCGCTCGAAAGTCGCAAATAAATTATATTATACGCATAAGTAATATAGGTGAAAATGGGTTGTTTGACAAGTGAGACAGAGAGAGAGATGCCATGTTGCCACTCTTTTCTCGTATGCGAGAGCGCATTCGTGGTCGAGGTCAATGATTAATTTAAATTTAGTCGCTTGCGAAATTCCTTTGTATTCAGTCCTGTCGTGTTGATAGTTTTTAATGTATTATGTTATTATTTTGTAGCGTAAACATGCCCCGAGCGCGGCCACTTTCCACTGCTCAAAAGTACAAGCAAATAGCTGTTACTATATAGTGAACGGAAATGGGTCAAGAGCATTAGCTGCCTATCGTAGGCAATATGGAGAAGAGTGTCACCGCGTAATGCCAGAATAATAATTGGCGCAGTCCAGTGCGTATGAGATGGCTATCCGATAACCAAACAGCATTCTGAAGCCGTACCAACCCCTCAAATTTCAGCACGTGTTGAAAAATAAGTCTTGGAACATTTCAGACATGATCCTACGACAAGTACACGGAAAGCCACAGTACCGTCTATAAAGTACTAAATAAAGATTGCTAGCATCTGTATAAATACAGAAAAGTTCATGCACTATTACCTCGTCATTACAATATTAGAATAAGTTATTGTCAATGGATACTAAAACAGTGCCGTCGCGAAAATCGATTTATTCATAAAATTTATGGTCGGATGAAAGCACATTCCAAAGAAATGAAATGTGGGACCGAAAAAATAATCCCGTTTGGGTATGCTTAAATCTAAATGCTACATGTGAACGTGGACATCAATACTGATGGACCATCAATATATGGAAGGATTCTTAGCAACAATATAGTTGAACCGTTCTTCATCGATGGTATGCTAGATCGAAATAAATATTTACATCTCTTGAATAATGAAATTTTCGACTTTTTATTACATTCCACTGCAGCAGTTAATTCCGCATAGTTTCAACATGATCGAACGTCACCGCACTCCGTTGTTGAAGTCCGTGACAGGCTAAACGAAATATTTGGCATCCAGTGGATAGGTCGATTTGGACCTATACGTTGGCCTCCACGTTCACCGTACGCCTTGTGACAGTGAAATAGAGATGCGTGCGCGTATTATCGCTGCTTTTGACAAACTTAAAAGTACCTTTACCAAGACATTTCTTTATTTAACAGAGTCAACGGATAGACAAAAGAAGTGTGCAAAAATGTATTGAGAACGGGGGAGGGGCGGAACCAACATGTTGAAAATGCTTATGTCATTTAATTTGTTCTTTAATTTTAGTCTATCATCCGTGCACGCCCGCGGCAATCATAGGGTAGTGATTACGGATTTTATTTTTAAATAACTACAAAATATGTACATACCTGTAAGTGGCGAGCACTCATACACAGATTACCACTGTAAATAGATTAACACTATTATATTACAAAATACTATTATTAAATATTATGTGATGCATACTAAGATATTTAAAATCACCAAGCGCCCTCAATTACGAAATTATGGTTGTATGCGTAACCCATATATACAACCATACGCAATTGTCAAAACTCATACATACATAATACCCAATTTAGGCTTTAAAAGCTTAGGCTATATTCACAATAGACTTTTTATTATTGATTAAAAATCTAACCTATTAATAAGTTTATGAAATATCAAGGTTTTTTCTCATAGGGGTTGCTGACACCATGTATATATATATATATATATATATATATATATATATATATATATATATATATATATATATATACACACATATACATATATACATATACATATATATATATACATATATATATATATATATATATATATATATGAAACAGGCAATATCTGACGTTGAATTACGTGATAATAAAATCAAGAAAAATGTCCTCACTAACATTTTCAATGATCAGAATCAAAGGATAATACAACAATGAAAAGTAAATTTAAAAACACAGACGATTATTAAGTGAAAGATGCATGATGAGATCAGGGAGGTTAAAGTTAAAAAGTTAAGGAGTTATTTATTTACTTTGAGTTAAGGAGTTATTTTATTGTTTTAGGTTAAAGCAAAAGTTGAGTCCCTGATATCAAGATACATTAATACCAAAATCTTACAGCCTCAAACGAGAAACACATTAACGTAAGGAAGACGTGAGTTTGGGCAGAAGAATATAAAGGTATTTTTCATGTGATAAAATTTAAATCATAAGTATGATTGTGTTTTTGATACCATACATGACTAGATTCATTGATTTGGAATGCTTTAAAATCTTTAAAATTCTTTAAAACGTAAGGAAGACGTGAGTTTGGGCAGAAGAATATAAAGGTATTTTTCATGTGATAAAATTTAAATCATAAGTATGATTGTGTTTTTGATACCATGCTGGTCATGTTTTTTGTTTTGGAATTCTTGAAACATGATTCATTGTTTTGGAATTCTTTAAAATTCGGGTAACATGCATCTTCATAATCAAGCACATAAAATAAGAGCGTTTCATAGACATAGACTCTAGTGTTTAAAGCTAAAACGGTTGAGGGAGTATATTCTGCTGATGACATCATTTGCTTGAGATTCCAGTTAAAATGTTATTCGACCAGCAGTCTCAAGTCTCTAAGAGTTTACATGAATAAGATTGATATATTATTTATCGTTAGATGCGACAAAATTGATAGCATAATTTTAGAAAAAGGCCTTTGGTTATTAATAACGATAGCTTTAGATTCAAATAAAATATCTAACAAATCAATTTTGTAAGCTCCTTGACTGATGTCCTCATCGAGTGTTGATGACTTCAGTTACAGAATGCATATCAGTATGGGCTTATATTTGCAAATCATCAGCATATAACTGATTGTTACTGAATATATTCCTAACAACTTTGTTAGTCAATGAAAAGAGAAGTGAAGAAATAAGCGATAGTCTACTCAAAATAAGTATTTGTAGACTTCACAGATTGACTACGACGGTGTAGATATGAGCTAAACCACTCTTAAGCATTAATACATATTCAAAGACCTCAAACGAGTTAGCTGAATGTCAAAATCGACGAAATTGAATGCACTGCTGAAGTCAAGAATAACATCTATAGTGAATTAAGCGTTATTCATGATTGATCATATAAATATTTGCTGCTTTTACTAAAGCACTTGACAACTTTTCTTTAAATAAAATTGGCTACTATGATAATTTTTTTACATCAAAAAAGCAGGTACTAAAAAGTAATAAATAATTAACTCAAAATAGGTACCTACTTAATCGCTATAAAGAACTAAGTTATTCATTTTGGAAGTCGGTGCAAGCAACTTAAACAAATTTAATTTAATATATAATATAAATTTAAAAGCTTGACAATAAAAGCTTGATTTGTAATATAAAAAATTTACATTTGTTTAAGTTGATCGGCGGTGCTGGCACCGACTTCAAAAATAAATAACTTATTTATTGCGAACTTTGAGTTAATTATTTTTTACTTTTTAGACCTCCTTCTTTGAAGTTGGTTTTTTAAAAGATAATTTATTTTAGAATTTTTAGTGATTAATAATATTAATTATCACATTATAATTAACAATCAATTATTTTATTCTTAGAATATTATATAACTTACGAGCAAAAGCTGGTATATGTAATTTGCTCTTCGTTTAAAGTTGGTTATCAACAACACAAGGAAATGAAGCGATAATATTAGCCCCAGTAATTAACTGTTAGTCGATGAGAAGTTCCGTTCTCTATTGCAAGGTAACAACTACCACTTGGGAACTCCGTTATCCACATCTGTAATCTAAAATCGGATTTTGAAGATAATAACTAAAGTAACAACTAACCAGTAGGAAATATTTTTAATCACATTTAATTTACTACCATCCGTTAAGGAGTTCCATTGTTACTTACCAGAATTCATCATCAGACTCTGACCTGGTTGATGGTATAGTTATTTTGCAAGATAACTACTAGCATATATCTTTAATCACGGTTGATTTACTAACATATGTTAAGGATTTTCATTGTTCATCCCAAAATCAAACTCTGACCTTGTAAGCGGTGTAATCATTTTGCAAAATAACAACTACCCGTAGCAAATATCTTGAATCATGGTTGATTTACTATCTTCCTTAGGGAATTCCGTCGTTCATTTCCGGACTTCATCATCAAAATTTAAATGGAACGACCCCTAAATATCCACTTTCAAACATAAAAAGAAAAATTGAAATCCACTTGTTAAAGAATTATCGCTGAACATCCGCAAAAAAAAAAGATTTCGGTGAATTCAGAACCTCCTCCTTTTTTTGGAGTCGGTTAAAAATCGATCACGTTAATTAATACAAGATAGCCTCAAGCGATGCCGATTTTTTTGCTGAAGCCATTTATCATACGAAATAGAATAGCAATTTTTGAAAATAGCCATAAAAATTATCTTTTCTATATTTTATATCTCTTGACGTAATGTGAGAAATCGATGATATTTCTCTTGATGTGAATGCTGTTTATATTCATAGCTTTCATGGTTATACAACGTTTATTTTATGCTGAATTTTAAAAGATTTTTTTCCCGTAGATGCAACAGAGAAGATTAGAGCACCTTTTCAATCTGTCAAAGATTAGTAAAGATAAGTAATTTTTTCTCTCATCTCTACACCAAATATTTATTATTCGTGGATTTATCAATGTAAACTTTCATTAAATAACGGATAACACGTGTCTTGATAAAATATTCTCCTTCATTATTATCAAAACAACCATTTTGAATTCAAAGATATACACGCTTTTTTATCATGTAACGGAAAGAAAATTTTGTTAAGAACTTGTTTTTCTGATTTTCATTGGATTTTTTTATGTTTACTTTTGGATTAACACCCGGTGTCTTGCGGCCGAATTTTTGAGGTGAAAACTTTTTCTGAGGAGTGAACGGAACTTAGCCGTCACACTCGGGCCAGTGACACTAAATCTAATAAACTTGGCTCTCTTCGGCATCGGCCAAGTGAACTACTTTTTAAATGTTAAATTTTAGGTGAACTACTTTTTTAGACACAACATACGCACTTTTTTAGATATTTAATTAAATTTGAATCTGAAATATTCATAATAATTTCATTTTCCACAAACCTATTGTTTCATTTCTACGATAAACTCTTCTCCCTTTGACACAGGTTAAGCGAGTTCACTGTCTAAGACGAAGTGCTTCGTTTCAAGAATAACGTTTTATTTTTTATTAATATTATATTTTAGTATAATTTAGTATAAATACTACGGGGCTAATATACGTTTTTACTTCTATCGCGCGTTTAAAAGGACACACCAGAATTTTTTTTTACCAATTTAAATCTATAATTAATCCAGTAATCAAAAGCCAGTTAAATTGTTACTGGTTACTTTCTAATAACTAAACTTAAAATACCATCAAGTATTATCGAATGAATGACTATATGGAATAACCACGTGAACCTCTGTTCACGCGGTTATTCGTAGTTGGTCAAATGCATGTTTAACTGTCTACCATGGTACTTTCTTTTGCTGAAATCGTTTTGCTATACTACAAGGGGGAATTTATCTTGGTATAACGTCATTAAGTAATACAGTAAATTCAGATACAAGGTAAAAACATTTCCACTCGGTCCACTAGAGATCATTTTGACGGGTCAAAAATGACCAACTTTTTTCTGTTTTCAGACACCCAAAAATTGGTTCGTCAATGTTTCAAAGAACAATGATTATCTTGTTCCTGTTTTCTATAAAAAAATAGTGAGAAAAAAGGAAAACAAAATTAGAATATGTCTAAAGGCCATATTGCATAACAAATTAGTCGAACATCAATGTATGAATGACATGGCCAATTTTTTGAAGCAAAGCATCTTTGGTAGTATTTTTTTATATTGAAGACTCATGGTCTTCTAAGTCATATATTGACCGGGTTAAATGTGGTCAAATTACGATTATCGAGTGGATGTGAGAATATAGTAAAAATGTTAGTAATTTAAATCAGTAACCATAAACAGTAAAACAAATGCCATGAAAGATAGTCTATTAGTTTTAGACCGACTGTAGGACCTCAGATTGTGGGACGAATTAAAACTTATGTGGATTATGCAAAAAAAGTGAAGGAGGAAAGGAATTCATTAAACAGAAATAATATTTCTATGGAGTGTGACCAAAAAGACCGTTCCGCCGAAATTCAATTGTTGACTACGTATCTTCTGACACAAACTAAATGAGGCAGGTTTATATGACCTATTTTGATTTTCAAAAAGCTTTTGACGGAATTGATGACGATATCTTCTTCATAAAACTACTGAAGGGTCCCAACTCTTCTTCGATTTGCTTCATTTTTCACCAACTATTTTCGAATCGGAAGGAGTTTGTGCAACACGAAAAATTTAGATCAATATATCACGCTGCTGACACCAACATTGACTAGGCTGATAATTCAGCCTCTTTCTATTTCTACTAATGATATATTTTACATATCATTCCAAGTAAAACTTCGAAATAATTTTTTCTTTTTGCGGGGGTATAACAATATAAGTTTTTCTTTATGCGGGGGTATAAAATAATTGGTATCTTCGCAGCCACTATCACATATTAAGAATTAGCGTACGAACATTCCTTGTGATTTCCAATTTATATTAAAAATGAGCGTACAAACATCCCTTGTGATTTCCAATTGCCCGCGTGCACAATTTATTTGATTCGGCATTGAAAGCAATCTCTATTTCGACTTGTTTTGCTATTTGATCTGCGCCTGTAAAGTTAAGAAAAGATAGCTATTTCGATGGTTCACGGTCCACTCGTTATTATCGCACTTTGTATTTATTTTTTATAATTACATATATAATATAATTCCATAATATAATCTGTAAATATTTTTTTGTTTCTTATTTACTTGTTCAAAGTATTGGCACTAGGTTAAACCAAAATATTACTAAACGAATAAATTAAATATATTCTTGTTTATTAGTCTATTCTCTGAAATAATATCGCAATAATATCTACCCTAAATTACATTTAGTGGAATGACAATTTGCAATTAGATTTACATGACGTCATAAAAATTTAATTTTCAATAATTTGATTTTTATTTTTGATTTTAAATTGGCGGTACTTTAAGAATTAGTCCTCATGTAATTCCGAAATGACAGTACAGTGTTTTGACACGTTTATTTTATATATTTGTATCGGTTACAATTATATTAATTTAGTTTAAATATAATATAACTAATTAGTTTAGTTATTAGTTAACATATAATTAGTTTAGTTTAGGTACCACGCGGACCGACTTGTCTTCCCTCTTCTGTTCATCTGCCCGCTTCCGCGTATTCCTACAATCCGCCACTGGCCGCTACACGTACAGCGGAGATTTTTTAATTTTCTGGGCCTAGAAAATACTGAAAGTTAAACGAAGTAGATTTTTATACAAAAGTAGTTATTTCAAATTTTTTACATTTTTTAAACCCGTGACTAAAAAATTAGGGAAGGGAGACAAATGGTTCAACAGATTCTATAGAATTGGTTTTAATCATTATAAAAAAAGAAAGATTTCTTTTCAAAGAAAAGTGCGGCAAGAACTCTCACTATGATGATTCTATTTACATTTTCCAAAAGTGAATGTTTCTAAATAAAGCAAAATGAAAGTGCAGGTATTGTAAACCTTTTTCTTGCGGATATTTTATAATATATTATGAATTTCTTTTGGTATTGAAAAATATAATTTTTTACGTTGATTTTTTTTAAATACAAGGTATTAAAATTATTCACAGTTAAGTGAACAATTTATGAATGTTCATACACTATGCCGTAAATTAACCTCGGTCCTGTTCAGTACATTGATAATTTCTCCGACACTGCGCTATGATATATATTATTAATTAACATGAAATTTTTATTACACATATTATTAATTAACATTAATGTTATTTTTTTTAATAATTAATTAACATCAAAAATGACCGTCAAAAATATAAAGTTATACAAAAGCAAAAGCTCACCTATTATAAAAAAATACTGCCGCATAGGGTGTGTTAAACATGTATTCCGTATTGTCACTTTATTTTGTTTTCACTATATTTGTGAAAGAGCCTGCATACATATTTTTGTTATTTAGGTTACATATGTTTGTGCTTCTGTCTCATTTAAGCATCACGCTGGAAAAACTATTTGATATAATCTGGTGAAATTCAAACTGATTTGTTACAGCTATTTCACACCAACAAATCGTACCGTCAAAAAAAATTAAACTAAACATCATATATAAATAAAACCGAGTGTGCTTTAGACCACACGACTGAAGTAAAACTTCAAATTCACAAAATATCAACTTTAAAATGAATTTACAATTTTATTCATTTTAAACGTAGAATATTTAATGTATTGAACAAAATAATAATTTATAAAATTGTTGAAGAACGAAATGAAATTACAAAATAATCAAAAAATTACCGTTCACGAAACGCTAGCAAACTCGCATATATATATATATATATATATATATATATATATATATACACACACACACACACACATATATATATATATATATATATATATGCTCTGGCTATGAGAGGAAGAGATAAAGAAAATGTACGCGCGCACTGCTCGCTCTTGCTCCTACAGAGTGATACAGACAAAAGGCTTGCACTGTGTCTTAGATATACGAAATATAACTGGCTATGAGAAAAAGAAAATATGTGCTCTCACCTCTCTCTCTTGTCCCTACAGTAATATACAAAACGTAACTCTCTCTCTCTTTCTGTCTTCACTAACTTATATCTCCCCCTCAACTTCCGTTCACACTTTTCGTAACACTCTCGTCACGCATTCACCAGCTTACTCCCCAAGTCAAGCGTGCGTAAAGAAGTTTTAATTCAAAAATTTAACTAAATATCATGGTAAAGGACCGTTTTTCATTAATGACTATAATATTTACCTAACAGTTATATTTATTACAGTTATGCATATAAAGATATATCTGTATATATATATATATATATATATATATATGTGTGTGTGTGTATATATATATATGAATATATACATATACATGTATATATTATACACTTATACATACATGATACTCGTAAGATTGTGCGAAATCTGACAGGTATTCAGTACTAATATTAGTCTTGCCTACCTACGTATTGCGAACGATGATGATTAATATGTAAAATCGATATCTTTGAAAAACAATGTTATCTTCAACACGTCACGCATTCGGTTTATCCCAGAAATTGCTGACTCTTTACTATCAATATTTTCACTTCAAAGCAGTTGATTAATATTAAGTTCAGATTTTCAGATTTTGCTGCCCATAACGTTGAGTTACATCGTAGACACTTTCTAAATATAGTTATGTCTTATAATAATATAAAAAAAATAAGTTATTCATAAGAAGTAACTTAAATAAAATAGTTACTTCTTATGAATAACTCTTTACGTAAAAAATATTATACTGTAGATATTGCTAAATGGTACAACAACAATTGGAACAAGTCCGACTATGTCATTCAAAATATATTGTCCGTATATATGACTCCTTCGAAAGTGGTATTTTTTCCCTTTTTACGCAATAATACGTAACTAGAGCAAGGGTTATATGTTCAGCGTCAAAGTATGTACGTAGATCCCCAACGAGTAACGACCGTACGTACCACACACAGTCAGGACTCTCAGTCGAATTTACTGACAATTTAAAACGTATTTTGTATGGATACTTTAGAAATTGGACCATGTAATAGGATATGATCAGTAAAGTAGACTGTACATATTTAGCTGTCAGTAAGTCCGACTGACAGTTCTGACCGTGTGTGGTGCATATGGGCGTTAATGGATTTTAATGGGGTCGTAAGCTTCATTTGTATTCTGCGACTTATTTAGTAATATACTATGTAAAAAAATCAGCCAGTCGCCAGACAGCTTTTTGTGTGACCTGGAGAATTATATTCAAAACAATTATCCAATTTTTTTTGAAAATATAAGATAATCATTTACTTAACTTATGCATGCCCTTCATCAGCATGCCCTATGATGTCAATTGCCCAAGCGTACGTGGTAATCTAGAAAACAGATACTGCAGTACATGCGGTATGAACTTTTCATCAATCTCCAGAGCTGCAGAGCGCCGGCGTGCGGTCCACAGTGCACCAGATGCACCAGTGCGTAAAGTGCGACCCTCACGGATTGTCACACGTTTTGCTACTGAGCTCCTATGTGCAAGCGACACAGGTTTTGAGTGGATAAAATTAGAACAAAGTTGAAGGAGCAGATGATTTATTGAAAATTACACGATATATTGGTTCCGGTAGTCATTCTTGAACCACACATGAGTCCCCGTGGACTGAATTAGAATGAATATTCTTTTACGAATTCTAGTAGTTCTTATTTCAGTATTTTATTGTTTAATTTACTCGCTGTGTTTCTAGATTGCGTTCTTAGTAGCCTTATGTATTTTTTTTTAATAAATCCAACGCAATCAAGAAAAGATTAACGGATTTACACTGAAAATACGCATTTAGCAAAATGTCACGTGAGATTAGGGGTGAGGGGTCGAGCCAAATACCAAGGAGAGAGGGGGTGGTCGAAAAATCGTCCCACCCCCTTGGAGCGGGCTTGCGTGTGCGCGCGTGTATATGCTTGCGCACGCGCGTATTTATGTGCGTCCTTACATGCGCGGGCACGTGTGTGTGTGTGTGTATACGTATACAATTATAATTAATAATTTCGGTTTCTATAAACAATCATTATTTAACCTAGTAAGCGTTTAGCGTACCTATGCCAATATTGAGCTATAAACTAAGATTTGCCGCAAACACTATTTACCAAATGATTCATTATCATAATACAAAAATATCTATTTAAAAATATTAACTGTATGAAGACTGGACTAAAAAGTTTGAAATGAGCGAAGAAAGTTGAAAGTAAAGCGTTGAATGGTCTACAGCTTCGATATTGGCTACGGTTCCGCTACATCAGAAAAAGACGCAGCCGGAGGCCATTTGTGCGGTAAAGTGTTGCCAACCAAAAAAAAAACACAGCGTGACAGCTGACAGTTCAGGGTTATTAAAAATGGAGCGCTACACAAAAGAACAACGCATTTTTATTGTTGAGCAATATTTTTACAATTTTTAATTATAAACCTGTGCTTTCTATCAAAATTACTTCTTGCGTGAATTTTGGGACATCCTATATATATATATATATATATATATATATATATATATATATATATATATATTTTTTTTTTTTCTTTTTTTTTTAAATTTGTTTTTATATTAAGTATTTTAAAGTGAGGATACACATGCCATTAAGAGAAATAGGTTGACATCTTATTTGTCGGTCAACTGGTTTGCCAGATATACATAAATACATATAGGTTAAAACTCGCTCTTTTTGGGCTCTGCTGCTGTCGGATAATATATATACGAGAGATAATCCAAAAATCATGATGACGACTAAATAGAAGAACTTATAATGTTCCCTTTACTAAATAATCCGTTGTTGTTGGGATACCTTCTGTATCCCAGATACACACGCCATAACTTTCTTGAAGTGCTCTAAAGACTTCGGTTTACTAAGGCAGTGACAACTATGGTCTTTTCCAAGCTATTAATTTGAGACAACTATTTTATCTCAAAATCTAAGTAACGGAGCCAAGTTTTGTTCTTGGTAACAAATCATGCTAATATTTTCCAGACGCCATATTTTTTATACCGAGCTTATGAATTTGCATTTCTTGGGTGATGGCGACTGAGGTCTTTTCCAAGTCATTAATTACCATTTTGTCTCAAAATCTAAGTGACGGAACCAAGTTTGTTATTGGTAACAAATCGTGCCAATATTTTACAAACGCCCTATTTTTTTTGTTGAACTTATCACTTTGTAATTTTTGGGCGCGGCGAAAAAGGCCTTTTCCAAGCCATTAATTTCTATTTTGTCTCGAAATCTAAGTAACGGAGCCAAGTTTTGTTCTTGGTAAAAAATCGTGGTAATATTTTGCAGACGCCATATTTTTTTTCTGGCGAGCTTATGACTTTTGCTTTTCCAGGGTGACAGCGAAGACGGCCTTTTCCAAGCCACTAAAAACCAACGTTTTACACAAGCCATAATGTTAACGTTTTACACACGCCATAAACGTTTTACAACCAACGTTTTACACACGCCATTTTTTTTCTGCCGAGCTCATGGCATTGAATTTTTTGGGCGACGGGAAAATACACAATACAATACAATCTTCTCCAAGCCAGGTTTTGTCCATGATAAGCAAATCTGGTCAATATTTTTTCAAGATCAGTTTAGTGAATTTCTAGAAAATATTTTGAAATTTCGATTTCATTTTCCTTTTATATTCTGTTAATATTTTCCGTAACAAAGGTACAGAGACTTTTTCATACAGAGTTCGTTAGCAAGGATCTTTGAATGCTAACGAATAATAAATAGCCTATTGATCTCAGCAAAACAGCTAATGGTAACATTTCGATCTACCAAAGACCAACATTGGACTTTTTCGATATTAAACCGTATATTGTATCATGTTACCTTATGAATAATGTAGTTACGAAACAATTTGAAGTTAAGTAGACGTCCGCAAGTTGTATTTCACTTTTCGTAATCTGGCGTAACGTAGTTAAAACAACGGATCTTACTACTTATTTTGTAGGTTGGTTAAATGTCTATAGACAATTTAGTAAATTTAGGTTTACTAGTAGAAATAATTGAGCAAACCGAAAGGTAAGACGACTAAATTTATAGTTACCTTGTAAAACCATTTTATCTATTAAATTAGGTACATGACTCCGCAAGTTGTATCATAATGAAACCTTTGTTCAGACAGTTACGTAGATCTACATAGCGGCTTATTTCACTTTACATAATCTGGCGTAACGTAGTTAAAACAACGGATCTTACTACTTATTTTGTAGGTTGGTTAAATGTCTATAGACAATTTAGTAAATTTAGGTTTACTAGTAGAAATAATTGAGCAAACCGAAAGGTAAGACGACTAAATTTATAGTTACCTTGTAAAACCATTTTATCTATTAAATTAGGTACATGACTCCGCAAGTTGTATCATAATGAAACCTTTGTTCAGACAGTTACGTAGATCTACATAGCGGCTTATTTCACTTTACATAATCTGGCGTAACGTAGTTAAAACAACGGATCTTACTACTTATTTTGTAGGTTGGTTAAATGTTTATAGACAATTTAGTAAATTTAGGTTTACTAGTAGAAATAATTGAGCAAACCGAAAGGTAAGACGACTAAATTTATAGTTACCTTGTAAAACCATTTTATCTATTAAATTAGGTACATGACTCCGCAAGTTACATCATAATGAAACCTTTGTTCTGACAGTTACGTACATCTACATGACGGCTTATTTCACTTTACATAATCTGGCGTAACGTAGTTAAAACAATGGACCTTACTACTTATTTTGTAGGTTGGTTAAATGTCTATAGATAATTTAATTAAGTTAAGTTTACTAGTATTATTAATTGAGCAAACCGAAAGGTGGGACGACTAAATTTATAGTTGCCTTGTAAAACCATTTTATCTATTAAATTAGGTACATGAAAATATCGTTACATATTTCATCTTATGAAAAGTAAATTTGCAGGAACGCCAATATAATCCGTACGAGAATTGAGGAATTGCATTTGCAGGAACGCCATTGAGGAATTGCATTTGCAGGAACGCCATTGAGGAATTGCATTTGCAGGAATGAGGAATTAAGGAATTGCATTTGCAAGAATGCAATTGAGGAATCGCATTTGCAAAAATTGAGGAATTGCATTTGCAGGAATGAATTTGCAGGAACGCCAATATAATCCATACGAGAATTGAGGAATGTGTCAGATTCATTTATATCACTAAATACGAATATTCTAAAATACTTTCGACTATATAAAAAAGGAAAAATTTTAATCAAGAATTTGAAACCTACGTTGAAAGTGCGACTACGAATAAAACTGACAACGCAAACATAATAAAATAACCTATAAAAAGGCATTGCTTATCATTATTGACGAAATAGCTTCGTCCTTTTCTTTCCACTCGTAAAATTATGTACTGCTATTCTTTTCCCTCAAGCCAACGAATAATAGCCTTATCATGTGGTATGTTAACGACCATTGATGGCAAGTGCAATTACAACATAACGATTGTTAGAGCAAACGTTAAGAAAACCTTTATTGTTGTGCGTTAGCTAATGTATAAGTTAAGTATATGATTATCTTTAAATTCTTGTCCCATTTCCTTTGTATATATGGATATAAATTTCGGAATTAGTTACCGCCTCATAAGATTTTTAAGAATTACCTTAAAATTTGCACTTATTGCGATGTTTGATATGGTTTACTTATATAACTTTGATGACGGTAGTTATTTAGTTGCTAACGTAAACAGTTCTTCGTTTACTCACTTCGTCGGCACCTCAGTGCTCTCTGTAGATACCCACAATTTAGTTAATATAAACAATCCATTGCTCTTTTATACACTTATCCAGTGACGCCATCGTTGCGAATAAAAGTGATTGTGTTTGATTGTAAATGTAATTACTTTAGCTTTATTCTCGTATTTGTATTTCTAAAATGACATCGAATATTATAAAAACGCGAAAAAGGACCAAAATATGGTTAATTGGACAATCGCGTCCCGAATTGTTGCAAACAAAATAACCGTCAGTGAAAGAAGTGATGTGTTTATTTTTCATTATAAAAACGTAATGAACAACACAAATAGAGAATCGGCGTCATTAACAGCAAGTGATGTGAATATACGATGGCAAAAAGCAGCTATTTCTACCAAAGAAAAACAACATGTTATCACAAAAATACTTAAATATTTCAAAGAATGGCAGAATTAAAAAAAAATATTAAGCAAAACAAAAAAGCGAACTTAAAAAAACATTTACAAAAAGAAGCTAAGTTGCAAAAGATGTAAGAAAAGGAAAAAGAAGCAATGAAGAAATTAACTGAGAAATGTGATTTACTATCTTCTTCAGCTTCTTCTGCAGGGAATGAAAGTGATAGCGATATAAGTCGGTCATCCTATATCTCCTCAGCCAGGGCCCTCTTCAGGCTATGGTTAAACTACACCACAGAACCGAGGCCGAAAAATAATTTTACATTCGAGTTTATCTACTACCCTTGATTTTTGTGATAACATGTTGTTTTTGTTTGGTAGAAATAGTTGCTTTTTGCCATCGTATATTCACATAACTTGCTGTTAATGACGCCAATTCTCTATTTGTGTTGTTCATTACGTTTTTATAATGAAAAAATAAACACATCACTTCTTTCACTGACGGTTATTTTGTTTGCAACAATTCGGGACGCGATTGTCCAATTAACCATATTTTGGTCCTTTTTCGCGTTTTTATAATATTCGATGTCATTTTAGAAATACAAATACGAGAATAAAGCTAAAGTAATTACATTTACAATCAAACACAATCACTTTTATTCGCAACGATGGCGTCACTGGATAAGTGTATAAAAGAGCAATGGATTGTTTATATTAACTAAATTGTGGGTACATACAGAGAGCACTGAGGTGCCGACGAAGTGAGTAAACAAAGAACTGTTTACGTGAGCAACTAAATACCGTCATCAAAGTTATATAAGTAAACCATATCAGACATCGCAATAAGTGCAAATTTTAAGATAATTCTTAAAAATCTTATGAGGCGGTAACTAATTCCGAAATTTACATCCATATATACAAAGGAAATGGGACAAGAATTTAAATAACTTATACATTAGCTAACGCACAACAATAAAGGTTTTCTTAACGTTTGCTTTAACAATCGTTATGTTGTAATTGCACTTGCCATCAATGGTCGTTAACATACCACATGATAAGGCTATTATTCGTTGGCTTGAGGGAAAAGAATAGCAGTACATAATTTTACGAGTAGAAAGAAAAGGACGAAGCTATTTCGTCAATAATGATAAGCAATGCCTTTGTATAGGTTATTTTATTATGTTTGCGTTGTCAGATTTATTCGTAGTCGCACTTTCAATGTAGGTTTCAAATTCTTGATTAAAAATTTTCCTTTTTCATATAGTCGAAAGTATTTTAGAATATTCGAATCTAGTGATATAAATGAATCTGACACATTCCTCAATTCTCGTACGGATTATATTGGCGTTCCTGCAAATGCATTCCTGCAAATGCAATTCCTCAATTTTTGCAAATGCGATTCCTCAATTGCATTCTTGCAAATGCAATTCCTCATTCCTGCAAATGCAATTCCTCAATGGCGTTTCTGCAAATGTAATTCCTCAATTCTCGTACGGATTATATTGGCGTTCCTGCAAATTTACTTTTCATAAGATGAAATATGTAACGATATTTTCATGTACCTAATTTAATAGATAAAATGGTTTTACAAGGTAACTATAAATTTAGTCGTCTTACCTTTCGATTTATCCATTATATTATTTATATATATATATATATATATCTATATATATATATATATATGTATATATGTACATATATATAGTGTTTATGGGAATCGGGAATATTGGTAAAATAACTTACATTGCGTGAACTTTCATTTTGTTACTATTTGACTATTTCAACAGCTGTTTTCCAGCCATTTTATTAGTTGCACAAAATTGAATAAATACCTTAAATGAAAACGTTTTCTACCTTATATACATATACGAGTATATAGCGATATCGTGGATACATTTATGGTCGGTCTCCAGCCCAGCGTCACAACCACACTCCAGAGGAAACATTACATTACGTCGTTCCGATTGGCGGAGGGGAAAAATTCCATTTCACACCTCGTCGCGTACATTCTCGCCGACTCGAATAAACAGATGATTCGTTGTGAATGTATCATATTACAAATAACTTTGCGATTGGCTCCTCAAAGAATTCAAACGGAATAGGAGGTAGGTTAGAGTTTAAGGACATCGCCATCTTATATATGATAGTAATGTTATTAAAGTATCAATAATGTTTTGTTTATCTTATAGAACTTAGGGTGAACAACATTAAAAGTGTTCAAAGCATTTGTACACCTTTAAAGCCTTTGTCGCGTAGCTACGATTTGCGATCTAAGTCCTGTTATAGGATCAATATTTCTAGTAGTTTTATTTGAGATTGAGATAATTATCTTATTTGAGACAGTGATAATTATCGCACTGCGATAAAAGTTGATCGCATTACGTTTCAGCACACAGAGATGATTAATTTAACAATGTTTGTACTCTTTTAGGAACAATAATATTCTGTCATCGAAAATCGTATCATTCTCTATATGTTAATTATCAAAAAACTGCTTCGACTTTTTTTCTGAACTCCTTTATAAATGAAATCAGAAGAAATTTTAATTCAAATTATTAATAACCAATAAACTATAATTAAACAACCAATAGAATGACAAACGTAAAAAAGTTCAACAACCAATAGAGTGACAAAATATTCAATAATTTTATTTAAAATGTGAAGTTGGGTATTTGACTAAGTTTTTTTTATTTCATTAATCATAATTTCAAGGTACAAGCTGATGAAGAGTGAAAAAAATTTTATATAATCTTAAAAATTGACCGAGTTTAAATTTAATCTTTAGACAAGGACGGGAATACTGTGTTGTGAGGTCACTTTTAATATTGCACATTATATTCTACAAGAGGAAAAGAGACAGGGATATACTCAACCCTATCCGTATCTTCAAATTTAGAAGCCTATAACTGGCTTATTTTTTAATAAATTTTTTTCAAGACTAGTTTTTAATTAAATTATATTTCACAATATTGTACGAAAAATATCAAAATTTGAAACGAATCAACTACCGTATTGTTTTACCTCCCACGCCTATTTTATTTGTTTATTTTCATTTTGGAGTTTGGAAAATGAAGCAAACATTTTTCAAAGTTTTTAATCTTTTGCATGGAAAGGGCTTTACTAAATCAATACTTCATTAATTATATATTTAAATTTTTCAATTGATTATCTTTAATTGGACACCACATTCCTTAGAAGTTAGACTCACAAACATGACAAATTTATGAAGGTTCATTAATTCTGGTAATTTGGGTACATCAATAAAATAACGACACTGAGGACTTAAGAATATTTTACTAACTATTTTTTAAAGTTAACTCTATGCCGTCTTGAAAATATTGTGATTTACAACATTAGAGAACTCTTAGCTGTACATCAGTCTAAAGCATTTTACTCTACGAATTAAGATTAATTATAAAATTACAGATATTTTCGTTAACTTTGTGAGTCGTGCTTATCTTGAAGTGAAAAAGTAAAGATTTTTAATCAATTAAAATTCGTATAAATTTTAATTGATTAAAAATCTTCCAAAAATATATTATTATACAATAGACGATATTAGTTTGATTTTTCTATCATAATTAGTATTTAAAACATGGTACATAACAGAAAATACCCCACGGTGAACGCTTACCCTGTTTCTCAATATCAAATGAAAAACTATGATGGAGATCTGCACAAATTATATTCATATTGTGGTATGGACCTCTATATGTGGGCCAGAGAGAGCCAAATTTCCGGGTTTATCCTGATATACCCTTACCAATACAACGTTCCAATAAACTTAAACTTTTCATTGCAATTTTCCACCATGCTTAGATTTCATATCTATTTATGGATAGATCAATTTCCTCGTATACACTCCCTTCCATATTGCCTGAGAATTTGGGCTAAAACAAAAGGGATATTAAGTCTTTTACATAGCAGAGATTGGTGGCGTTTTCATCTCAGTACTACTACATACAAAAAATAAGTACTACATACAAGTGTACCTTTCTATATTATTCAATAAGGAAAACAGTATCAAATACAAAATTTATCTATACAAAACCTCATATGAGGCCACAAAAGCTGACTCAATCTAGCAGCAAAATGCTTACCATGTACATCCATAGAAACAAAGCTATACCTAGAACAAGCTACATAACGGGTAGAGGTACGCATATGTGGAACGCGTATGCGTTATTATAATAGGGCATGGGCACAATGCGCATTGATAGCGATGAAAAAGCTTTTTGCTGCTAGGGCGGATTGGATAAGGGCCGTGCCTTAATGTGAGCGAGTTACTTAAATAGGATGAAATAGGTAACGATTATTTTTATTTAATATTTAATAATACACTTATATATTACTAGATAACCTATTGAAAATTTATTAAATTAATTGCAATATTAATACACGTAACGCATCTATTATCAAAATTATAAAAGACATTTTTTTTAATACAAGTTTTCACTTGTATTCAAATTTCCATATCTTCTTTTTAGTTAGTCCATCATGATACAATATAGCTTATATTTAATTTTGGTAGATTTCAAAATACATTCTTCGATTTTTTTGTGATATTAAAAAAGAAAACACTAAACATTTAGTTGAGGTCGGCGAAACCCCAGAATCCAAAGAATACATCATTAAAACTTTCTCGAAATACTTTTAGCTGTCCGTATATGATGCGCAAACAAATAACAGATAAATGGGTCAAAATTAAAAAAAGGAATCATTTATTTGTGTTTCAGATTTGTTATGTTAAAACATAATCCTTTCTTAATAAATCTTTCTCTTCTTAAATACCTTTAATATACACCTCAATAATTTTACATATACAATTTATATATATATATATATATATATATATATATATACATACATACATATATAGATATATATTATATATATATATATATATATATATATATATATATATATATATATATACATACATAAAGAAGTGACAGTGATTGTCTGCCCTCATGTGTCTACGCAAATTCGTGTTGCTTACTCTAGAACCTGCTTTCCACGCTTCATTCGAGCAACTGAGTACTCTTTGTTGTTGTGTAAATTAATGTAAATTAATTTTTGGAAATACTGAATTCAAGTAACAGATTCCGATAAAATAGAAACTAAACGTAACTTCACATTAAACCCTACATTATTCAAAAACTTTATCTTAATGAACTTTATCTTGTTCAAACAAATGAAGATACAATTCCAATAACTAAATGTTTGTATTCTATTAATTTTATTATCTCTTAGTAATTTTTCTCATGTCATTTTTGAGGAGACAGTATTAAAAAAGAGATCAAGTGCGTGTCAGAAGATGCAAAAAGCAGATTTCCGTAGTGGCCTATATCTTCTGAATTTGTTGCTGCACATAAATCGAAATAATTTCATTTCAAATTTCTAATCACCCGCTGTTATCTAGAAAAAATAGGGCACAATTTATACGTCACTTTGATACTTATTTGGAAAACTAGGAGATATATTACAAGTCACTTGGATTTGTGTTTGAAAAAGTAGGGGATATATTACACGTCACTTAGTAGCGTGTTAGAAAAATTAGGGGATACATTATATTACACTTTGATGGGTAACATCTTGGAAACATGTTTTAAATTTGTCAATATGGTAAATGAAATTTCACTTTGATTTTAAAAGTCCTAACAGAGGACTTTGAATTAAAAAAATACCCCTATTTTATAAGTAAGGGGAGGTCTACTAAAATTTTGTTTTTATTATTACATTACATATTATTTGCCATCTTCTTAAATAATTGCAAAATTTCTTTCTCTTGAGTTAAAATGTAAGATAGTGACGGACAATTGCACTGACGCAGCGGCATGATGAAATTGTAAGAGTCCTTTTCTTACTATAAGACTCTAAAGACTGAAATATACTCCTCAGAAGTCAATTAACAGTGCCATTTTCTTCCTTATTTTGGATTAATTTATAATTTATGGGCATAAATGAATCCAAAACCTTCGGCCCCTCAAGTAACCTCAGGGCAGTGCAGCGCCGCCCGCCGCAGCCACCGCGGCGATCCGTGCAAATGTTCCCTTTTAATTTGCACAAGTCAAAGGCGGGCTGACGGGAGCGAAAACAATTTACTTACGTCAATGGGACTGACGCTAAATGACGACCGCCGCTATGTGGCTCTCGATTGTGCGCACTCGGCGCTTCTCCGACGCTTTTACTCTGCGGAAGAGGAAACGTCGAATGCAGTTTCGTCAGCCTCAACTAAATGTTTAGTGTTTTTTTTAAATATCACAAAAACATTGAAGAATGTATTTTCAAATCTCCCAAATTTATTTTTCAAAAATATATGTGAATTATGTTGTAAGGAAAAGTACAAAAAATATGCATCCAAAAATCTACATACTTTCGCTGTAAAAGAACATTTTCTGCGCTGTAGAATATTCAACAAATTCAAAACGTGTTTCTAAAACAAAAATCCAGATTTTGTAATAAACATAATTTATACATTGAGAAAATCATAAAAAATTAAGAACAGCATTTTTGATACATTTTTGTTTCATTTTGATAAATAGGAGAGATATTGCTGTGAATAGTTTTGGTTTCTAAGTGTAGTTTCTAAGTGAATCGTATTTATACAGATACTAAATGATTATAGTAAGTACACCAAGCTCAAAGGGGAAAGGAAAGGGAAGCCACAGTACTATTTTTTCTTTGGAATCTACTATGCACTTGCACAAACAAGGATAATGAAAGAAGTTAGGAGATACAACCTGATTGTCGCCCGATGCCTACGTGTAACCAGAACAAGAAGTATGAAAAACGCTTTTGACGATTTTGATATGACTCATCAGGTTCAGGACGGAGAGGTCCTGGTGATGAAAATGTAAAGCCGAGACCCTACAGCAAAAAAATAAATATGACATTTGGAATGCTACTTGGAATGGTGTACGAATTTTGGATTTGGGCAAAAAGAAATAATAGACTGAGAAACGAAAGCGTACAAACTTGATTTGCTGGGGTTCAATAAAATCAGTTTTCCAGTTGTGCACGTATCACTATTATAAATAAATTTTACCAACATAAAGATTTCATTATAAATATTTAATTTTTTATAAGATTCCTAACCTGGATCTCTACACTGTGTATATTTTTGCTAATCTTTTACTCGCGTTTTTATTCAGATTATAAAAGGATATTTATAATAAACAAAACAATAAATATTGCATATTTTCTTAATTCTGAACCATTAGCTTAAAAATTTCGATGAATAAGCACAGTTCAATTAATGTTTTCTTTCGATAGTATTTTGATTCAATCTCTTTTTGATTTTGTAATTTTGGCTTAACATAATACGATATTAAAATAGTCATCTGTACATTTTTACGTAACGAACATCAAAATTTGTCCTTTAAATATTGAGAGACCAAACAAAAGTGACTCATAACATCATCGAAGTGGGCTTGGATAGGACATATTAGAAGAAGCCCTTATATAAAACATAGCTTTACATAGTCGCTTCTAGAAATCAAGATTAATAATGATCGCCGTCTGTCTTATATCGTTACCATATACATCCGTTATATTGTACTTTGCACTTGCATTCTTTGAAAATTATAATTCAGTCATATCCAATGTAAAGAAAAATTCGGAAAACGAAAATTTATGGTTACAAGAAGTCTAGGTATTGTATATAGTATGTTCACAAAATATATGAAGTACTAACTTGGATTATAAATCATTTACTATTTGTTTTATTATAGGTTTCAACTTAAGGTTAGAACACCATCATATTATAATAATAATATGGTCAATCTTGACAACTTTATCAAAATTTATTAAGTACTAGATATTTTTTTTATTAGCTGAATATGGTTCTCTATAGTTCGTATTGATTATTATGGGAAAGTAATTTTAATTTCAAATTTTTTTTAAAGAATCGTTTCACTTAGTTTACATTGGCAAAAGCTTCTAAGAAATTTCTAAGTCTAGGTCAACTTTATAAGGGAAACTTCATTTTATTGTTTTGACTATTATACTTTTCAAATAAAAAACTATACAAATTTCATATTTGAATTTTAATATTTTTTTCGTAATATTTTAATTTTTTTATTTCAAGAAAATGTAAATGTTTTAAAATTAAGTAAGTCACAAAATTTCTGGTACCAAACCGGAAAAATCTTCGTAGTTAATAATGACGTTTTTTAGAATCATAATTATATCAGATTTTCATCACAACTTTTCATTGCCGATGTGGTATAATTGGTTAAATGTTCTATAAAAATATCTCCATATAAATATCTACAAAGAAATTGCTGTTTCAGAAAACATTACAAGACATTTTCTATTTCATTTTAAAAGTTATCTTCCATAATCATAATAAACAGTGTCCACGAAGAAAAATTTTTCATGTCCAAGTACGATTATGTGGAAGTATGATAAAAAATTATGATATATTTTCTTAATTTCTAAAATATATCCTTGTAAACATCTATCAAAGAAGTTACTTGTTCAGAAAACATCAGAAGACATTTTCAATTCCATATTAAAAGATGTCTTCCATAATCCTAATAAACAGTGTCCACGAAGAAAAATTTTTCATGTCCAAGTACGATTATGTGGAAGTATGATAAAAAATTATGATATATTTTCTTAATTTCTAAAATATATCCTTGTAAACATCTATCAAAGAAGTTACTTGTTCAGAAAACATCAGAAGACATTTTCAATTCCATATTAAAAGATGTCTTCCATAATCCTAATAAACAGTGTCCACGAAGAAAAATTTTTCATGTCCAAGTACGATTATGTGGAAGTATGATAAAAAATTATGATATATTTTCTTAATTTCTAAAATATATCCTTGTAAACATCTATCAAAGAAGTTACTTGTTCAGAAAACATCAGAAGACATTTTCAATTCCATATTAAAAGATGTCTTCCATAATCCTAATAAACAGTGTCCACGAGGCAAAATGTTTCATGTCCTATTTCGTTTATGTGGAAGTATCATAAAAAATTATGATATATTTTCTTAATTTCTAAAATATCTCCTGGTAAATATCTCTCAAAGAAATTGCTGTTTCAGAAAACATCACAAGACATTTTCAATTTCATTTTAAAAGATATCTTCCATAATCATAATAAACAGTGTCCACGAGGCAAAATGTTTCATGTCCAATTTCGTTTATGTGGAAGTATCATAAAAAATTATAATATATTTTCTTAATTTCTAAAATATCTCCTTGTAAATATCTCTCAAAGAAATTGCTGTTTCAGAAAACATAACAAGACATTTTCAATTCCATTTTATAAGATGTCCTCCATAATCATAATGAACAGTGTCCACGAGGCAAAATTTTCCATCCCTAAGTTCGATTCATGTGGAAGTATCACAAAAATTATGATATATTTTCTTAATTTCTATTAGGTATATTAAAGCAGCCACTTTTTTCTTAAGATTACTGGAATGTCGTAGAAACTTCTATACTTAAGAAGAATACTTTGCTGTCATCATTTCATTTTTCCTTTCTTTATAAATTACCTTTAGAGTTTAGGATGAAAAAGGAGCGAAGCAGCACAAAATATTTGCACAACGATTAGACAAATGAACTGACTGTGTATTACAACCTACTGATTATAAACCAAAAAGTTTAAGTTCAGTGATAATGATAAATAGGTTAAACAAAATGTTATATTTCTATCGAACAGTTTAAAAATATGAATATTATTATTCACCATTTACATAAATTGCATAATAAATCTACCTAAAACCTAAGAAAAATATAAATTTCTCAAAAACCTTGAGGTCTTATTTCGCAAAACTGAGATATTATGAGTACACAAATCGATAAAATAAGTATATAAAAAAACAAAAACATATCAACAAAATTACTAAACCAACTTCCCCAAACAATTCTTGCATCATCAAAAGCCAAACACGAATCTATACACACCGACACACTCCATATATCCTGCACACATATTACTGTATTGGAGCGCATTAAAAAAGTCTCAATAAGCCGAACACGGTCCACAAACGAGAGGGGCGGAGGGAAGACACCCTCGCTCGAAGGGTGTAGGGTAGAGTAAATCATAGAGCATTAAATACTGATTCCAACACAAAGGGACTAGGGTTTGGTCCCTTGTGAGCGCATCTTTAGTAGCGTGTGTGAAGAGGGTTCGCTAGGACGTGATACGGCTGTCACAGCTCTCAAATCTGTGTTATCCAGCAATGTTTTCCTTGATGTGAGTGAAATGATAACGGTGTAACTGTAACGTATTGAAAATGCGTGAACATCAATTTGATATTGTTTAAACTTAGATCCTGGTAATACTGGAAAATATTGATATAAATTTCAACATGTTTATGAAAAGATTTTCCTTAACTGATTCCGTTATCACGTATGAAGGTAATACGTGAGAAACAGCAATAAAATTTAAGCTACAAGCGGGCGTAATCGATTACTTTAGCAACTGATTACAATTGTTCTCTATTCAGTAAGAAGATCTTCTAGAGATGGCTTCATTATTATAAACATACCAATGGTAGTGGCTGATTACACTGAATAACCCTAGTTGTAATTTCATTACTTCATATTGCAATGGTATAATCTGTATCAATTGCAAAGTGCTTGCTCTCGTTTTAAAGGCTTTTTATATTTATATACTTGTTTTTTTTTTAAATTGAAAATGGAAAATGTGTACGAAGTAAGTGTATTTATTTAGAAATACTTACAGATACAAAAGAATGTCAAGTTTTAAGTAAACAGTCAGTAATCATTTATCCCTAATATATATATATATATATATATATATATATATATATATATATATATATATATATATTAACCCGTCGAGCGTGCATAGATGTTGAGAAACAATATATTTATCACGCTCTAATCTGACTGTTTACATATGAGTAGCGCTATTATGAGAGATATGTATATACATAATGAAAATATGAAAGATATGTATATACAAAAGATAATTTAAAGAGATAAATTCTTATCAAAATGAAAGCATGTGAAGGAAAGGCATAAAACTTTAGAATAAATGATATTAAACAGAGTCACTAAAGAAAGTTTAGAACTGAATAAACAAATGTTTATCCTGACGAAGAAAGAAAAATCTTTCCCTATGTTTACAGTCCCGTGCCTCAAAAGGTAAGACGGAACCCGTGTACAGTCACTCACGTGTCTGGCTATATATCACAGTCGTTTTCCCCAGAAACCGTTTGACATAGAATCTTGAAATTTGAAATATTAATAAAGCATAATGACCCACACCTATCTCGACTCTCAAAAATTTTCATAAGGAAATTTGGGGGCAAATTTAATACTGCAAAAAAAAATTGAAAACCCATATGTAGCGTAGGGTATCATTTTAAAGAGCTAGTTATAAAGGTACCAAAAATATTTTTTTTATTATTTTAAGTAGTATATCTTCAGAGATATACTGAAAAATATGCAAAATATTATGCCCCCATATTTTCAAAACTATTCAACCTAAAATTATGAAAAAATAGTGTTTTAGAAACATACGCAAAAGGCGTAGGAAAATTGTAGTGATGGTTTTAAATGATATATCATTTAAATATGCGCCATGTCTTGTAGACCTATAAAACATAATGGACAATATACTTACTTTTGTTAGAAATCAAGAATTGCAAATAGTTTAATAGTAATACTATGTATCGTGCGAGTTCTATTAGCGTGAGTCCTACTAGTGAGAGTTCTACTAGTGCGAGTTCTGCTAGTGAAAGTTCTACTAGTGCGAGTTCTACTAGTGAGAGTTCTACCAGTGAGTGTTTTACTAGTGAGAGTTCTACTAGTGAGAGTTCTACTAGTGAGAGTTCTACCAGTGAGAGTTCTACCAGTGAGAGTTCTACTAGTGAGAATTCTACTAGTGAGAGTTCTACTAGTGAGATTTCTACTAGTGCGAGTACTACTAGTAAGAGTTCTACTAGTGAGAGTCTACTAGTGCGAGGTCTACTAGTGCGAGTTCTACTAGTGCAAGTTCTACTAGTGCGAGTTCTACTAGTGCGAGTTCTACTAGCGCGAGTTCTACTAGTGAGAGTTCTAATAGTGCGAGTTCTACTAGTGATAGTTCTGCTAGTGAGATTTCTACTGGTGCGATTACTACTAGTGCGAGATCTACTAGTGCGATTTCTACTAGTGAGAGTTCTACTAGTGCGAGTTCGCCTAGTGCGAGTTCTACTAACGCGAGTTCTACTCGTACTTTACAAGTTTTTCACGAAAGAAATAGGTTGAGAAAAGGGAAATAATTTTCTGCTTTTCCTACATATATTTTATTATTTATTTTTCTTTAATTAAATAACTACGCTTTTGATTGTATTATATTAGCTTCCTGAAAATAACAAAGAAGAAATTATTTTAGAAATTTATTTGGAAATAAATATATTTTTAAATGTTTAAAAGAACATAGCCAGTACGATACAAAAATAAATTCGTTTCTTCATCAGATAATCGCTGCAGAGAATATGGAACAAGCGAAAGATGTGACAACATTATAATTGACGAGCGCCGCAATTCGCCCTTCCCAGTTCAGACGAATCAAATGATCATTACTAATAGCAAATATTTTATTACATTTCACTCAGCGGGATCGGACAGAGTGTTTGCTCTTTATTACGCTTTGCCGCCTGTTGACGTCCATTGTTTCTCACTTGGCGGTGAACCAGCCGAAAAATGGGATATATTACAATCATAAGTAAATGACACGACCTTTATTTAACATCACCCGGTAAATAATAATTCGATGGATCGTTATATACGTTACTGAATCACAACAGTCTAGAGTGTATTTAATATAATAACTGCGTCTCAATTTAATATTAAATGAAATAATATGGAATAAGAAATTATACCATTCAGCTGAGAAGTCAATAAAGTATTGAATATCATCTTGGATTTGTACTGCCTGGAATAAATATCATATGTTTATTTTATCTCCAATATGTAATAAATAAAAGGGCTACTTAGCCATAATCTCATCACGAACACTAACTAAGAGAAGTTATAATATATTAAATAAAAAGACACTAACAAACAGAAGTGTTAATTCATTAAATAGGAAGACGTTAAAAAATAGTTATGATATATTAAATAAGAAGAACCTAACAAGAAGAAGTGTTAATTCATTAAATAGGAAGACGTTAAAAAGTTATAATATATTAAATAAGAAGACACTAACAAAAAGAAATGTTAATTTAATAAATAGGAAGACGTTAAAAAATAGTTATAATATATTAAATAAGAGATAAAACATATTAAAGCGTTCTAATTCACAAACTCTCTCTGAAGCCTAACTATCACCATCTACTAGATTTGTGACGTTTCTGTTCTTTAGTGTTATACGAAAATTGTATTATTTGTCCCTTAAAAATTCAATGGCCTTATTATCAATAGGCACATAATATTAAAAAAAACGAATAGAAAAAGTGGTCTTAAATAGTATCGTGCATGAACTGTGGTGAAAGAGATGCAGATTCCAAGAAAGCTCATACACAAAAAGATAATCATATTAAAAACCAAGGCAAATTATGAGTTTTGAGGGCCACTTTGAGAGCACTAGTGACATGTCTACGCAATATTAAGCCGTTGATGAAAGATACAAAGACAGAGTGACGTATATAAAAGTTATAGTGGTATTGAAAACGAGTTAGTTACCTCATCTTATGAGGGTCATTTTTAGAGTAGGTATTAAAGTAAGAAACATAGATGTCGCTAAAAAACATCTACAGCGCGATATCACAAGAACTTTTGGTTACATATGTGTCAATCTCTGCATATTTTTCTTCTTACGAAATGGATAGTTATAAAACACGCCAATAAACATGAGCGGAAACCGAAATGGTACAACTGATAATTATTTCAAGTGGGCCATGTTATACATGTCCCACTTGAAATAATTAAATAGAAATTAAAATTACCCGTCAAATAGTTACACTACTACTATTTGACGAGTAACAAATAAGAATTTCTATCAAGTACGACGTAAATTTGTTAGTAAGTAACGTTAAAGTTCGCTAAATTATTACAATAGCGAGGGAATTTATTATACTTAGGCAATTCAAGTGACAATACGTGAACCATAAATAAACGACAGATAGTAAGTCGTGTAGTCAAGCTTATTAATTTATCACCAGGCGGCGCTGATAGCACGCTTTTTGTTTTAATAGAACGCCATTGTAAAAATGTTCTTTCTCGTCATTTGACAGAAGGCAGGAAACGAATACTTCACCGTATATAAATATGGTTTACAAAGCTATTTACATTAATTAAATTTTGCGTTTACTTTATATTTAAAGATATGTTGAATCGGAGATTTATACTAATATGTATGAAATAATTGTTTAATAGGATTTTATAATAAAGATCTGCTCTTGTGTCTCTTGTGTCTCTTGTGTTTGATAATTAATTGATAAGTGTTTTATACCAATTGAAAGGACCGATTTATCTGTAAACCGATGACATTTAATAATTGGTATAAATGTAGTGTGTTTACACGTTGTTTAATAGGATTTTATAATAAAGATCTGCTCTTGAGTCTCTTGTGTTTGATAATTAATTGATAAGTGTTTTATACCAATTGAAAGGACCGATTTATCTGTAAACCGATGACATTTAATAATTGGTATAAATGTAGTGTGTTTACACGTTGTTTAATAGGATTTTATAATAAAGATCTGCTCTTGAGTATCTTGTGTTTGATGATTAATTGATAAGTATTTTATATCAATTGAAAGGACCGATTTATCTGTAAACCGATTATATTTAATAATTAGGATAAATGTAGTGTGTTTACACGTTGTTTAATAGGATTTTATAATAAAGATCTGCTCTTGAGTATCTTGTGTTTGATGATTAATTGATAAGTATTTTATATCAATTGAAAGGACCGACTTATCTGTAAACCGATGATATTTAATAGTTGGTATAAATGTAGTGTGTTTACACGTTGTTTAATAGGATTTTATAATAAAGATCTGCTCTTGAGTATCTTGTGTTTGATGATTAATTGATAAGTATTTTATATCAATTGAAAGGACCGATTTATCTGTAAACCCATTATATTTAATAATTAGGATAAATGTAGTGTGTTTACACGTTGTTTAATAGGATTTTATAATAAAGATCTGCTCTTGAGTCTCTTGTGTTTGATGATTAATTGATAAGTATTTTATACCAATTGAAAGGACCGATTTATCTGTAAACCGATGACATTTAATAATTCGGATAAATGTAGTATGTTTATATACAATTCACGTTACTGAATTCAAAAAATTCAGTACTATTTATTCATATATCTACTATAGAATATTTGTACGATTCCATTTGTCTACACTTGTTCTGCAGTATAGGTACAACCATGATTTTAAATGTTTTATTCAAGGTTTTATTCAATGATTTTTAAAATTGTTTCTCTCTAAATTTGAGTCATTATTTCGTACTCCATGTACTTTAATCTATTATTTACGGAGAAATAATTATTAAAAAAATTCCACACAGTGGAGATTCAGGTTTTTTATTCAATGTTTAAAAAAAACAAGAAACGGCACGTATCAAGAACTTCTATATTACTTTTTTTTTAATTACAGGAGAATATTTATGGTTCCGTTGTAGGTTAAAGTAATGAATATTAACTGAACGTTAATGAAATGAAAAAATTAAGCGATTAACCGTACTGTAAATTTTCAACTATACGGCTATAGAATATATCTTATTTCAAACACATTGGAATACAAGGAGTCGGGTATATTTTCAAAGCTTCAACTTAACAGGCAGTGAATGCCGAACGAAACATTATACAATGCACAATTAAATGAAACTACGTGATGTAGTATAATTTCTACTTTCTTTAAGTTCTTTACCACGACATAGGTTTTGTTATATTACAATATCTTCAGGTGGGCAATTAGCAAAGATTCTAGATAGATAGATCTTTGCTATTCTCTTCTTCTAGACTCTAGAAGAGATAGATCTTTGCTAATAGCCCACCTGAAGATGTTGTAATACAACGAAACCTAGGTCATGGTAAAGAAATTAAAGAAAGTAGAAATAATACTACATCACGTAGTTACAAAATTAACGCCAAATATATTCAATTATACGATGCCTTAAGTCTAAACGAGCACATGAAATTAAAGAGCTTGTCTCGTGTTTATTCCAATTTTATAAAGAAACAAAATATATTCAATTATACGATGCCTTAATTCTAAACGAGCACATGAAATTAAAGAGCTTGTCTCGTGTTTATTCCAATTTTATAAAGAAACAAAATATATTCAATTATACGATGCCTTAAGTCTAAACGAGCACATGAAATTAAAGAGCCTGTCTCGTGTTTATTCCAATTTTATAAAGAAACAAAATTTATTCAATTATACGATGCCTTAAGTCTAAACGAGCACATGAAATTAAAGAGCCTGTCTCGTGTTTATTCCAATTTTATAAAGAAACAAAATTTATTCAATTATACGATGCCTTAAGTCTAAACGAGCACATGAAATTAAAGAGCTTGTCTCGTGTTTATTCCAATTTTATAAAGAAACAAAATTTATTCAATTATACGATGCCTTAAGTCTAAACGAGCACATGAAATTAAAGAGCTTGTCTCGTGTTTATTCCAATTTTATAAAGAAAATTTTTTTTTTTTAATTTTCTAGCGTTTGGTACAACTAATCCGATATGTAGTTTATAAGTATCTAAGTGGAGATGGACTTATAAAATATATTTTAGAACATGTTAGTGATGAGAAATAGCAAATGAAATGAGTCGGAGTGTGCGGAATTAAATTTTGAGTTAACTTTTCAATTATTGTAGCTACATTAAAAATTATATCAATTAAAAAAATCGACTTTTTCATTCATTAAAAAAATATCCCATATATTGGTATTTCAATTTTTACCGATGTCAGTTTGATGTTTGAAGATATTATGCTCAATAATATAATAATGTACGTTTATTATTATAAATTGATTTTTATTAAACAATTCCCCATGGATTGGTATTGCAATTTTTACCGATGTCAAACTAATGTTTGAAGATCATTATGCTCAACAATATAATAATGTACGTTTAATATTATAAATTGATTTTTATTCAAAAATTCTCCATGCATTGGTATTGCAATTTTTACCGATGTCAAACTAATCTTTGAAGACATTATGCCCAACAATATAATAATGTACGGTTTATTACTAAAAGTTGATTTTATTAAAAAATTTATGTTGTAAGATTGGACCGTACAGTTCTGTACTCGACTGAAGGACGGAATAAATTACTAAACAGTTGACAATATAGTTAATTAATTAAACGTAAATGATTATTACCTCATTAACCCAGGACAGTCAGTTAGTAATTGAATATTTATGTAGTTGGATATATTGTTAAAGACTTAGATGAAAGTTTTCATGACAACTTTCAAGATCAATTCATCATTACAACATTCGACTTTGGTATTCTTTTATTTTTATAAAAACCGATCAATTGTCTGAGATTATTTTTCGACTGCATGGTCTAATATTTAACTCTGATTTTATCAATGTACAGCTAGATATTATGCCATGTCTGAAAAACAACTTTAGACTGCTTTCTCTTCTAAGGCTTTACGATTTTATATCTATTTTATTTAAATTACACACAAGATATAACAGCATTTTTTAAAGTGTCAAATCAAACCAGTATTTGAAATAATGTCGATCGTGTGTTGCGTAAATATGTTATAAAAAATGGTAACATGAGTACACATGTATATATAGAACTCACTTGAAGTATCAGGTATACTAATGAAATTATATTTAACAAGTATTTATTTTCATAACAATTTCATAAAATTTTACAAAAGGAATATAGTCCAACTATTTATCTCGTTTTATCTACGTAAAAGGGTATAAAAATCAAAATAATTGTGTAAATTTTGGGAAAAGTGCAATTGAAATAGAACATACCGATTGTAGATTATCTGCTCAATTAATTTAAATTTACCCTATTTAATCAAGCATTAGCAATGACTTCAGCACTTTATTGACTTTGAGAAAGCACTGGGCCAAATCTTGTCAAATGCAGGTATTGTGTGTTTAATTAATGCAATATATCCGTTTAACGACTGTATAATAACCCTATAATTGCGCAACACAAATAATGATTATTCAAATACAATAATTAATTGATGGGAGATTTGTTTAAGTAGCCCGCCGGCAGACAGACGAGCGAGGGTTAAAATGGCTTACAGGCGAACGAGGACATATAAACGTTATAGATGTGTCACACATGTTTTACTGTTTATTTTTAGCATATTTAAATTTTGTTGAATTTTTTTAACTTTTGATAAATTTTAGAGATTTAGTTTTTACACCATTGAAAAATGGCTAGTCTAACACTTATCTTTAACGGCAAGGCCATTTAACTACGATATGTTCATTGCAGATATAATTAACAGTAAATTGAAGGGCCCTCTGTGACAGGACCTTTATTAAAATTATAAATGCAGTTTACTTTTTTATTTCCTATTACATATATAAAAGTCCTAATTGTTTGATACAAATGACTCATCGCACTTATAATTTCAAGTTTCATAGCATTTTCGTTTAATAAATCGATACAGATTTTAAAAAAATAAGTAATACTTCGTATCAAATAATTGAAGCCACAAAGTTTCTCCATCTATGAATTGTTTTGGATGTCTAGGTATATTTTGTTTTGTTTTCACGGAGTTTCAATGTCATCAGTAGGCAATTGCGAGCTGGTATCTTCACCTATACATTTTCAAACTGTGCGATTCAGTGTCGTGCTCACTTATTATGATAAATTTGCTCGCCATCAACGTGACAGCAATCGTAATTCATTTCGTCAGCCACTGTTCAGTATTTTTTTAAAATTAGAGTCTTTTTCCTGATTCCTTCATTGAAATTCAGAAATTTTCGGCAGAACCATCCCAAATTTTAACACAGATAGTGACGTGATGTCTTTGAGACTTGAAAAATACACGCATTTAAACCATACTTGATAATTTGGCGCGTGCGTACGACAAAATGGCGACTGTCCACTTATGCAGTAAAATGTCGAAACTATTAAGAGATGGATATATATATATATATATATATATATATATATATATATATATATATATATATATATATATTTGTGTCAGTGCCGTCTGTAGGATATCAACCTCATTGCTTCAAAGTTACTAAAATTTGCACTTTTATATCTTAGAGGTTTGGTCAAGGTCTGCGTTAGAAATTATTATACTCATTCTCGTAGGGACTGACCAGTCAATTGAAAGTAATTAAACAGTAAATTACGACTCAATCATTTAATAGCGATATCTATTTTTTTGTAAGCAGGCGTTGCAATCATAGCTTTATCTCTATCATATTTAATTCTCCACTACCTGACAGCGTCTGATAATCTCATACTATTTTTTTTTCATCATGATCTCATACTAAATATTTTTTTTTAAATTTATAATATACTTATATTTACATATTAGTAATTACAGTATCATCATTTTTTATCAGAGTCTAAGGTATGCTTCGAATGTTCCAGATGGAAAATGTTTTTAAATCTACCAAAAACAAAACAAAACTTTTTTATGTAATAAAAATGAACGCTATCTACGAGTTTTTTAACAAAATATATGGATGTAGCTATTCAGTTTATGATAGCGATTTCGGCCCAATTTCATATCTTTTTTTTTAATTTGGATTTTCAAAGAAAGTATATTAGGTGATTTCTGTGAAAATCGAATGTGATAAATATATTTTAGGACATTTTTGAAGCAATTCCTATAGAACTGTCAGTTAATTTACCGAATTATTTTTGTTATATTACTCGCCAAGCGAAACAATTAATCATCCTCAATTTGTTTCATCCAACATAGTTTTAAATCTTCCAAAATTAAGTTTTTCGCTTACTTCATCTTGCGCAATGGAATATGCCATTGCCACATCCTTTCAATCGAATGATTCACCTCTGAACCACCAAAACGACCGCCGGCTTAATAGATTACACAGCATCACATCTCAATAGTCAAAACATATTCGCTCAACCATTGATAGCGCCGACACAATGCACGGAAAAAAGCAATCATCGCAGATTGGCATTTTTGGGACTCGCTGGGGTTGGACAATGGCCCCCTCCGCTCCTCAGCTACAGATGTCATTCGCGAGGAGCAATTTTCCATTTCGGGGTAATCTCTCCGGTATAGTGCGGGCCTTTAAGCTCGGCATTGTGGAGTGCGTGATTGGTGCGGGGGTCCTTTGGTAGCTTTGGTAGTAGTCATTATTGTGGAGGATGAGGGATGTCGTCCGGCTATGGGACGGTGCGTGTGTGCAAATTGAATATTCTGTCAGGCAGATTATGGTGAAGGTCTCTCGCCCATAAGATAAGATTTAGACTAGGGCAATCAATTTTAATATTCTAACTAATGTATTGACTCACTTATTCTGTGATGAGAGCATAAAGACACAGAAAAAGAAGCGTCATTTTGAATGTCGAGATGATATATACATAATCTTACTCCTAGCTATATAATATTAAAAATTTCATTGGAATCCGTTCAGTAATGTTTGTCTGTTGCAGACAAATAGGCAGAATTTCAACGATGAACAATTTCTTTCCTATACTTCTTTATAGTTCTCCGAACACCAAATATAACTATTATTCGCGTATTTGACCATATAAAGATTAGAAGCACTTGTAAAGTTAATAAAAAAAATACTTGCTTGAACGGAATGCTGCGCCTTACAAAGGCTTTTATTATTCTTTAAGTACTTTTTATTTTTCAAAATTAAAAGCCTGGGTATTTTATTTAATTTTATAAAGAAATATTAAGTGACAAACAAAAGTACTTATCTACACGTTTGCCTTTATTTCTTATAATATAGGTGTGGATTGCTAATAGGACAATGAAAAATCCAAATAATGGGAACTTGTATGTCTATATACATATTCCCATACTTACCCAATCTCTTAACACCGCTAAAAACAACGACGTACATTTACAAGGCACGTGAATCGACAGTCAGTAACGAGACTCATTCAACTTAGAATTTACATACTCGTTTACCTATTTGTAATAATATAAGTTTAGATCGTTAATAGGACAAGGAAATATCCAAACTAAGGAAATGTGTACGGCTATATACATATTCTCGTACTTACCTAATCCCTTAATACTGTTAAAATCCACGACGTACATTTACAACGAAAGTGAACCGAGAGCCAGTAAAGAAACTCACCCAACTTAAATTAACATACTTGTTTACCTTTATTGTTATAATATAGGTTTAGATTGGTAATAGGACAATAAACAATCCAAACTATGGGAATTTGTACGTCTATATACATATTCCCGTACTTACCCAATCTCTTAACACTTTAAAAAACAATGATATACATTTACAACGCACGTGAATCAACAACCAATAACAGGACTTATTCAACTTAAATTTACATACTCGTTTACCTTTATTGTTATAATATAGGTTTAAATTGGTAATAACACAATGAAAAATTCAAACTATGGGAATTTATACGTCTATATACATATACCCGTACTTACCCAATCTCTTAACACCGTTAAAAACGACGATGTACATTTACAACGCATGTGAATAAACAGCCAGTAACGGGACTCATCCAACTTAGAATTTACATACTTGTTTACCTTTATTGTTATAATATAGGTTTAGATTGGTAATAGGACAATAAGAAAATCCAAATTATGGAAATTTGCACGCCTATGTACCTATTCCCGTGCTCACCCAATCCCTTAACACCGTTAAAAACGACAACATGCATTCAAAACGCACGTGAATCGACAGCCAGTAACGGGACTCATCCAAATCAATTCCGGATCGAACGGAGCCTTTCGCCTACACAGAGGCAAAGCACAGCAGCACAGAGGCTGCATGCATATTGACGAGTAGCGGATGCATTGACGACGCGTGCATTCGGCGGCGGCCTTTCAAAGAACATGCGCCAGATTCTCTGTGCCGGGCGATGACGTGGCGGTGCGCGATGTCGCTGATTGGTTCGCCGCCACGGCGGGAGCGGAGCGCTTTGACGCAACGCATTCAGGTATGTCGGGGTGCAGGATGCGAGGGGTTTGTGGGTGTTTATTGGCAGGGTTGTTTCAAAGCCATGAACTCTGTATTTGAAATTATTCTAGTATATATTTTATAGGCTTTATCCTTGTAAACAGATCTATAGGCTTCATCCTTATATACAAAGTGAAATATTTTACTTATTTATCTAACTTTTAATACGCTATCGATATTTTTTAAGAGTGATCAGCCCCTTCATTGCCAATGGGGCGCTTATAATTTTTTATGTTAAAAAGTATCTAAAATCCCTCTACAGTACTTACTGTAAGTATTTGGTACAAGATAAGTTCGTGATTTTGATGTTACCTTATGGTATATTGAAATTTACCACGTTTCCTTTCTTCGGTAAATATTTTCTTAACCGCAGATTGTGGTGATCAGAAGAAGAGAATTTTGATGTTTCTTTAAAAAATTGTTTTCTCTTTTACAATAAAACTTTCTACGGAAAATCTTTTTTTCTTCGCCTTTTTATTGATATTTCAATAGGTCACGTAAAAGGGTCCGATTAGAAACATTAAATTTATTTTTCTCAAATTTCTCAAAGTTATTTATTTAAAACAAACAATCCAAAAAGTTTTAATTGGTATAAATAGCCCAATGCCAAAAATAGTAAAGTATAATAAAAAAGTAAAAACTACGTAATTACAATTTTAAAAAGTGTCTTACGATTTAAACAAAATTTCTGAATATACATAATTATATCATTTTATTTATATCAATAATAATGTTTAAAGCGATAATGATGACTTAAAATTTTCAATTCGTATTTTGTCGATATATATTTTTTATTTATTTAAAACATTACATTGATCAAATTGAGTATACTTATACTAAATTTCATCGCTCATATTCAATCAACATCATTGGATATTGACGACGTTTTAATCAAAACTTGGAAAAATCCAAACAAAATTCTGAAACGATAAAGGTAGTTTTTAAAATGAAAGTTTCACTATATAATAAAATATCACTTACATTTTTCCACGTAGGCTTAAATTTATTTTCATTACATCAATTTTATTAGAGAGTGATTCATTACATAAACTGCTTTTGGGTGAACATGCCGACAGATGATTTATTCAATTATCGATCTCATGCAAAACTTTCCAATTCTTCTGATGTATGAAGCATGTTAAAAAGTCAATTAAACTCCATTAAATAAATTCTACTGATGTATGAAGCATGTTATAAAATCTATTAAACTCCATTAAATAAATTGCAACTATTATATATTTCGCATATTACAAATACTTGAAGACTCTAACGTTGGAACTATTGAAAACTTTCTCTTTGCAGTAAAATAGTTTTAATTTTTTTATTATGGACATTATTTTTGTAATATACATATAGTTTTATAATATATTCAGCGAGTTTAATGATGGACTCGTCGTTCTATTACAGATTTATTTTGAATATATTTGACGTTTATTTTGTAGAAATACATTATTCACAATTAAATGAAACAACGTGATGTAGTATTATCTCTACTTTCTTTAATATCTTTACCACGACCTAGGTTTCATTATATTACAACATCTTCAGGTTGAATTACAATATATTTACTTATATCCCACCTGAAGATGTTGTAATACAACGAAACCTAGGTCGTGGTAAAGAACTTAAAGGAAGTAGGAACAATACTACATCACGTAGTTTCATTTAATTGTACAGTAATATACTTATGTAATATATAATATACTTGTTATTTTATGAACTTGTGATTCTTAAACTATCGATTGTATGACACTTATCGATTGGTAGATTTGTGGAATCTATGACACTTATCGATTTCGTTATAAACTTATTGCTGTAACAACTGTGGCTTAGTTGCTGAAAGATTCATTGTTATTCAAAGTTTTCTTAAACCCGTGTCACAAAGCTAAAGGCGACGAACATGAAGACGAAAACAAATCTTCCGGGACGCGCGAATCTCGTGATAAAAGTGACATACGAAGAGCGGAGAGCGGCTTTTGAGTGAACCCTTGAGTGATTACTTTTACCCCGCACCGACTGAGGCTAAATATCGATGTCTCGCGACATGATGAAGAGAGAGATGGGAAAAATATGGGGGGTGCCAGGAACCAGATTGGAACCACTCGTGCGTGCTATTCGCGCTATCCGTCTGTCCCGAGTTGCTGCTGAAATGTCGGAATAGTAAATTGTGCACTATGTATGGAAAACGAGGTTGAAAACGCTATAGACCAATGCGACTTTAAAGCGAGGTATTTAGGGTGAGAATTAGGTATTTGACTAAATTTCTTTTATTTCATTTATCTTAATTTCAAGGTACAAGCTGATGAAGAGAATTTTTTTTAATAATCTTAAAAATTAACCGAGTTATAAAAGTTTAAATTTAACCTTTAGAGAAAGACGGCAATACTGTGTTGTGAGCACATTATATTCTGTGCACATTATATTCTACGAGAGGAAAAGAGACAGGGATATACCCAACTCTATCCGTGTCTTCAAATTTCGAAACTACAACTGGCTTATTTTTCAATCAATTTTTGAATTTTTTTCAAGACTGGTTTTTAATTAACTTATATTTTACAATATTGTATGAAAAATATCAAAATTTAGAATGAGTCAACTACCGTATTGGTCATGTGCTTGATGGACGAAGCATAAAAATAATTTGCTACTTTGAAATGTACAAATCTTTATTAATTTACAATAGATAGATGCTACGGCGTGCTGTACCATTTGATCTATCGAGTCTTTAGAGGCACCTACCACTATATATGTGCCAAATTAGAAAGACTATAAAATTGTGGATTCAAATTTAAATTTGTAATTTCTATTTCAACAATTAAAACTTAAACCATTTTTAATTAAAATTTCACTTGGCAAGATGAATTTCATCAAGTTTCTGATTACTTTTACTATTTATCTATTAAAGAAAAAATTATAAAAGAAATAAAAACTGATCTATCAAGACTTAGAGGTACTTACCACTATATATGTGCCAAATTATAAAGACTATAAAATTGTGGATTCAACTTTAAATTTGTAATTTCTATTTCAACAATAAAAACTTAAACCATTTGTAATTAAAATTTCACTCGGCAAGATGAATTTCATCAAGATTCTGATTACTTTTACTATTTATCTATTAAAGAAAAAATTATAAAAGAAATAAAAATTGATCTATCAAGTCTTAGAAGTACCTACCACTATATATGTGCCAAATTATAAAGACTATAAAATTGTGGATTCAACTTTAAATTTGTAATTTCTATTTCAACAATAAAAAATTAAACCATTTGTAATTAAAATTTCACTCGGCAAGATGAATTTCATCAAGATTCTGATTACTTTTACTATTTATCTATTAAAGAAAAAATTATAAAAGAAATAAAAATTGATCTATCAAGTCTTAGAAGTACCTACCACTATATATGTGCCAAATTATAAAGACTATAAAATTGTGGATTCAAATTTAAATTTGTAATTTCTATTTCAACAATTAAAACTTAAACCATTTGTAATTAAAATTTCACTCGGCAAGATGAATTTCATCAAGTTTCTGATTACTTTTACTATTTATCTATTAAAGAAAAAATTATAAAAGAAATAAAAATTGATCTATCAAGTCTTAGAAGTACCTACCACTATATATGTGCCAAATTAGAAAGACTATAAAATTGTGGATTCAAATTTAAATTTGTAATTTCTATTTCAACAATTAAAACTTAAACCATTTGTAATTAAAATTTCACTCGGCAAGATGAATTTCATCAAGTTTCTGATTACTTTTACTATTTATCTATTAAAGAAAAAATTATAAAAGAAATAAAAATTGATCTATCAAGTCTTAGAAGTACCTACCACTATATATGTGCCAAATTATAAAGACTATAAAATTGTGGATTCAAATTTAAATTTGTAATTTCTATTTCAACAATTAAAACTTAAAACATTTGTAATTAAAATTTCACTCGGCAAGATGAATTTCATCAAGATTCTGATTACTTTTACTATTTATCTATTAAAGAAAAAATTATAAAAGAAATAAAAATTGATCTATCAAGTCTTAGAAGTACCTACCACTATATATGTGCCAAATTAGAAAGACTATAAAATTGTGGATTCAAATTTAAATTTGTAATTTCTATTTCAACAATTAAAACTTAAACCATTTGTAATTAAAATTTCACTCGGCAAGATGAATTTCATCAAGTTTCTGATTACTTTTACTATTTATCTATTAAAGAAAAAATTATAAAAGAAATAAAAATTGATCTATCAAGTCTTAGAAGTACCTACCACTATATATGTGCCAAATTAGAAAGACTATAAAATTGTGGATTCAAATTTAAATTTGTAATTTCTATTTCAACAATTAAAACTTAAACCATTTGTAATTAAAATTTCACTCGGCAAGATGAATTTCATCAAGATTCTGATTACTTTTACTATTTATCTATTAAAGAAAAAATTATAAAAGAAATAAAAATTGATCTATCAAGTCTTAGAAGTACCTACCACTATATATGTGCCAAATTATAAAGACTATAAAATTGTGGATTCAAATTTAAATTTGTAATTTCTATTTCAACAATTAAAACTTAAACCATTTGTAATTAAAATTTCACTCGGCAAGATGAATTTCATCAAGTTTCTGATTACTTTTACTATTTATCTATTAAAGAAAAAATTATAAAAGAAATAAAAATTGATCTATCAAGTCTTAGAAGTACCTACCGCTATATATGTGCCAAATTAGAAAGACTATAAAATTGTGGATTCAAATTTAAATTTGTAATTTCTATTTCAACAATTAAAACTTAAACCATTTGTAATTAAAATTTCACTCGGCAAGATGAATTTCATCAAGATTCTGATTACTTTTACTATTTATCTATTAAAGAAAAAATTATAAAAGAAATAAAAATTGATCTATCAAGTCTTAGAAGTACCTACCACTATATATGTGCCAAATTATAAAGACTATAAAATTGTGGATTCAAATTTAAATTTGTAATTTCTATTTCAACAATTAAAACTTAAACCATTTGTAATTAAAATTTCACTCGGCAAGATGAATTTCATCAAGATTCTGATTACTTTTACTATTTATCTATTAAAGAAAAAATTATAAAAGAAATAAAAATTGATCTATCAAGTCTTAGAAGTACCTACCACTATATATGTGCCAAATTATAAAGACTATAAAATTGTGGATTCAAATTTAAATTTGTAATTTCTATTTCAACAATTAAAACTTAAACCATTTGTAATTAAAATTTCACTCGGCAAGATGAATTTCATCAAGTTTCTGATTACTTTTACTATTTATCTATTAAAGAAAAAATTATAAAAGAAATAAAAATTGATCTATCAAGTCTTAGAAGTACCTACCACTATATATGTGCCAAATTAGAAAGACTATAAAATTGTGGATTCAAATTTAAATTTGTAATTTCTATTTCAACAATTAAAACTTAAACCATTTGTAATTAAAATTTCACTCGGCAAGATGAATTTCATCAAGTTTCTGATTACTTTTACTATTTATCTATTAAAGAAAAAATTATAAAAGAAATAAAAATTGATCTATCAAGTCTTAGAAGTACCTACCACTATATATGTGCCAAATTATAAAGACTATAAAATTGTGGATTCAAATTTAAATTTGTAATTTCTATTTCAACAATTAAAACTTAAACCATTTGTAATTAAAATTTCACTCGGCAAGATGAATTTCATCAAGATTCTGATTACTTTTACTATTTATCTATTAAAGAAAAAATTATAAAAGAAATAAAAATTGATCTATCAAGTCTTAGAAGTACCTACCACTATATATGTGCCAAATTAGAAAGACTATAAAATTGTGGATTCAAATTTAAATTTGTAATTTCTATTTCAACAATTAAAACTTAAACCATTTGTAATTAAAATTTCACTCGGCAAGATGAATTTCATCAAGTTTCTGATTACTTTTACTATTTATCTATTAAAGAAAAAATTATAAAAGAAATAAAAATTGATCTATCAAGTCTTAGAAGTACCTACCACTATATATGTGCCAAATTAGAAAGACTATAAAATTGTGGATTCAAATTTAAATTTGTAATTTCTATTTCAACAATTAAAACTTAAACCATTTGTAATTAAAATTTCACTCGGCAAGATGAATTTCATCAAGTTTCTGATTACTTTTACTATTTATCTATTAAAGAAAAAATTATAAAAGAAATAAAAATTGATCTATCAAGTCTTAGAAGTACCTACCACTATATATGTGCCAAATTAGAAAGACTATAAAATTGTGGATTCAACTTTAAATTTGTAATTTCTATTTCAACAATAAAAAATTAAACCATTTGTAATTAAAATTTCACTCGGCAAGATGAATTTCATCAAGTTTCTGATTACTTTTACTATTTATCTATTAAAGAAAAAATTATAAAAGAAATAAAAATTGATCTATCAAGTCTTAGAAGTACCTACCACTATATATGTGCCAAATTAGAAAGACTATAAAATTGTGGATTCAAATTTAAATTTGTAATTTCTATTTCAACAATTAAAACTTAAACCATTTGTAATTAAAATTTCACTCGGCAAGATGAATTTCATCAAGTTTCTGATTACTTTTACTATTTATCTATTAAAGAAAAAATTATAAAAGAAATAAAAATTGATCTATCAAGTCTTAGAAGTACCTACCACTATATATGTGCCAAATTAGAAAGACTATAAAATTGTGGATTCAAATTTAAATTTGTAATTTCTATTTCTCACTTCCACTTGTGCCTTCGCCGATTGTGCAAACTGATTTCAGCGTTTGTGCAATTTCGATTTTACCGATTGTGCAATTCGTAGAGCTATAGGCCTACAATTTAGACGTAAAGTCATTTTTCGGTTGACAATGTTTCTTGCACTCTAAACTACTCTAATTTGCACAATAAGTGCCTCATTTTCTTAAGAAAAGGATAATCTAAGACCGTACGTTTAAATTTTTCTTATTAGTTGGCTAAATATTTATTCGCAAACGTTTTAATGTGACGACTATTTCTCATAAAAAATATCAAATTTTTGGGTTGATAATGTTTAGAATTTTATAAGTCATCTCAAAAAAATAAAGATGTAAAATCCTAAATGTTAATAACATTAGATACACTGTACAAAAAACATTGATATCGGCAAAGTTTGAGAGCGAGGGAAAAATCATCAGTTATATTTTTAAATATAGACCTAAGCTCCTTTTGTTCTGAGCCCGACCAAAGGAAATGTCTCCTTCAATGATTCTATTAATTTTGTTATATCCTATGTACGTAGATATACGTATTTTTTAAAAATCCATTTGACAATTTAAATTATTACTATTGTTTTTTTAGGGTTCCGTACGTCAAATGAGAAAGGGCCCTTGTAAGGCCGTATTCGTCTCTCTTTATGTCATAAGCGTTTTTCGCAGAAACCTTCGATGTAGAAACTTGAAATTTGGCATTCAATTACAAATCTACTTAAACTCCTAAAAACCACTCTGCTAAAATTAATACTACAACGGCTCGTAAGAATTTAAAATGATACTTCTTATGATGAAAGACCTTTCTAATTACATTCCGTTTAATGGAGGGCGCGTTAATTTGTCCTTAATTTACCTGTATGGCGAAATACAAAATGTGATTTTTCACAAACGGCGCTTAAGAATGAAAAATGATACTTCATTTTGAAAGACTTTTGTAATTACATTCCATTTAATGGAGGGCCCGTTAATTAGTTTTTAATTTATCTGTATGGCGAAATACAAAATGTGATTTTTCACAAACCGCGCTTAAGAATGAAAAATGATACTTCATTTTGAAAGACCTTTCTAATTACATTCCGTTTAATGGAGGGCGCTTTAATTTGTCCTTAATTTGCCTGTATGGCGAAATACAAAATGTGATATTTCACAAACCGCGCTTAAGAATGAAAAATGATACTTCATTTTGAAAGACCTTTCTAATTACATTCCATTTAATGGAGGGCGCAGAAAACTTATTCTTAATTTGCCTGTATGGCGACATGCATTAAAAAAAATTGTTAATATTTTGTAACAAATTAACCGAATTCTCCATTTAAAGGATACACTTCATGAACATAGTCTAAAAGTGTAGAAAGTCAAAGGCTCTGACCTTAGAGTACATACATTAAAATTCAGGAATATATTCTCTAAGTCTGTCACCCATGGACGAATTAGCAAGGGGACATGCTCAAATAAAAATGGTTTCTTCTAATTTTAGCACATCCCTATGAAACCCTAATGAACGCACACATCAGGAAGCAATTCTGTCTTACTATTAAAATTAACTTCAGCGAGCTAAGGATAAAATCTGAAAATAAAGTTTATTTTAATAAGCGCAGCGTGTTTTATTACAAATACGACGATTATATCATTTACTTGAAGTTCCAAATTAGGAATTAATGAATACAAATCTTTAACAGCTTATGCACGCCGGAGCAAATATTATTATGTACGAGTATATATGTACATACTGCGCTGTTGATTTTAAACATATCAATATTATTAATGAGAGAAAACATTTTAACCGCGAAAAGGAATGAATATAGGAATATATATATAAATATATATATATATATATATATATATATATATATATGTATATATATATATATATATATATATATACAAATAAATACATCATTTAAAATTACGTACACTTTCATAAAATAGACACGTATTTTTTAATTTCAATATCTGTTATTTTGTTATTTTCCCAAAATAAGTCAAAATATATTTGCATTAAAAATCTCGTATCAGTGACATCCCACAAACTTAGGCAATTTTTTGCAACCCTTTTGTGTTTAGTTTCCCTTCTACCCTTGAAATAAAATTATATATAATTTTAATACGATTTCAGATTTTGAGCGAAACTAACTACATATTATGTGTAAATTTTATATCGCTTTCTTATTTTGCTTAGAAGTTAGAAATATTTAACCTGACGGATGGACAGCAGACAGTGTCGCCACAACAAAAGATTTCATACATTCAGACTCTTCGATTTCAGAACATTAAAGCTCAACACAGACGACCGACAATAATCCGTCCGAAAATAGTTGGAGAAATTAAAACATATGATATATAATCATTAAGTGTGCATTAATGCACACTTGCCTCAAAAATCGGTCCTACAAAATATCAAAGCGACACTGACCGTAACCTGCCGGTCCGCTTACAGAGAAAAGGATAGCGCATATGATAGAGTGCGTGAAAGCAGACACCAGATGTTTAGTCAATAAGTGGTAGAAAATCGGCCACCGACCTTGTCTCATAAAAGTCGGCAATTGTCGGCCCATCACTTACAAAAATTGTTCGTATGCAGTACGCGTGAAAATGGAAACTTAAAAAAAATAAGAAGTCTCAAGAAAAGAAAATTATATTGAGAAAATTAAAATTAATCACGCAATTTAATTTTAATTTGTTAGATTGGTTAAAAAGATTCAACATCGTGCTCTTTCATAATCATTATTCCACTAAATGCAACTTTACGACTTATGTCGAAAAAATGAAAAATTTTATAGAAACAAGCTGGTACTAATGTACGTAAGAATATCCATTTGAAAGCAACCCTGAAAGCTCCCTCTCTGAATCACACAGGTAGGTTTCAAAATTATAATTTATAAAATAATATATCTACAAGTAGCGAGCTAATATCGAAACCAACTTGATAACTTGATTAAAAGGTTTGATCAGAAGTTTAAACTCCAGATACCCCGCCCCGCCCATCGAAATTTCTACCTACCTGTATTCATTAACTCAAACTCTCGCAAGATAAATTCACCCCCATTTATGACTCGCATAAAGAAAACTAAAATCCAACGACAAAATAAGTTCCCTATTAACGAAATTGCGAGGCAGATACGAAAACTTAAGTTCACCCAAAACTTTTATATAATTACCAACTAAGCTTATATCGCGAGCTTACACAAAAGCTAAGACTAAACGAAACATTCGGGCGCCGTCGAATATTCGGGTGTTTAGGTATCTCATTTGTTGCACTACATAAATATTTGAAGGGCTTAAAAGGTTGGAGCGTTAAAGTTTTGTAAACCGAATGTCGTGTTCCTTTGTAAGGGCCGGGGGAGTGTTTTATACAGAGTGTTTGATAATTTTGTTTCGGAAAAGCTTAAACAGAAAAAGCTTAATTGGAAATACGATAAAGTGATTGATGACAAGAAAGGTTATTTAATCTGGGCCCCAATATTAATTAGTCAACATATTACAGGTGAATAATATATAACGAAAGTTATAATGTTAATTATACTTCATTTATATTAATAGTGATTGAAAGTGTATTTCCTTTTATTTTTTAGACCGTCCCGTTTTCAATTTCTTTGGACTTATTTTTGGAAAGAAAGGATAGTGACAACTACTAAAAAGGCAATAGATGTTGGAAAATTTAAAGTACTGGCCTCTGAGGATAGAGAAAGATAGCGCAATATCGTTTTCATGAAAATGGTCCGTGAAAAAAGCACTATTCAACTTTGATGACTCTCTGCTTTAGGAACAGGGTACGAGAGACTTTTTCAAATAACTGACCAAGTTCGTATCAAAACACGTACAGAGTAGGATTCCGTATAGTTGTCTCTATCACTTAAAATATAAGACGGTGGAGGGGAGGGGGAACAAATAACATTTCACTTGGAAGCTTCATATTTCGCACAGGGAGCTTAAAAGCTATGTGTACCTATTAAAATATGAAGCTCTTTATGCAATTGATTTAAACCCTGTGTGTGAAGTTTCTATGAACTTTTTTTAGATTCAGTTACACGCCATAAGTTCGACTATTATTCGTATACTAGTAGAGCATGATTAGCTATGATAAATTTCCTTTTAATTTCATTATATGTACTACTATAGGCAATCTTTTCCGATATCCAAAAATATCGGTTTAGCTGGCAGGGGTGGAGCTCTATAACTAACAAAAATTACCACATATCGAATATATTTGGCATTAATTTTGTAGAAATTCATTATTCGCAATTAAATGAAACTACATGATGTAGTATTATTTCTACTTTCTTTAATTTCTTTACCACTAGTTTTTTTACCACTTAGTGGTAAAGAAATTAAAGAAAGTAGAAATAATACTTCACGTAGTTTCATTTAATTGTGAAAAATCACCACTTTAAAGCTTATTACTTCATGGGAATCCGCCCTGTATCGAAAAAATATTAATAAGTATACCTCCAATATTTTTAAATACCTATTCAGTAATACTACAAAATGGGGTTTGCAAATAAAAAAGACCCCCCCAGGTATATCTTTAAAAGTATATTTTTATTATGGTTAAAAGATTTTATTTTAAAATTGAGATACATTTATTATTTCAAGATGTATTAAATGAAAAACAAAAAAGGTGCTTAATAATTTTAGATTTATATCGTTTTGAACTTATTGTGACATTTTTTGGAGCCATTCTGTTGTATAAACGACATGTTATCTGGAATTCTAATTTAGCTGCCCATGACTCGACTGTCTGAATTTATTTACCTACTTTAATGTAATGTAATTGATACATATGGCAGGCTCATTGCTACGAGAGTAATCTCTTATAGCCAACCTGAACACCAGTCTAGTCCCGCTCTACGAGCAGGCTGCACTAGTATTCAGCTTGTCGAATCGAACCCGGGTCCCCATGGTGCGCCTCGCCACCAAAGGCAGCACGCCTTGTAATCAATCCAACACAGTAAGGCGGCGAATTTATTTGCTTATACACAATAAAATTTAACCTATAATCAAATACTTATGTGTAGTTATGGATAAATGGCGTTAAATTAACTTCATGATTTTTGGGGATCCATAATTTAACAAGAAACTGTTCGAATTTTGTTATATCTGTCTGTTCGCTCATACATTTCTCCATCCAAACGTCCGTTTGCCCATCCGTCCATCCGTCCATCTAGCCGTACGCCCGTTTATTCGTTTGTCATTTGTCTGCTCGTATATTCGGCCGCTTAACCAATTATCCGTTTATCCGTAATTATAATCTGACAGTTTCCAAAATTTTAGACCTATGAGGGTGAAATTTTTCAAGTAGATTTTTCATGTGGAGACCTTAATTAAATTGTATCAAAATTTATATTTTTTATTATACCTCCTAAATATGCGAGGTCGACAATTTTTTTGGCCCACTCAATCAAGTCTTTTCATGAAACAGGTCTTTTCATGAAACGAAGTTCAGGTTTCCCTTATTTTTTTATTTTTAATCTCTCCTCTGAGAAGTTCATACTAAGCTTCAAAGTGGCTTGCAATGAACCACATCCCTCTGTAATTTTCATGGATGGAATTGAAAATGTGAAAAAATTCTAGACTTCTCTAAAACTATTTCTATTAACTTACGAGATTTCGAGAACTACGATACCTTCCTTTATGCGTGTTCCAACGTCCATTTTGCTAATTTTTGTAAGCAAATAGTTAACTAATACTTTTTCTTCTCTATTGAAAAAAGAAAAGTGTTGAAATAAATATGTCTGTATAAGTATAAGTACTTCTTTATATTTTATTATAACAGAAAACAATATTAATGATCTTTTTGTATCTTTAACATGTTAGACCTCATTTATCTAAATTCATATATCACATCCATATTTGCATAAATCATAGCTTATATAACGGTTATGGCTCCACATTTTTGGTGTTATATTCTTCAGAATTTTATGCCTTTGTGCTTGATTTTTATAATTCTGGTCGAAGTATACCTACATACATCGCGCCATTTTACGAAAATCGAGAAATTTTCATATTTAGTCGGATTTCGCAGCCTCATATCCTTTGACAGTTTGAAGTACACTCTTGAAGCCTAGGATGTTACACATATACTTCTCTTTAAAACTACACTTGGATCATCTCGATTGGATATTTAGTCTCTGATATATGAACCCTTTTACGGAAAGGTGTCAAATATGTAAACTCGAAAATCGTGTATCACTGCGCTGTCCTTTTGCCACGAATCTCGGATTAATACTTTCATTCTTCCAATTTTAAAACGGGACCAAGATGTCGGCGCTTTGTAGAAGCGGTTGCTTATTTGGGCGTAGTTACCTCCCCATACACGGGATAGGTTTTAAAGACTTTTTCGGGTCAAAAGAGTAGCAGTCAACATTTGCATAGAGACAACACCTTAATCCAATGTTATGAACACACAAGTCTTTATATCCACTGTAAAAATAACATGAATTAATGTGAACCAAATTAAATAGAAATATGTTATAATATATAGACAAAGTTTATTACAATTTCTCAAATACATAAATCATATTAATGATCGCAACCTGTATACCGGCAAATAAGAAAGCACTTTCACATGTCCGTCGGCCGTCTCGGAAAATTTTCCTTCAAATATTCACTCTTTTCATTGAACCGCTCAAATTAGTTGAAAACATCTTATCAAATGATCCTGAATACGTTTCTTTAAGAGAACGAATTATTTCCGCTTTCTATGAATAATGTTTAAACCCATTTTATACGAATGTTTTTATTAATTTATCTTGAATATTTATAAGTGATTCCGATAAGAATGGAATAAAATAATAAATTGCAATAAATTTAATCTATTTGTTTTTTTTAATTATTATGGGAAAAAATTTGCGTATTTATTTAAAGCAAAAACTTTTAACAACTAATTAAGTGTATTTTTCTGCCTTGTCTTATGAATCATAACTATGCATCAAAACAAATTCAAGCTGTGACAGTAAAATCAAGGCGATTTACAGATGAGACTAGTCACATAAATATTATTGAATATTACTCCTAAATATTGCAAGATATGTCGATATTATATGAAATGCAATTATTAGAATTGAAGAGATAAAAAATAAGGAAAACCTATGTGATACATTGTGAACGTTTTTAGATATATTATTTTACTAGATATTCGCGACTTCATCCGCATAAAATTTTATTTGTTTGATATTTTATATATGGGATTTCTCTGGAAAGATTTTTTCTTTTTCCTTAAGGGATTATATATTTTCGCAGAAAGTAAATTATTTATTAATTATTAATTCGAACATTATTTTTCAAGCCTGACTTGAACATTTGTACCACTGCACCTCTCAGGACGGTGCTCCGTGCGAGTTATGGGATGGTAGTCTGGACTAAAATAGCATATAATAATTTACCCACAAATTTGGCATGGAAGATGGAAAATGTGCCACTACATTTAATTAGTAAATTAGTAGCAGTGCATGCAGTTTTTCTTGCGCGTGTTATATTTTATTATATTGTAAATGACAACGGTCTTAGGCGGTCTAAGTGTGAAAACTTTTATCATAATAGTGGGGATACATAAACAAATTCTGAGCATAAGGATATAAATAAACAACTAGAGTGACCCGTGCGAAGTCTTCGCATTATTTATTCCATTATGAATCTCAGATGACAGATCAAACAAATATTTTACTAAAATTGACATATAGAGGCGCAAGCATTGAGCTAAAGCGCCACTTTATTTATACGTGAGTGGATTTGAAAATAAACAAAAATTTTACCGACCGTCAATCATATTGACGTTGAGTCGTTAGATGGCAGCATTGCTGTTTTGTGTATATAATTTTAATAATTAATTAATTTGCAAAAACAATAGCAATAATAATTTGTTTAGTTGTGGATGCCGGTAGAGCAAGCAATTATCTATAAAATGATAATAATTTATGTGGATTAGTTGTGAGGTTTTTTCTAAAAAGGGAGAGTAACATCTTAACCTTAGCGTATTAATATATATGATGATGATGATGATGATTGTCCTTTTATTACTATAAAGCAGATAATATATTATTTTTTTAATTTATTGAGGTAAGGGACGATTTTTTTTTGCCATATATGAGTTAGTTCATAACTTATTTTCTCCAATAGGGGCGATGGAGGCTGCATGAATATCAGTCACAATAAATCTCTTTGTCTTTGTTTTTGTGTGTAGCTTTGCTATTACCTTCTCGGTAAATAGACAGATTTAAGTGAAAATTGGCACTAAAGAATTTAATAATTCTACACTAGCTGGTGGCGTTTATTTTATTTTTCATGCTTTCATTAGTCATGTTTCTATATTTCCGTATAATAACTATATTATAATCAATATCTATTAGAGTCAACGGCATATCTCAGAGAGAGAAAATTAGTTCTAGAAATTTGCAACGTAACATATGTTTTCCCATGCAAAAAATGAGCTGATTTGCTATTTATTAACAAAAATTTAATTTTCACAATTGAAAAAATTATTGACGCTACTGAATTTAATATTTACGCAAATTATTTCTTTCTTATAGATGTTACCATTCCGTATGGTATTTTCAAAAATCGGGTTTTAGATCGCAGGACTCTGACCAATAGATGAAAAGTATTCATAAAGATTGTCATACATATAGTACTTCCTATAATGATAATATATAATAATAATATCCTATAAATACCAATACCAGATCATCTGAGTATTTATCAGATCCTTTAATTTCCCCTCTATTCATGATAGCTTGATTTTAATTAAAATTTCAGTCTCTGGGCTTACACCTTAAACAAAACGTGAACCGCCGTCAGACCCTCCAAACTTCACATCTATACAAAGCCGTTAAGCCTTAAATGAAACGCTATTCTCTGGAACTTGACATGGAACAGAACGTGAATCGGAATGTTGAAGTTCAATCTCCCAACTTGATCGCAGCACACTGCGTCTAGTGTCACTTTAAGACATAAGTACAGTGGCAAAAAAAGGAAAGTATGCAACAGAGAAAGGAACACACTCTAAAAACGATTTGATTGAAGATAATAAGAAGAAAATTGAGAAAGAAAAGGAACCGACTAAAAGAGAGAATAGGAAAAAAAACAGAAGATGAAGAAAAGAAATCAAGGAAAAAATAAAACTAAAACTGATCATCTTGTTGAAGATGGAGATCCTGAGGATGAAGTTGAAGTCCAGTTTGATTCAGATAGTGAATTTGATACCAGAATAGGACAAGAAGCTCCTGACTCGGCGAATGCAAGGTGTATGTTCTGAGTTTTCCTGACGATATGCAAGGATAAAGTTTATTAAATGCCTAAAGTATGGCCTCTTGACACATAATGACTGCGCAGGTCCAGAGTTTGACACCTGGATACGTCATTTTTGTAACTAGGTTAAGTCACTATTATTTTAATGAAGTTTCTTCATCTCTTTATGACAAAAACTTTATGCCTTGTTCTAATTTTGGGTGTCACTTCAATAAAAATCTATCTTTTTGTTGTATAGATTTTTATACTATTATAATACTGTTAACATATGCATATTAAAAACATAACGCTCTTAATAAAGCGAGCGAAAAATTAAGATTATAATTACCATTAAACATCTTTAATTCGCGTAATACCTTTGTATCAAAAATAAAACTGGTACTCCATATCTGGTCATTTTCTATTTTTCTTAAACAGAATCGTAAATTTATTTCAATAATTTCCTTTACCAGATCTTTAAAAGATTTTTTCATCCGATGATAGTTTCTTCTATTGTTATATTATGTTAATAAATATTGTAGGTATTATTTAAACTTTTTTATTCATTGGACAGCAACTTAACAATATTTTAACCACATACAGCAAAAGCAGAAAAATGATAAGAAAGTTGACATGCATCACGCTATTCATAATCCTAAAGTCAACATTCTGTCTAGGATATATACATGTACGCATGCATATAACTGTATATAAGAAATAATTTGGTCGTGGGGGACTGTTTGTAAAGGAAGAGGTAAATGTTTGGAATTTTTACAAAAGTGTCTTTCGAGTTTGATAAAAGAGCTTTCTTATCGGACAGTAACAACCATTTAGACAAACACAGCAAAAACAAAAAAAATAATCAGAAAGTTGACATATATCACGCTATTCATAAGTCTATAATCAACATTCCGTCTAGGATACGTACACGTTCCTACACATGCACATAACTGTATATAAGAAATAATTTGGTCGTGGGCGCAATTTCGCCGCTCGTACGAGGCTGTTTATAGAGGAAACGGCTAATGTTTGGAAAACTTTACAAAGGTGTCGTTCGAGTTTGTTAAAAGAGCTTTTTGGAGCAAAATTTCTTAGTTCGTTTAAGAGTCGCAATCTAAGGTTTGATCTGAATTCAGTATTAAAACTGACCTCTGTACAATGTTGTCGTTAGTATTTTCAGTATATTATTTGATAGTTTCAGATGGTTCTACAAAATATATTCTAAGTGTGGTATTTTATTTCAGTATAATTGTCGCCGAAATGGCATTTATAGCCATGACCAACCACAATTATGTAGACTTATCCTAGTTCTTGCACCCAACTACAAAATCATTTTTATCAATAAATGAAGGTTACTTTAATCAAGGATATAAATAAACAACTGTCTTTTTATTACTATAAAACAGATAGTATATACGTTTTTAATTAATTGAGGTGAGAGACGATTTTTTCTTTGTGTACATGAGTTATATTCTATAATTTATGACTTATATTCTCCAATATCAGTCATAACGAATTAATCTGAACTAAGCAGGTTTTAAATATATTTCGATTTAGCTATTTAACTAACTAAATCAATTTTAAGCCTACCTCCATGTAGATATTACACTAACTTAACGAATTTTAAGTTTGCCTTCATTTAGTTATTTGATTAACTAAACAAATTTTAAGTTTACCTCCAATTAGCTATTCAACTAACTAAACGAATTTTAAATTAGCCTTCATTTAGTTATTTGATTAACTAAACAAATTTTAAGTTTACCTCCATTTAGCTATTCAACTAACTAAATTAATTTTAAGTTTACCTTCATTTAGTTATTTGATTAACTAAACAAATGTTAAGTTTACTTCCAATTAGCTATTCAACTAACTAAATGAATTTCAAGTTTGCCTTAATTTAGTTATTTGATTAACTAAACAAATTTTAAGTTTACCTCCAATTAGCTATTCAACTAACTAAACAAATTTTAAGTTAGCCTTCATTTAGTTATTTGATTAACTAAACAAATTTTAAGTTTACCTCCATTTAGCTATTCAACTAACTAAATTAATTTTAAGTTTACCTTCATTTAGTTATTTGATTAACTAAACAAATTTTAAGTTTACCTCCAATTAGCTATTCAACTAACTAAACGAATTTTAAGTTTGCCTTCATTTAGTTATTTGATTAACTAAACAAATTTTAAGTTTACCTCAAATTAGCTATTCAACTAACTAAACGAATTTTAAGTTTGCCTTCATTTAGTTATTTGATTAACTAAACAAATTTTAAGTTTACCTCCAATTAGCTATTCAACTAACTAAACGAATTTTAAGTTTGACCGCATTTAGTTATTTGATTAACTAAACAAATTTTAAGTTTACCTCCAATTAGCTATTCAACTAACTAAACGAATTTTAGGTTTACCTTCATTTAGCTATTTGACTAACTAGACAAAATTTTTAGTACAGGGAATTCGTACCTGATGTTCTTTAAAACCGTAGTACAGATTTCGTTTCGATTATTTGTATTATGATAAATGGATGAAGATCGATATCTAACTCAATCGCCTAGATTATTTTAATGTAACAAATTGCGGCAAGTAGTTACGGGCCATTTAGATTTAATCATATTGTGGGAGAACTAAACCTCTTTAAGCGTTCTTATATATGACAATTTATATCCATATAGTTTTGTCTCGTTTTTACAGTGATGATAGGAATGCCGTAAATTTAAATAAAGAAAGTTGAGCGAAGCGCGGTGCCTCTGAATGTTGTGTGTTGCAATGAAAGTAAAAAATTGCCACAGAAAAATATAAACCATGGCTAAGGATTTCAGAATTAATTATTGTACCTTGTAATTACTTATTGTTGTACGTGGTCGTAAATTTACAGAAAAAGAAATAAAAAATAAAAGCATAACACTTACAACAAAAATAGAGAGTCAAAACCATCAAGAAGATGAAATGGAGAATGAATTGGGTCTTGCATATTAGGACAGTCTGATACTTATTTCGGGTTAAGTTCTGCAAACATCCGTTAACTGGTGTCCAAAATATCTGTCCCTAATAAAGTTATAAGTACCAAAGTGCTCGGAAATAGGAAATAAACAGGTCTTCATTCGTTCACATAAGTTCTGTAACCTCATCCCAATCTGTCCATAAGAACACGTGACATAATAACCTATATATAAGTGGGGTTATGTAAAGTTATAAATTATTCTAATATAATGTTATTTAGCTAGGATGTTGATTTGGGTGTCATTGCGAAGAATTTCATAAGCAAAGTGAGACAATAAAAATAATCCCCGGAATACAAGAAACTATAGAAATATTCTCGGAAAAAATAAAGATTATAATTAAGATATTGACTTATTTTTCTTTCTTCGTTTTATTAACTCTTTATTTTTTACGTAGCTAAAGTTTTATTAATGGTATCTTCACGACATGTTAACGCTTCCTATGTCAGGACCGCCATCTTAAGGGCTTTCATATAAATGTTGGCCACGTATTAATCATGACTAATTATTAAATCGCTAAATAATTTAATCATATATAATAACTAATGCTTGAATGTTTCCATCATTAGTTCTAACTATTGACTAATTTAATTTTATTCCCAATAATTAAGTATAACCAAAATTAAATTTATTTTTAGAAGATTTGAGAAATCCCTTTTGCCTACATAAGCAAGTAACTATGAAAATAATCAATTTAATATAATGAAAAAATTAAAATGTTATTAATAAACTACTTTTTTATTTGTATTAATAGATAAATATAAGTAACACGGTAACAGTTGTATTAACAAAAGATTTTATAAAAGTCAATCACAAATTTATTTAAATTTTTTTTGTTACTCGTTATTATTAATGCCAAAAACTTCTGTTTAAAACTATTATTGATAAAGACCCTTTAAACTGATATACGTATGATTTGGTTAAATAGAAAAATAATATATTCAAATTAACAGTCTAAAAATGAAATAATTTTATTTGAGAAGTCGGATGCCCTGTTTTTAAAAATAGTAGAAAATAAATGTACATTTGATCTGTTGTTACAAATAAATACTAAATTGAATTAAGTTATAATTATATAGTTTTATCTAATTACGTTTTTCTACTCTAATCTATACTAACATTGTATTTATTACAACTCATTCATAAACTTCTAAATCATTATTTAATACAACTACGTGTATATATAGCTGTCACCGCGTATACAGTAAACAGAGGTTATTAAAAACTACACATTTCTAGTGTAACGTAAATTTTTTTTTATCGTTTAGTTCCGGTTATTTAAATATCCTATTCACTATGGTCGCACATCTATAACTCATTGTTAATGCAGTGCCACCTGGCGAGTGTAAAAGTAAACGAATACATATTAATGTGTCTACTTAGCGATAGATGGCGACATAATTTAGTTGATTTTATTATATTTAATGTCTTTAATACAAATATTTCAGCATACGTCGCAAAGAATTAACTTCTAAACATATTCTATTTATTACTTTAAATATTACCTTTTATTCCCTGTTAAAATATATTCCGATGACTTATCTGTAACGGATACAACCATCAATTAAAAAGAATACTACTTGATTATGGATTTTTCAGTTTTAATTTAAAAAAAATTAGTTATATTCAAGAATATATATATATATATATATATATATATATATATATATATATATATATATATACATATATATATATATATATATATATATATATATATATATATATATATATATATATAATAGAAATAGCCACCTATAATCAGTTAGGTACGTCTCGTTAGAAGCATACTATATAGTTTTCGATTGAAGAATAGACACTTCGTAAAACACAACTGTGAAATTAAACAAGTCGTATTACAAAATTATCAAAATCAGACGTGTCTCTTGGTTGATACAATTTATTTGCTGATCGAATTTATTGTTTCTTGGTAATACAAATGATGGTAGAAATGATTGAAAAGTAAGAATTTTGGGAGAAAAGTATGGAAAGCAAATTGGTTAACTATTGCTTACTTCCAGAACTGAACAACACACGGCATCCAAAATCAACTGAAATAAGGAATATACAATATGTGCTGTATATTATAACCTGTAAGATTGAAAGTGCAATTTAAAATATGATGTTAGAGAGAATTGCGTAATCATTTATGACTATTTTTTATACTTACTAAGGACAATTCAACTATAAATAAGTTTAATATGTACAGAGAAATCTAATATAAGACATATACAGAGAATTTTTATGTTACTCCATACTAACTCCAACTTTTGTTTTTGTGAAAGGAAATTGAATTTTCATAAATTTCCTTGTGATTTAAACAAATATATATGTAATATATAACACGGATATACAAATATGGATACCATACGATATTGTGTTAATTATTTTTTAACAATACTTCTATGAATTAGCTCCGGAATTGTATGTTCCTTTTGTGCAGCTATAATATGGCTTCTTTCTGATTGTCAGTTATAGTTTTGGTAGAATTACCTCAGTATTATTTGAATTTAAATTTTAAATCATTCAAAGCTGAATATATATATATATATATAGAAGAATATAAATATATTATATATATATATATATATATATATATATATATATATATATATATATATATTAGATTGTAGTAGATTAGCTAAAATAGTAACCGTGAGAAGCTAGTATATTGTAGTTATCTATATAGCTAATATATTAGCTATTTCATCTCAAAGAAAAGTATGTTATCATTGTTAACATGTTGTACAAGAGACATAATTCATATTATTATATTTCTTGGTGTGCCTACATACAATACATACAATGTGAGATGCAAGAAGATATATGCAGTATATTGAAAATTAAAATAAATGTACATGTAAATATATATATATACATATATATATATTTATATATATATACATATATATATATATATATATATATATATATATATAGATGTATATATTTATTTATTTATTTATTTATATAAAAGGGCAGATAAAGAATTTTTTTCTGGTGGGAGGGGGGCACAAACGTGCATGGATTGACCTCACAGGTTTTTTTGGGATTAATTGTAAATACTTATTAAAAATATACTTTTATTATGGTTTATTATATGTAATTTAATAAAAGTTTCCTCTTATTTCCAATTGACGACATCTAATACTTTTTCAGCATTCGTCATTCATGCCATTTCTTGATGGCTGTGCCAGTAAACCAGTTTATTTAAACCTTCTAGTATCCTGTTGTGAAGATATGTCTTCAATCAGCATAAGATGAAGAAAAAATGCTTCATTGTGTCAACTGTTACAAGAAGTGTGCATAACAACTGACACAAATTTCTAATATTTCTAATGGCCGCGCCGTTTCTCCTTAATAACATGTCTCTGGTGGAAACTTATGAATATTTTGTTTTATCCGTTGCCAAAATTTCTCAGCCTAGAAACAAGGAAGGTTTGAGTCTTTTATGTACTTCAATACCTCGTAAAACATTCTTTGCATTTTCGAATCTTTACACACTATCGTTATGTTGATGAAGCTTCATTACAGAGTAGTAGCTAAACTCAGCTGGTACCTTGCACAATGAGTATAAACAGCTAAAAGTTGAATATTGGATACGCATGCTTGAGCGCCTTTTACTTTTCCACTCATGTTAACCGCTCCATTGTGTACTAGTATAGAATAGTTATCTAGGTTTTCCAATACCTGCAAATTATGGTGAGCAATTTTTTCACTAATAAGATGCGCAACTTTGGCAAACTAAAGGAAATCTGCTTGGATTTCATTCATATCTATATTGAAATAGTAAATACAAATGGACAGTTACTCACTAAGAGAAACATCTGTGGTCTCATCAGCTATCATAGAAGTATTTGAATTTTTTTATTTTGTTTCTGATTAATGCACAGCTCTTAATCAAATTATTTTGTTAATTATTTTTTACATAATCAAGCAGTATCTCATCGTTTTTTGTCCTCTTAACGATGTTTTGCGTTCGATATAATATATATAACTGTTTTTATAATGGGTATCACCAATAAAAAATTTTAGTATGGTATATATTAGCTTGTTGGTATATTGTGTTTTCGTGGTGTGTGATTGTTAATATCTTTTTATTTGTGTCATCAACCAATTTCATGCATATTTCAGGTTATTGAAAAATAATATATGCCTTGTACATTTTGCTGTATGACAGATATTCATAGTCCTTTACACAATACAACTGAAGTGCGTGTGTGTGTAAAGTCATAGTTTTTCTTTTCATTTTCTTTGGTTTGTACAAACCAATGGGAAATAAAAATTTATTGTAGGTGGCCAAGCATTTTTCAACTGCTGGTACTTTTTTCATCTGTAAGAACACCTGTACAAGTCTAAATGTTTAGTAGTTGATTTGTAAATAATCAATTAAGGCAGAACAATCATTATTGCAAATAAACAAATATTGCTTCAGGTAAATAAGGATATTAAAAAAAATTTACACTATTCTGTTTCTTGTTTTTGTCTCTCATTCCAGTATAGCTACACTACAATTACCAAACTGTAAAACAAACTTTATTTAACTATAGCAATTTTTGTCTAATACACTATTACTCTATGTAATATGTAGAAAAAGAATCGAATACAACTGGAATAATTATGTATAAATTTGTAGGAAATCTTGTCGCCGACCAAACAAATAGCACTGTCGTTTGTATGACTTGCACTGTATCGTGCCGGACTACATGCTTCAGCATCCATCCTGCTTACACATCTTTTACAGTAGCCTAACGGAAGCGAATATCCATGGAAGTGCCACACAGTGTACAAACACATACTAAGAATGCATTTGTAGATAGTTTCATCTATTCATTTTTGCGTATTCTGATTACTTTTTATATGACCATTCTGCGACTCACTGGGGAGGGGTAGTCCCTGTGCCCATTTCCTTGATGTAGGTTTATCACTTCAATTTATTTGTTACATCAAACCCTACTATCACAAAAGTAATATTTTTAGGACTATCAAAAAATCAGCTGATAAGTCGCAGTGATGAAACGTTTTTTCTTAATTGTCATCAAAGATGTCCCTCGTTATATTATTCTAAAAAAACTGTAATGAAAATGAGTTTAGTAGTAACTTTTTTTTTTAAATATTTCATTTGTCCTTTCTTTTATTATATATGACCCGAATCAAATTGCTGAAATGTACATATAAATTATAAATATGTGTGGATGTATATATATGCATACATGTGTGTCTTTATTAATTTATTAAAAAAATCTGTTTTATAACATAATACACATATCGTTTTACATTGAGATTGCTTTTAGGAAACCTGCATAACAAGCCCTTAGGTGCATTCTTGGGTGTGTTGCGTATCCATAAATCAAATAATTGTCCTATTTATTTAGATGACATGAATATATACCAAAAATAATAATAACACAAAAACTTACCTACACGCACATAAATATATCAACACTAACATACATACTGTGTATATATTGTCACATATACTGATATATGTTAACATGCGACTACACTGAACACACACCATCTTATTTCATTTTATTTGTAGTTTGAATCTGATGTGTTTAATTCATCCACTGACTAAGTACTCGGTCCTGGGCCTACAACCACACAGTCACTGCCTTGTAATCATCCTTTTAAAAATGGCAAGTGTGGTGTCACATACCTCTGTTATACTTTTGTTTAGTTAATTGTATAACTTTGGTGCGTAGAATCTATATTGTCTCTTCCCATATTTAGTTCTAGTTGAAGGTGGTAACAATTTGCATCCGATGCAGGCTCTCATACTAAGGTTCTTTTGACCAGTAAAGTATAGTCATTACTCAAAAAAGCATGTATTTAAAATATTTTTTTGGTCTTTTTGTAATTAATTGCCCTCCGGGCAATAACTAAAGGTTTCAATAGACATTTTGTTAGTTAATAAGAAATTGATTTCAATATCTTAAGGTCTAAAATATTTCATATACTTTGAAAAATGTACATTAGTTTTCTTAATTTTGTTTTTCGTTTTTACATACATACATAGGTGCCAGTATATTGTATACCCAAGTATTTCAAGTATTTAATATGTGTATACCCAAGTATTTAATATTACATACTTTTCCAAACGTGAACTCTAATAATGTGTATATCCAAGTATTTAATATTACATACTTTTCCAAACGTGAACTCTAATAATGTGTATATCCAATTATTTAATATTACATACTTTTCCAAACATGAACTCTAATAATGTGTATATCCAAGTATTTAATATTACATATTTTTCCAAACGTGAACTCTAATAATGTGTATATCCAAGTATTTAATATTACATACTTTTCCAAACGTGAACTCTGGCATTGTAATGTTGTTTAGTCATGGATTATTACACTATATTATGTGGTTGTAGGAATATATGTAGGTAGGTTGTAGGAATATATGTATTTTTAATTAGTATAACAAGCATTTTATTCAGATTGTTTTTAAAAATATAAGACGAAAATATATTGAGCTTTTGATTTTAGCCTTATTATGACTTAATAATTTATATTTCAGATGAACATTTTTTATTTTCAACATTTCCTCAATCATAACTACACTTAAACATTTCATTAGGACTGAAAGAGAAACATTGAATTACATTTTTCAAAAAAAGACTAACACTTAATTACCAGTGTAGCTAATATTTCCTTATGTTACTTATAATGCTGAATATTCTACTACCAGTAAGGGGTTAACAGTATTGTTTCATATTGCTCTGACGGTGTCCTATGGCATATTGATGTTACAATAGTGTATCTCAAGAATAATATGAAATACAAGAAAATATTATTGATTATAATTTTATATTCAGTAACCCATAAAGCTTGTAATACTCATTTATTAACAGCTCAACAGATATACACATAAAGGTAATAACAGATTAATTGCTTAAATGATACCTTCATCATCATTATCTCCAATTAATTTAGTTAATTAAATAATGAGTAGCTGAGTAAACATTTATTTAATTAGTATATTTGTAACCTTTGAAACGGACGGGCAATCGAATGAAAATCTATTTGTTTCATCGATTTATGCCACTCTCAGAGTTATATCACTGTGAAATTTACGATAACAATCTGCAAAATGAAAGCTCTCATGAGCGATAATTCCACTTCAGAAACATTTACATACATTAACAACATTTTATATTTTTTAGGCATTAGCTTTTACAAAATCACATTTGAAAGAGATGGTGAGATCTCAATTACGTTGAATAAATTGAGTACACTTTGGGCATTGATACTGCTTGTTGTATTCATATGGTCGAGTATTACTTCAATATTATGCAGCGAAACATTAATTGGATTCATATATAAATCTACTATCTACAGTTACAGTGAAAATATTGAAATTTTCATTAGTTGTTTCTTAGTACTAGTCATTGTTCTAAACAATCTCTATAAAAGTAATTACGATTTCTTGCCTCTAACCGTCTCCATCGATCGTAAATTAACTAAGCTTGGACAAGAGTTCCATTATACAAATAAATCAAAGTGGACATCTCTAGCTTACCTCTCTTTACTTATTTTCCTGCATATATACAGATTTTTCTCCGTATATTTACCATTCAAGTATTGGGGTCTAAAAGTCCCGTATTATAAAATTGTACACATAATGTTTATGCTTGTATACATCAATTTTTTCGTGAACTTATATAATTTTTCCTGTTTAACTTTACGTGATAGATATAAAAGATTGAATGAAATTTTAACTAATCTGGCAACGAAGAAACCATCAAATCGTAATTGTAAATCAATTCCCAAACCCAACAAAGTATTTATTGTCACAGAAAAACCTACCGAAAAATATCCTGCGGAAGTCATATTAAAAGAATGCTACGATATATATTTAGCACTTTTTCGCATAATCAAAATTATTGATGTCAATTTCGGGAATTCGTGTATGGTGCATATTTTTAACGGATTTGTGATAATCGTTTTCAATTTGTTTTATTTGATCTTTGTGCTATCTACAAACAGTGTCACAGAAATGGATAAACAGAATTTTTTTATCATGTACACAGTGCAAGAAGTCTGTTTCACAATCGGAACCATCTTGTCCATCACCAATATTTGTGATAAAGTAACGAAAGAGGTGAGATGAAATTAAATTTCTTATATAAATATTATTCAGTCCTACATTATCATTTGATTGCCAAACAAATGGCTTTATACAGAAATATTATTTATTTTATTTTAACTTATATCTTATCAAGGGTAGTACAGGTTTACTGTATCCTTCAACAATCAAGCACCAACAAACTAATACAAACATAAATTTTTTATGCACTAATAAATATTATATTTAAAAACTTTGAAAATCACAATTTTACAAGGTGAACTAATAAGTAAACAAGTAATTTAATCACAGCCATATATCTATTTATAAAACTAAAAAGAGTGGGAAGCAAATCATAACACTGGCCACAGGAATTATAGATAAGCCACAAGTCATTAAATATGTTCGCCATATTGGTGTTTCCGTTTTGATTTTTTAAAAATTCTAATAAAAAATTCTGAATTTAAAATTGCAAAACCCCTCAAATACCAATTTCAATCAAATTGCACCACAAATAACAATATTTATTCTCAATTTTTATGCCACGATCTTGAATTTTTTATTATACAAAAGTATCAAATTGTACTACTATGCAAATTGTGTACACATGCCACATTTCTAGTAGATCAATTATGGGAAAGCAATATGGTTCACACAATTTCATTCATACAATAAATATACCGCCATCTTAAATTTTTGTTAAAGCAATATGTCAAATTATATTGTTACACCAACTCATCCGATTAATTATGTGGAAATAGATGAAAATCGATTATAAGACTTGACCCAGAAAAACAATAAAGTAATGAAGTTAATAAAATTAAGGCAATCATGAGTAGTATAGTGTGGCTATCATCATTTCATCTTTATAGCGCGCCTGTCGTAATATTGCGTACAAAAGTGCGCATTTTTATTACCTTGTGAAGTCGTCTGGTTAAGGAACTATACTTAGAACGAAAAAAATTATTGATTTTTTAAAAAATATGTATACTCGATTGCATGATATTTAAACTGTATACAATTTAAATACAGTAATTTAATAAAGTAACAGATTATCATATACAGTGGCCTCTTCGAATTCTTTGCCCTCTGAGAGAACTCACCACTCCATGTAATCCTTTTATAATAAGAACAATTAATGTTGCAGATCACGGATTTATTGTTCTCATTGCAAAAATATTTTGTCGGGAATTCTTATTGAATTTAATACCTGCCAGAGATAGATATTTAATGTTGTTCAAAAAGTCATAGCGTTTTATTTCAATTTATTTTTAGGTGCGTTTATTTAATTATGCCGTGAATGTTAATCAATGATGTATTGGCGTTTTGTTTGATGATCTTCTGTCATCTGTCGGGCAACTTCATAATAACATGTTCATAAAAATTCCTACTTTCTCAGAGTTGAGACTTGTCATGGTGCTCTTTGTTGAGGTCTTCAAAAGCCAACACTTTATCACTCAAGGAGTTTTGCAAGAAGTGAAATATGGCACAAGGTTTGGGCTATAATAAGGTTGGGTGAATATGGTGACTCATCACAAATGAGCTTGCAACAATTTTTACCGAGTGACCAACCTTATGTGTGGTCTCGCTTTGTCAAGATGAAACACCACACTCTTACGATTGATTAGCTCGGGACATTTCTAGGCACGTAGATATTCGCATCACATTTGGTTAATTTTTGTAGCCGTCCACAGTAAACTTCCTCAGATATATTTCTTTCAACTCATGCGGTATCCAAACATCGAGCTTCTTTATGAAGCTAAGCGATTTCAAATGGCCATAACAGTTCCAGTGGACACTTTTAGAGTGGTAGGCAGCTCTTGAACTGTTCAATGCCTTTTGGTTGCATCAATACTTTGATATTATTGCCGCCAATATTGGAAGGCTTACTAGAGTGAAGAGCGTCATTAACTGAAAAATCAGCATCACAGAATCGGATGAACCAGTTCTGGCACTGGCGTTTTGCAATGACATTTTTGCCATAGACTCGATGCAACTTTTCCCTTGCTCCAATTGCTTTCTTCCCTTTTTTAAGTAATAAAGCATAATATGGCGAATATGCTCTTCAAAATTCTCCATGTTCAAACAACTGCAAGCATAATACTTGAACGAATTATGTTAACTTTTTTTTGGGTTATAGCCACAACAAAAGACACGTAAACATTTAACATTCATGTCACGCTCAGATAAAAATGATCATGGACAATACCATCTATTGAAAAAAGCAATGACTTTTTGAGCACCCCAATATCTTCAAGTTCTGTGAGTTTTGAAAATTATTTATATTTTGATACTTGAGTTGAACAATTTGTTTTGTTTCGTGTATACAAATATATTGAAAGTAGTGCAGTGACTTTAGTTGCAAAATAAAAGTGAACAAATTTCTTAGTCCTGGAGAGTAAACTACATAATCCTGGAAAGTATAAATTACTAAAAAATAGTATCAGAAAGAGAATATTCCTAAACAAAATAACACCTGAATAATTTACGCAAGATCAACTTGAAGTTTCAAGGTTCACAGAGGAATAAAACTAAAAAATCAATATTTATCACAAAGTAAATATAAAAACAAATAATTCCGCGAACTTATAAATTGACTTTATTTGGCAAAGAGTTTCATTGTATATTTATCTAGCAGAGCACAATTTGTGTTAAAATTGTAAAAGGGCACAATTTTTTCAATAGAAAGTCATATCTTCACATTGAAATGGTTGCCATTCAATGAAAAATTGATGTTTAAAAACTGACAAATTTCTTTTTATGCATTTTCAGAAAATTGTTAATTTTTTTTCAGATCAAAATTCTAATATATATTATATATTCCACAAAGGAGCTCTTATACCCTGAAAGAGCTTTTACGAGACAACGTTTATAAGATGCATTTTGGAAATTTTTTTTAATAAAATTTTTAAATATATTTGGTGTTATCTTTGCCAATATCCCACCTGAAGATGTTGTAATACAACGAAACCTAGGTCGTGGTTAAAGAAATTTAAAGAAAGTAGAAATAATACTACATCACGTAGTTTCATTTAATTGTGAATAAAATTTTTATTAAATATAATAAGTGTAATCTTTAAGATGTAGTTGGAAATTTCGTCACAAAAAAGTACAACAAAGAAAAAATTGTCAAAATATAGTCTCTTCTTAATACCATCAGGTTTAATACAAATCTATAATTTACATACTAAATTATGTTAAATAATCATGAAAGTTATTTTTATATGAGTAGGGTTTTTTTATCAAAGAATATTAAATATCATTTCTAACTATATGAATTGATTTACATAATAAAATGTAGCCTTCTTTTCATCATTTTATGTACTAAAATTTAGTTAAATTCAATTTGAACACCTCCTTACCATAATGTCATTATATGTTTAAATCTGTATGCATGGAGAGTACCAAAATAATAAATGGCCAAATAGTATGATATTATGGAAAAAGAGTGTCAAACAAAAATACAGAGATATAAAATATCAAGATCTATCTAAAACACCTGTTTACATTTAGCAATTTTTAATAGTTCCTGGTGATCAATTTTTTTTTGTTTTTTAGCCAAACTCATAGATTGAAGGCAAAACGTTTGTTTATAACATGCATGATTGTGATAAAAATTTGATTTAGTTTTATCAACTAGTTGAATAACTGATCCCTTCTGGGTTAAAAACATTTTCCTACGTAAATTTTAAAACGACATTAAAAAATTAACAGAAAAACGAGATATTTGGAGATACTTAATTTTTGATGTTAATTTGAAAAAAAGGTCACATAACTTTTTGTTTAGAACCTACCTCAAAAAATTTCTTATTTCATCAAATTGTTGAATAAGATATTTGACATAGCTACCTTTACGGAATGATCCTATAAATGAACCCAAAGCGTAGTAAGCTACTATTTATAATTTTTGTTAGTAATTAAAGAAGGAAAAATTACGTGAAGTAATTGTAACTCTTTTTTATAGTATTACTACTTGTGCAAAACAAGCCAAAGTTAGTTATTCACTCATCTGCCTACTCTTGGACTTAGGGTTATGCTGTACTTGTTTTATGGCTTATTTAAAATTTTTTTCCTCAGACTTTCATGTGCAAAACCACCTGGATTAGTATTATTGAACTGCTTAAAATTTTGATACCATTACATGGAGCATAAAATCTTCACTTTTCCCTGGAGTAAAATAGTCTTCAAAGCTTTTTATCAAGGAACTATGCAGAATCATTACTATTATAGTTATTTGGGATGGATCAACTTGGAAACTATAAGACTGTACAAGGGATATATAGAACATAGATGTGGGTATTAAGTCAAGCAGTTTCCTGACCACTATATCATCTTAAGAATAATGAAAGAGACATGCATAATTAAGAGAGACAAGTCACAAAGTAGTTGAATACCTAATCGAAACCCCGAAATCTGAGATAAATCACATACTCTAGGGAAAGGGATAGCACTCATATTACATTACTGAAATTCAATAATTGGAACATGAAGATTATGATTTTCAGAAAAAATATGGAGAAGTCAACAGAAAATGAAAACATTTTTAATTTAATATAAACCAATTTCCAAGAACAATATAGTGTCAGTCTTGGGTTTGGACTATCAAACTGGCATCTAGTAACTCTTTTAAATCTCACATTGCTTGGATGGGGGGACTTATTTAAAATTTTTAAAAGGCGATCTACGTAAGTTTCTACAGGATATATATTTACAGACATGCAGAGATATGACATTGCAAAATGATGGTACCTCCCTTCACTATATCTTGAACGTAAGAAATTATTTACGAGTAAATGAACAATTTCCCGGAAAATGGATAGGTCATGACGGATCCATAGCTTGGTCTCCATCCTCTTCCGACTTAAATCCATTTGTCTTTTCCAAGCAGGATTACTACAAGGAGTTGATGTATTCAAAGAAAATTGAGGTTTGGCAGAATCGAGAAGAAATCTGAGGGAAACTCGAGAAACAATTAAAAATAATATAACAATATTAAGATGTTTAAAAGATAATTATCCCACCAATATCATATTTGTTTTGAACGACAAAATCATAATTTTGAAAATATTTTACATTTTTAAAATTTTTTATTTAGTATTAATAATTTCTTTAATTATGTACAAAAATTCGAATTTTACACTGAGTAAATTTTGGGTAATGCCAGTGGAACTATGTCAAATTTCTCAATCAAGAAGCTAATAAAACAGGAAGGTTCTTGAGTCGATATTGGTGAAAAAACTTATGTGAACTTTTCGCAGCTTGGAAGAATTGAGAAGAAATCTGAGGGAAACTGATGAAACTATTAAAAAGAAATAACAATATTCAGACGTTTAAAAGATAATTTTGTCAATAATATCATATTTGTTTTGAACGAGATGGTCATAATTTTGAAAAGTTTATGTAGTTTTTTAAAATAAATACATTTCTGACATTTTTTATTTAGTATTAATAATTTCTTTGATTACACACAAAAATTTTAATTTTATACTGAGTAAACTTTGGGTAATGTCAGAGAGAGCTATGTCAAATTTCTCAAACAAGAAGCTAATAAAATAGGATGGTTCTTGAGTCGATCTGGTGAAAAATCTTATGTGAACTTTCTGCAGTTAAGAAGAATTGAAAAGAAAACTGAAGGAAACTTATGAAATGATTAAAGAAAATATAACAATATTAAGGATGTTTAAAGGTAATTTTGTCAGCAACAACATTTGTTTTGAATGAGACAGTTGTAATTTTTAAAACTTTATGTAATTTTTTAAAATAAATACATTTCTGACATTTTTTATTTAGTAATAATAATTTTTTTAATTACACAGAAAAATTAGAATTTTTCTCAACCAAACTTTGGATAATGTCAGAGGAAGCTATGTCAATTTTTTCAATCAAGAAACTAATAAAAGAGAATGATTCTTGAGTAGATACTGGTGAAAAAATTTATGTGAACTTTTTTAAAATAATGTCTAAAATATAGGTCAGAATTTGATGTTTCGAATGTGTCATTTTTCTGTTCGTTTTTGGTCCTATGGAAAAACGTTTCACACAAAACTGTGCCACTGTTCAACTTGTATATTTGGGCTAAAAAATTAACTATTTGGTATAAAAAAAAGTAAATAAATTTTTTTATACAAAATAGACCAGCCGAAATAACAAAATATAAGTTGAACAGTGACATGATTTTGAGTGAAACACCAGTTAAATTCCATCACCTGCACTTTAGGACTATAAGCTGGTTCCCTCACGGTGTTTAACTTGGCAAGTTTGTGGCATTTCCATAGTTTCTACTATGCTCTGCTGAGGTAGTTTTAGGTCTATTACATGCAGAATCAACTGCTTTTTCATATTGTTTGAGTTTTTGAAGATTACAAAATATTTGCATATTTCGCCACATAATGGCAAAATTCAAGAAAACAAACAACTTTCTATGTCATTAGATTTTAATATTACAATACCAAACGAAAGCTATTAAATGAGGCCAATTATGTTATCCTCATATTTTTACAAAAAGGATACAAAATTCATTCTTCTTGCTGCCAAGTGTGACATCATTGCTAGTGATATAATATTATACGTCATCACATGTTTCATCTTCAACATGACTATCTTTTTATCAGATCAATTTTTAAAGAAGAAAAACTAATTACCCTGATAATACTTTTATACTTAATATAGACTCAAAGTTTTTGACATTATTTTGATACAAATAAGGAAATTAATTTCAAATAAGGAAATGAAAACTTTTCAAATTTTCATTATTTATTAAAATGAAACTACCTTATAATTGTTGCAAAATTGCTACCTAAAAGTAGAAATAATTGAAATTGAAATGAAAGCGGAAACAACTTGCTAATAAAAAAAGCCATTTATCATAATTACTTTAATTGATATATGGAACATTCACTATCATTTGCACCCATTTTTACCTAGTTCATTATTATTGATATTAGGACTTTTAAATTACGAATATGTGAATTACGTAATTAGAATTCAATTTATTGATTTAAATTACATAATTACGTAACTGACTTGGTATTATTAAAAAATGTTTGTAGTTTTAAGAAGTAAATCAATAAAAGTTTTATTATAACCTCGAGGCATATTTGTATTTTGATTAAAGAAATAGGTATTATTTATGAAATCAATAAGAATGAATCAAAATAAAAACACCAATGAAATAATATAAATGATTTCCAGTTTTTTGTTCCTGAAAATATGAATACATAAATGATATGGCGTTCAATGTTTCATCAGCTTATAAGCTTCTCAGTTTGTTGCAAAAATAGCCGGAAATTGGAAAAATAGAATTCACATCCGCCCCCTGCAGCACTATCATAAATACAAATTTCGACTCGAATAATATTTTCTAATCTGCGTTTTCTCTAGAGGAATCTTTGTTTCTTGTCACAGCTTTGTGTATCTTTTTTCTAACTGTTGTGCGATGGTTTATTCCAGTCCCCGTCATCAATACTTGTGGTTGCAGCCTCTACTTGGGGTTGTTGTAGACGTCATCATGGATTCCCTTATTTTTACTTAAATTTCAGTCTTTTTAATAATTATACAATAAATGTTCTAATTTCATCTTTTGAAGGTTTTTCAAATATCTCTGTATCTACGGTCAGGAAAAATTCTTCACTGTCATGAAAATATTGTAAAATATCAGATGCAATTTTTTGTCTTTCTTTTATTCTCTTTTTGACAGACAACTTGCTTTATGCAAGTTGTTCACTGAGTTTATTTTATTGAAGATCTAATTTATTAAGCAAAAGCCGCAATGCAATGTCCACTTTTAATAAATTTAAATCACGGTGACATAAAGACGTCATTATTATTTTTATTACATAGAAACTGCAATGAATGTTATAAAGGTTTTCAATCCCTTTATCTGTAAATTTCATATTAGATTTAAAATCTAGTAACATTTTTATAATACATGTTTTCAGTTTATGAAATCAGCCAACTATAACTGACAAGCTACTTCATTTCGTTTTATAGTCTGATATTATATACAGGTTTTTAGCATACTTTTCTAAGGCATGTTTTTTTAATGTCAATTTTCAAGTGAGATTTATAGTAAGGTTTAACCACTCCTTTTTTAATATAATCTTTATAAAAAAATTGTAGATCTGGAAATCTATAAAAAGTCAATCATCTATTTCTTCATTTTCTTTTTAGCATCAGTATTTTGGAGTTTGGGTTCAGATGGTTACCTGAAGTTTTCTGGATTTTAACTAATACATCACCGTAAGTTGTATTCCATGGGCTTAACAAAGTTGATGGGGTTTGTCAAAATTCTTGCCTATTTTAACTGTTACACTGGCTCCATCCGTAGTGAAAGAAATTATGTCATCAAGATTCATCAAACGCACTCAAATGCTGTTCCGACAATTGAGTAGCTACATCGGCTGTCATTGAACATTTTATCCTCCATTACTCCCAATTTTTGTACTTGATTTGGTCTAAATCATTTATTCGTCAAAAGTAGTAGTAAAACTTTGATTTCGGAATTTCATTTCTTTAAATTGCTTAATTAATTTGTTTCACTGCGCTCATTCCTTCTAGAACTATTTTGGTTATAGTTGTATATGACTTTAGTAAATCATAGTCAGACTATTTAAACAGAAACCCTTGGTCTTCAGAATACAAAAATAAATGAATTCGATCCACTGCTGATGTTTTGATCACACGAGCCTTCATAGGTGAATAATAAATCTGTAAGTTCTCGATGACCTGAAAAAACCAATTAAACAAAAATGAAGTTCATTGAAAGCCTTAAAAATATTACATAGATAATAAGGAAGGAACATGGATATTAATTATCAAATTCAATTTAATCTGATAATTTATTAATAAAAGAATAGTCTGTTTTGTCGAAATTTTTCTTATGATATTGTAATACTTACAACATTTTTAAAACTTACTTAATTCAAAGTTATAAAAGAGTGATCTTTATTTCACATCATTTTATTACCACACTCAAAACAATGTTGTTAGGTATAAATTTGATAATTTATTTGGTTGGTAATTATAAAATTGCTTCCATAAACAAGTTAATTAGTAGCTAAAAAATTTAGATACTCACATGATTGTTTCATGAAATCTTTACCTGGACTAAGGAATTCATTTCAATCATTGACTCAATGTAAATTGGATGACTGATGATCAAGTCTTGACTAAAACTTTTTTTTAATTTTTAAAGCAGTACTCACGAATTTCCCCAAATGGACTTACTCACACTGCATTGCAATTTGTGGGGTTCCGTTAATTTAAGTCATTACAAAATATTGACCTCTATTCCTTATTCGAAATTATTAATTCTTACTTAATTTTCGTTGTGTCGTGCGTGAACTATCTGAGTCTGAAGCAAATAATAAAGGATCTGGTTAGTACATACAGACAATGCTGTGTGTACTAACCAGATCTTTATTATATAAGCTATTAGACTAGCGCAAGTGGTTAGTACACACAGACAATGCTACCCGCTATTTTCAAAGATATTACATTATAACCACATTGGTACGTAATTTAATGTATTTTTTGAATGGTAACCCTAATTGATATTATTGTAATGGAAATCCAATTGATATTATTGTAATGGAAATCCAAGCAAATGCTTTAAAAATTACTTGTCATTTCATTTTAACATCTAAATTACAATTAAAAAAATTTACAATAACGAAGTCCAATGAGCGTTATGGCAAAAATGTTTTTGAAAATTGCAGTTGATAGGAATGGTGATATTTCAATTATATTCACAAAATAAAATATGCTGTGGGGTATAATGCTGCTAATAATATTTATAAGGTCGAGTATTGTTTCAGTTTCATACAGCTAAACACTAATTGAATTCATATATAAATCTACTGTCTACAGTTAAATGAAAATACAGAAATTTTTATTGGCTGTTTCCTAGTATTGGTTATTGTTCAAAATAATTCCTCTACTAGTAATTACGATTTTTTGCCACTAACCATCTCATGGATAATAAAACTAATTAAACTTGAGTGAGAACTTGAACAAATATCTTTTTTATACTTATCATTCAAGTATTGTGATCTAAAATTCTGTACTATAAAATTGTACGATAGGTGTAATGTATATGGATAGGTGTAATGTATATGGTGCAAAATCCCACTGTTAGAGAAAGTATATTTAGTAGTCGTAAAATTACTAATACACGCGTTGCGTTGGTGCTTGTTTTGTACAAAAAATTTATAGTTTATTCACATTACTTGATCTTCTATATTATAATTAAAATGAAAATAAGTGATCAACATTTGTTTGGTAACCAGTTTTAATGCCATATTCATTAGGATTTCATTCATTGAAGACGCCAGCTAACTAAAATGGCTATGTAGAAAGATTTTGTTTTTCACCTGTGGTTTATATCGAGGTCATCATCATCATCAGTTCCTGTCGCTCTGCTCGGAGCATAGGGCAAACGTAAAATGTTTCCATTTATATAGAGATAGTAATAACTTATGGTTACTAATTAGTGTCTATTATTCTTTTGCCTTCTGACGTGCGCTTTGGTTGGTTTATTTGATTTCTGTCTGTAAATTAAAAACATTACTTGAAAATATAACCGCTACATGTCATAATATTACGTGAATAAGAATTTAAATACAAAGAAAGTGTCTTCTCTAATATCGGTTTCATAAATATCTTCAATAAATATTTTCGAAATACAGAGAGGCCTATTCCGCAGCTTTATAATCCCAGCTAACGTAATGCTATGTTCGTTTGTCCTTCTCTCACGTCACAACGGAGTAAGGGATTGATGTAATTACTTGCATAAAGATGCTTGGGGGTAGGGGTCGGGTAATGACGTAGGATACTTTTTATTATGTAAAAATTCTTGTGTAAAACTGAAAAAAACATAAAGTGAATAAGGGAGCAGGCTTACAATAGAAAAGAGTAACAGCATTACTCAGTTTAATAATTAATTTAGAGTCCAACCTTTAATATTATAAATGCACAAGTGAGTTTGTTTACACTTTTTCATGCCATAGCTGAGCAATGTATTGACGTGATTTCTTGCCAAAGATAGTTTGCATGCTGGGAAATGACGTAAACTATTTTTTGTGCTGAAAAATATTGCTACAACTTACATTGCAAAAAGTGTGTTTATTTGTCCTTCTTTCACATAATAATTGAGCAACGGATTAGAGTAATTTTTTGCAGAGAGATGGTTTGCGGGTCGGAAAATGACATATGCGACCTTACAACCTAGTAAATCTCATCCTAAGTAATATTACAATACCAACTAATATTATAAATGTAAAAGTGTATTTGTTTGTCCTTCTTTCATGTCATAACGATACAATGAATCAGCTTGATTTTTGCAAATAGGTAATTGATGGGCTGGGAAATGGCACAAGCTATTTTTAGTCCTGGAAATGTTATTGTAACTAATTATAATCCTAACTAATATTATAAATGAGAAAGTGTGTTTATTTGTCCTACTTTCACGTTGGGCCACAGCAAAGGATCGAATTGTTTTTTGCATGGAAATAGTTGGAGGGCTAGGAAATAACATAAACTATTTTTTAATCCAGGAAATATCATCTTAACTAGTGTTATAATCTCAACCAATATTAAAAAACTGAAAGTGTGATTCTTTGTTCTTCTCTCTTGTCACAACAGAGGAAAGGATCGGAGTGATTTTTGCATAGAGATGGTTGATGGGCCAGGAAATGACACATACTACCTTCCAGTCTGGTAAATCTCATCCTAACTAATATTACATTCCTAACCAATATTATAAATGGCAAAGTGTATTTGTTTGTCATTCTTTCACGTCAAAATAGAACAATGAATCCCAACTAATATGATATTCCTAGCTAATTTTAAAATGCGAAAGTGTGTTTCGTTGATCTTCTTTCATGTTGCAATGCAATAATAGATTTGCGTGATTTTTCACACCTAGACAGTTGCTGGTCTGGGAAATTGGCTACTTTTTCATCCCAGAAAATCTCGTAATAATTAATACTATAATTCTAACTAATATTGTAAATGCAAAAGTGTGTTTCTTTATTTTCTTTTCACATCGCAAGAGAATGATAGACATAACTTTTAGCACAGAGATAGTTGGCGGACCGGGATCTGATATTGGCTACTTATTATTTTTGGAAATCTCATTATTTCTAGAACATTCTTATTTGAAACAAAAATTAGACAACGCACGATGATTTTTTTAAATGCTGCACACCCAATATAAGGTAGAAACAGAATCATCCCCTTTAATGCCTAAATTAAAGGAAACTATTTTTATTTTTATTATAAAATAACGAAAATAAAGGTTTAGCATTTAACTTATTTTAACCCTGCATATCATTATTTCTTAACATAATTAAAATTGTAAGTTATATGGGCAAAATTTTAGTATCCATAGATAAAACGGGTTCTTCTTTTAGACATTTTGTATAAAAATTTTGAATAAGTTATATTATTCTGGAAAGTTAGTTTAAAATTTTTATGAAAAAAAAGAGGGTTTGTGGTGTTTCATTCGTTTGCTTATATTCAAAATTCCAATCAAAATTAATGAACAATTGGATGAAATAATTCAAATAATTCTTAAGAGTTTACTTACTAAATATATTTTAACAGAATTAATAAGTGACATGCATCAAATAGCTGAATAAATGGCATGAAATCAAAATTAATAATAGTGAACTTGAGAGATAATTAATTTTGATTATGAAAATAGCTCTAACTAATTTTGATTATGAATATAAAGTTAGAATTACATTTACATAAAATACACAAAAATCTGTCAAAAGTGAGTAGAACTTGCGCTACGAGGGTTCCATACACATTTAGTCACTTGTAAACATTTAAGTGTACATAGTATTTCTATTAAACTATTTGGAAATATTAATTTTCCATTATATTCACTAGTTTCGGAAATAAGGGGTGAATGCTAATTTTCGCATGTTTTTTTAATATCTTTTTCAAAATACAATTTAAAATATTTGTGTATGCCCATAAGCAAATGTTACCCATAAGATATATAACATTAAAAAAAATGAAGGCCTTTATTTACACCATCTTTAAATTATATATTTAAAAATAAAAAAAAATATAGAAAAAATACATCAGGGAAAACAGTTAGAGGTAGTTAAGAAAATAATTTATTCTATATGAAGTGTGGCAATAAACAGACAAATTAATGTCAAGATCTTTTTTGTCCCTTAGTTAATACTGAAATATTTACAAAATAGACATATTTGAATGAGGAAACTAAGAGCAAAGAAGAGAATAATGTAAGAAGTGATAAGGAGAGCATGAAGTCAATTATGTAGCAGATCAAACTGAATGAGATGGTTACAACATAAGTTTAAATATTCCAAAGGTATGCTTTCCACTTATTGTTTGTTTTTCAGGGTTCTTCCTTCAGAATGAAAAAATTGAAAGCCTCACAGGATTAATCGGTTGTCTATCTGGCAAAGCTATTTTTCTCAGAAATGGCTTGAGATATCAAGTTGAAATTAATATTATTTACTGAGGCTGTAGTCTTACATTATCGTGATTTAAAATTTTAAGTTTTTTTGTTCACGCAACAAAAAGACGCTTAGCCCTTTAAAGCATTTTTTTATGCATACAAAAGTCTCACTCACTGATCGTCAAAACCTATAGGATACTTTCGGTTGACCTACAAACTTGAAAGTTAGTACAATGGGAGGTTTTATCACACAAGTAAAAAAGAAATCCTGAAAATTAATAGTTTTGCAATCCGTGTGGAATTATACATTTTTATAATTAGTTTGTTAAAAACAAACTGTTTGTGAAAGATATAGTATACAGTATATTTACGTTGTGAAAAATTAATGTTCGTAAATAGTTTAATTGGAAATACCATGTACCCTTAAATGTTTATAATTACTTAAATGTTTACTGAACACCCGTTCTAACAAGTTGCAGGTTCTACTCATGCCGAACAGGTTTTTTTATGCAGGTTTTTTATACAAGTTTTTAACTTTAAAATAAGTTGTTTGATGTATAAATCATTCTAACTTGTCTTCTCATTTTTAAAATTGATTGTTATGAGCAAATCAACAAGTCTTTTTTAGGGTTTGATACCTAAAGGGATATCTCTGAATATAAAAAAAATTTTAGGGTTTGATACCTAAAGGGATATCTCTGAATTCACACGAAATCCTTATCGTGTGAATTCAGAGTTTGTATATTTTCAAGTCACTGTGCTTTTTCTTAGCAACTATATTGCTGTCAACTTGAACATGTAGAATTTGCTATTCTAAAAAACAATTTTTTTATTCGATTCGAGGATGGAAATTTAAAGTGCGGCAACAATATCAAGTGGGATGTCAAATGAAAGTGCTTTGTTTACATATTCCCAAAATAATTTTTTTAAATTTTAGGTCACATAACTTTTAAAGTATGCCTAAAAGTGTGCAAATGTATTACTACACCTTTATTAACATATTTACACCTTGATTAATGTATTAATACACCTTTATTAATAGTTCCTCCTTATCCCAGAGTGGACAGAACAAATTGGTCATACAGGATAAAAAAAATATGAGTTTTATCTTTTCGTGAAAATCATAAAGCTCTTAGTTTTATTAATTTCTTTTCTTGCAATATACGCAAGAAAAAAAAATAAAACTAAGCTACAATGATTTGAAGTTTCAAGAAAAAATAAAATACTAATTTTTTATCCCCTGTGACACTTTGATTTTTAATTTATGCAGATAGAAATCTGTATACTGATATAGTATTTTAAGGACAAAATAATATTGATTAAGATCATATTCCCTCTAAATAAATTGTTATTATAAAGCCAAAAGTCAAGTATAAAATGTCAAGTCAATAGATTTTATACCAGATTGTAAGGTACATACATAAATCGTGGCAGAAAAATATGAGTGACAATATTCGCTTAGCCAACGTATATTAATCAATTAATTATTAAACAATAATTGATTAAAAGTGTTGGTAGTAGAGTAGGGTAAAGTTGACCGGACAATACATCCCCCTTATTAAATGAACAATTCTTACCGGATAAGGAAATACTTTTTGCCTTAATAATTTTAATTGCTGTGTTAAACGTGTCTATTAAACGTAACCACACGCTTAGCTAATTAATAAAATAATCGATGACTGAATATACTTCTACTTAATTAGTATTACCATAACCATTGTGACAGGTGGGCAATTGCATGAAAATCTATTTGTTTCATCAATTTATACCACATTTGAAGTTTTTTTAAACAAAAATTTGTGATAAAAATCTGCAAAATGAAAAACGCCACGGGCCTTACGAACAAAAATGCCACTTTAAAAGCATTTACGTTCATGAGCAGCATTGCATATTTTTTAGGCGTGAGTTTTTACAAAGTTGCTGTTGACGAGTATGGTCATATTGCAATGACATTTAATAAATTGAGTTTACTTTGGGCTATAATATTGCAGTCTATATTTATATGGTCGAGTATCACTTCAGTTTCGTGCAGCGAAACATTAATTGGATTCATATACAAATCAGCTGTATACAGTTACAGTGAAAATATTGAAATTTTTGTTGGTTGTTTTCTAGTATTACTCATTGTTCAAACTGGTTTCCATAAAAGTAATTATGATTTCTTGCCCTTAGCTATCTCCATTGACAGAAAATTAGCTAAGTTTGGACGAAAAGTCTATTTGGTCAATAAATCAATGTGGGCATCACTAGCTTACTTCGCTGTACTTATCCTTCTGCATATTTACAGGTTTCTTTCCATATATTTACCATTCAAATATTGGGATCTAAAAGTCCCGTACTATAAAATTGTACACGTAATGTATATGCTTGTATACATCAATTGTTTTATTAATTTATACAGTTTTGTGTGCTCAATGCTACATGATAGATATAAAAATGTGAATGAAATTTTGGCAGACATTAAGACTAAGAAAGTACCGAAGCGTAATAAGAATTCAATTCTCACACACAACAAAGTATTTATTGTAACAGAAAAACCGACTGAAATATACACTGCAGATATTATACTAAAAGAATGTTACGATATGTACCTAACACTTTATCGCGTAATCAAAATCATCGATGTTCATTTTGGGAAAACGTGCATGGTTCACATTTTTAACGCATTTGTAATAATCGTTTTCAATTTATTTTATTTGATATTTGTGTTGTCTACAAATAGTGTCAGAGACACAGATAAACAGAATTTTTTTATCGCATACACATTGCAAGAGGTCTGTTTTACTTTCGCGACCATCCTGACAATCACCAATGTTTGTGACAAAATAAAGAAAGAGGTAAGATCAAATCAATTTTCTTATATGTAGGTTCATATATTATTGGATAGTCTTAATATTGATTTTATATATAAATGTTATTTATTTTATTATGGCTTATGTCTCATCAGGAATGCTGTATAGGCCTCTCATAAGTCTCTTATAAGTCGAAAACATGTAATTAAGTATGCATAAATATACCTACATTTATTAAAAGTTAATATGATAGCTATATCATCATCTATCTCTTATAAGTCGAAAACATGTCTAAGCAAACTTTAATTAAGTATGTATAAATATACCCATATTTATTAAAAGTTAATATGATAGCTATATCATCATCTATCTCTTATAAGTCGAAAACATGTCTAAGCAAACTTTAATTAAGTATGTATAAATATACCTACATTTATTAAAAGTTAATATGATAGCTGTATCATCATCTATCTCTTATAAGTCGAAAACATATTTAAGCATACTTTAATTAAGTATGCATAAATATACCTACATTTATTAAAAGTTAATATGATAGCCATATCATCTATAAACATGTAAAACTAAAGATAGTGAAAAGCACAAAATTAATTTTTTCCATCAAATTTTTTTTAAAAGAAATAATATGAAATATGATTTCACAAAACATATAATGATTTACATACTTATTTAACTTAATAAAAGCACAAATATAACCATCTTTTCGTTATTTTGTGGGAAATAAAATTCCTGTATCTTCTTACAGTAATATTATGTAGCGTTCAAATTTAAATGTGTAGATAGACACAAAAGTGATGGCTGATGTATTGAGATTTTACCAATATGAATAATTTTTTCAATACGTTTTCAAGGAATGAAAATTGTAAGAAATTAATACAAAGGATGTGGAGAATCTATTAAGCAGAAGAATGTTTTAAGACAGTAAGCTCTCAGCAAACTCTTTAAAATACATATATAATATATAGTTTTTGAGTAGTAAAATATGGGAAAAAAATGTAAAAAACTTTATTTCGCTTCGATAGATCTTTATGCTGCTTTGATCAATTTGCCGCAATTATTGATTAATTAAGATTATGATTAATTAAAATGGTAATTAAATGAAAAAAAAACAAAAATCATAAAAGAATGGCAATTACTGCTGCACTTTTTGCACCGAAGTTATCGCGAATAATATTACTTTATAGCTTCAAAACATTTTTACAAATGCATTTCACGCTTTAATTTATTTGTAGTCTAATTTGTGAATTAAGCAATTTTATATAGCAAGGTATGGTTTTTGCTATGAAAGTATTAATTGTGAATTTCTTTAAATAAGGTGTACTTCATTAATTGTTCTAAAATGTATGAATTCAACACATATACAGTTATGAATTATCTACACAAGAGGGACTTCTTTATCTACAAGATATCATTATTTCACTGGTGCGTTAAGATCAATACTTCAAATTATATAAATAGTTCCAATAAAATGAATGGTCCAGTATGAACCTTTGGTTTACCATAGATCTTACTATTACCATAGATTTACCATAGGTCTCTAGTTAAAAAAAGTAAAAGCAGTTTTGTTTGTTATCATAGTGATAAAAAGTTAAAACTAACCATAGAAAGTGTGACACTCTCATGTGTTTTACAAGAAAAATATTTTAGTTAAATAACTCAATATTTTTAGCAAAGGAAGTATTGTTTCACGAAAGCAATGCAAAAATTTAGACTTAAATGTTGGTTTTGGTTGATTATCTTTCTTAGCTAATAACTAGCCTAATATTAACCTTCTTTTAAATATAAGTTTAACCTTTTATCTGATACTATACTTTTAATAAATATTATAAGGGTTTATTTATTTATGTACTTTAATGTATACAAATGATACATATGGCATAACCAGAACACTAGTCCAGCCCCGCTCGACGAGCGGCCGGGAATCGAACCTGGGTCCCCGCGGTGCGTCACCCTGTAACAGGCCATATGCTATGTAATCAATCCATTACACCACGACGACAACTTTATTCCTTTTAAAGATGTTGAAATCTTAATGAATGAATGAGAAGATGATTGCCTGAGATTTAGAAGAAACGCTAAGGAAGGTTTCGGTTAGTTTAAGGTCATGATTAGATTAAAGATGAGCTAGATTTAGAACACTAATGAAACCAATAAAAATAAACTAACTTAAAAAAAGTAGAGTGCGGACTGTTCATAAAGGTGTAGTAATTTCAATAGTTTTTCAATATGAGAGTGCATCACGTGACAGCAAAAATCAGAGACATTAGAGGAAACACATTGTAACAGATTAAGAAAATAATCTATTTTGTGAGAATTTGAAAAGGAAAAGTGCGGCAACATATATAAAAAAGCAAAAGCTAATATTTTTTGATGCTAACATATATAAATACTGAAACATTTACCAAAAAGATATATTTATATGAGGAAAATAGGAGCAAAGCTCGTCAAAAGCAAGCAAGCGGGTTATTTAAAATTGGAGGTAAAGGTGTCCAACGGGAATTTTTCAAATTTGATTTTAAATTAAAAGCAAACAAATAAGTTTTATACATTTATAATGTTTTTTAAAGTGCAGCAGATATCTATGCATGTTATTTTTGAAAAACCTTCATAATGTGGAGTATGTGCAAACAAGGCATTAGATCGGTGGAGGCGATTTCACTCCAGATATTTCCTGTAGGACTAGTGTGGTGTGATTATTATTGCAGTACACTTTATATTTGAGGATAAGAAACAAATTATAAACCGTCAAATCTTGTGATGGAGTTGGCCAGAATATGTCCATTGCTGATAAATTTTCTAAGAAAGAATTCCTTCAGTTTTGCCATTGAGAACTTAGCAATATATGGTGTTGCTCCTTCTTGTTGAAACTGTCCTGTTTTTGCATCCGATAAACACTTGCAATTCCAATACAAAAAACTCATCAATTGTGCAATAATTAATCCCAGAAGTGACGGTTTCTCCCAGGTTAAAAAATAAGGGAACTGTGCCTCATTACTAAACAATATGCTTCCAAGTGTTCCTAGGGCCAGAAGATATTCCAGCATCATACTGGTATATGTCTTTCCAAACGAATAATCATTTTGAGGCTGCAATTTTCCTTACAGATTTTATTGGATTTACAATAATTTCTTTCCGCACCTGAGCCACATGTTCCAGTGTCGATGCTGACTTTGTGGGTTCTGGAGGTGATCTGTTAACTGTTGTGGGTCCTGGAGGTGGTCTGTAACATGTCGTGTAAATTTCTGTACCCATGACCAGAGTAGTTGTTTACTCGGACCATTACTTAAACGATGATTATGAAAGTAAGTGTCAATAGCTGGACGCGCTCGGACCAATGATCTGTCACACTTTAGAAATTGCTTGATCCCAAATGGGCAGTGTATTCCTGTCCAATGACGCATGGCTGACACTGACAATAACCTATCTGCTACACTGACTAATCCGCAATGATAATACATCAAACAATACGCCTCCCGTGCCCCTCCATCCCCAAATTCGACAGTAACAGGGTACAAAGGAAGGAGTCATAAAAATAGAAGATAAATATGTAATGAATAGAAATTTCAGATGTGCCTACGTACAAGTATTTCAGAAATGTCTATTTTATTTTTTTACTATTTAAAAAAAATTTCTAATGGTGAGACTTCAGTGTTCGTCTGTTTGTAAGTTATAGTTGTTTTTCACAGCAATTACTATTATTATCGACTTGTTATCACATGAAATGACTTTGTTTACACATTCCAAAAGCTATGTTTCTTTTAATTTTATGCCAATCTTAAGCCATAAAATGAGCAAAATAAAATAATTACCCCCTTACCTCAAAAGTTTGCAAGCCAAAAATTCTGAATTAATTTAGACTGACAGAAAATCCCATATAAAGAAAAAAATAAAGACTAAATTCCAGAGATTTACAGTTTTCTAGAAAGAAAATGGAATTTCAAATTTTTCTACTAGACATTATAAATTCATAGTGGAAAAATTAAGAATAAGAGTTTTTTAAGGACAATAAAATTATTTGCAAAACCATGTCCCTTGTAAATAAAATTATTATTATAGTAATAATTACTGTGCTATCAAGTTGTACTCGCTTGCTAGAAGTTGTTTACATCCGATGACAGACTGTGACCTGTAGTTGTAGTATTGGGAAGGGGACGCATCAACAGCGCTTGAGTGGTGGCACGGTGTCTTCAAGTAAGCGACTCAAATATGGGCAGACATGTAAAAGCATGCCAATTGCCAGTTGCATTGAATAAACCAATTTATATTGGATTGTAATAAATAATTAAATGCAATTTCATTTTTGAATTGACTTGTTTGAGTTTTATTGCAATGTTGCAAGCTAATTGAACTTGTTACTATTTAAATATATTTCTTATATATTGTAGTTAAAGTCTACTAGTTAAGTTAGGTATTTTTAGTATTGGATTTTGTGATATACTCCATCGCTCATTTATTATCATACCGAAACGTTACACATACATGTAGAAAAATACACTGAATAATATACACTTAACGAAATGCAAATGAATTAAGTAATTCTTGCAAAACATTTAATACGTCGCGGCAAATAATAATATTAATAGAAGTACACAGAGAAGTTGACTGCGTAATACGTTACCCATATTAAATTTTGTGATTTTCGGGATTGAAGTGCAAAGAAATGTGTTGTATATTAAACTATAAAATTAGTACGGAAATTAATTTATATAAATAAAGTGTTTTTTTTATCCACTTATACTGTAAAGGATTGTTTCCTAAATGATTTATCCGATGAAAGTGGATGCAACAACCGACAATATCATATTTTCTAATATACATGGACAGCTTATGAATCGGTTGTATTGAAACTTTTCCAGTGTACGATAATTAAGTATAGGTAATACTTCTAAATAAGACTAATAATAATATTCTGGGTACAGAACTCTTAACAATCTTATGCTAGGTGGGGTTTTATTTTTGTTTCTAACTTAATTGTTTACTTTTATCCTATTTACAAACTTCCAATTTTTTTTTAGTTTTATCTCGTTCATATCTATATTATTTTGTTGTCAGGTGTGATGTACTACTAAGTGTTGGTCTAATTATATGACTATTCAATATAAATTATGTTATTTATTACATTTTGTAGTAATTGTTTTAGGAAATGTTATGTAACAAGTTATTATAACAATATTATATAACAAGCATGAAAAATTGAAGGGATATTCGTTAGTAAGTGACCATGTCAGAAAAAACTTTTTACCTTAATAACTCTAACCGCTATAAAAAACCTTCACATTAGCACCCATTTAGCTAATTAATTGAATAAGTGATTAGTGAACACACTTTTAATTAATTAGTATTACCATAACCGTTGTGACGGATGGGCGATTGTTCGATAATCTATTTATTTTATCAATTTATTCCACTATCAAAATTACAGTAAAGAAAAATTTGTGTAACAATCTGCAAGATGAAAACTTCTATGGGTTTTATGAGCCAAAATGCCACTTCAAAAATATTTACGTTCATCAACAACATTGTATATTTTTTGGGCATCTGTTTTTACGATGTTTCAGTCGATGAGAATGGTCACGTTGCGCTGACTTTTAACAAATTAAGCACAATTTGGGCTATGACACTACAGGTCATATTTATATGGTCGAGTATTGTTTCAATATCGTGCAGTGAAACGTTAATTGGATTCATATATAAATCTGCTATCTACAGTTACAGTGAAAATATTGAAATTTTCGTTGGTTGTTTGCTGGTATTAGCCACTGTGCAAACTAGTTTCCACAAAAGTAATTATGATTTCTTACCCTTAATTATCTCCGTGGATGAAAAATTGGCTAAGTTCGGAAAAGAGTTCCATTTCACCAATAAATCTAAGTGGACGTCTTTAGTTTACCTTGCTGTACTTATCTTTCTGCATATTTACAGGTTTCTTTCCATATATTTAACATTCAAATATTGGAATCTTCGAGTTCCGTACTATAAAGTTGTACATGTAATGTATATGCTTGTATACATAGTTTTTTTTGTGACCTTGTATTATTTTATATGTTCAATGCTACGTGATAGATACAAAAGTGTGAATGAAATTTTGGCAGACATTACAATTAAGGGGTTGTCAAAGCGCAATGGAAAATCTGTTCTCACACGCAATAAAGTATTTACTGTCACAGAAAAACCAAGTGCAACATATCCTACAGATGTCTTGCTGGAGAAATGTTACGATATGTATTTAGCACTTTTTCACATAAACAAAATCATTGATTTTAATTTTGGGAAAATGTGTATGATATATATTTTTAACGGATTCGTGATAATAGTTTTCAATTTGTTTTATTTAATTTTTGTGCTGTCCACGAATAGTGTCACAGAAACGGATAAACAGAATTTTTTTATCATGTATACAATGCAAGAGGTTAGCTTTACTTTCGCTACCATCCTGACTATCACCAATATTTGTGATAAAGTAACGAAAGAGGTAAGATAAAATAAAATTTATCATGTAGTTTCATTTATCATTGGATAGTTATAATAATGTTTTTTTATAAAAATATCATTTAATGGCTCGATTAAGTAAAAACTTGCTATTTATGTTAACAATGTGTCACTAAACTCATTACAGCTCATTAAAGTACCTTCACTAATGACCTAATTACCAATTCCGCAACTTAAATATGCACCCTCGTACATTACATTTTTTGCATACTTCATTGTTTTGGCTTAGTTTTCCAATTGTTTTGATGTTTTTAAAGCCAGCCCTTAGGACCCAGTTCTTTGTCCTGTTAGAGACTAGCTATGGAGACTTGGTGTTGTCTCTCATTTGATATTGTTCATGAAACTTATGGCTCTGGTTAGGTGATACCTACAGATATAATAATGAATCTTGAGATAAAAGAAGGATAAAAGTTAATTAAATAGAATACAATTCGTTGGTACAAATACTTTATATTAGAATGAAAAATAAATATGTATATTAAAATTAAAAGTTAAAAAATAATCTTTCATAATGTGAATTAAAAAGAAAGCAATTATTTTCATTACAGATATATAAATTCATAAAACTAAAAAGCGAGGTATATCGATGAAATGGGGTATATACAAGATATTTCATATCAAACATTACGTTACATTTAGTAACAATATCTTCATAGAATAGAAATAGAGTATATATAATTTTACCTTCTTTTACTATTATTAACACTGTGAAGCAAAATTTATTTTTTACTTTTTAGTTCATTTTGTAATATCATGATTTTTAATTTGTTATAGACATATATTAATATTTTATACTACTTAGTCTTGGAAATTGTGTAATAAATTGTTTTAATGCATTAAACAAATTTATTACACCAACACGCTTTAAAGAAGTTTATTTAGCCTAAGCTGATTCTACTGGTTGGTTCTTCGTACACATTACTTTTGTAACGCAATTGCACTATTATAAGTTGAATATATTGCCATGTTCTGTAATGTATAACATAAACAATTATTAAATTTATCTGCTATATTGATGTCACCATTTGGAATTTCTTTTATGACCTTGAAAACTTCTTGAATACCATTTTTTTTTTAAATTTAACAAATCTCATTGACCAATTTTATGTCACCATTTTGAATTTGTATTATACACAAGTGCTAAAATGTAATTACATACAAATTATGCACATATTTTTTAACAGTTTTAAGTTGATTAAAGTATGTACGTAGGTCCTATTGTTCAGTTTCATAAACATTTTTGAAGCACTCCAATAGTTTCTAACAATAGTCTACTAAGCTCATGGTGAACATATTTTTTCATTACGTCTCTTGTTCTGCTTGTGCACAATTACTTTCACTGAGGTAATTAAATTTGTCTATATTCATTATCGCTTTACATGTTAATGTTATAACATTCCCATCAAAATTGCAAAATTCTGACTTTTTCAACGATTGATAGCATGAAACGCACATATGCACCTGGTACATAGAAAACTATTGTTATTGGTGGCTCTTACTCGGACCTTGCTTTTGCAAGATGTTTTTGCTTTTTGCACTAAATGAATAAAAAAATATTTAAAGATTCAAGCGAGAGACAGTTTTCAGCAAATTGAATCATCATACATAGTTTATAAGTTTTTAAAAAGTATTAAAATATCCAATAATGTGTCTCGCATTATTTTAATAATAAAATGAGATTTTTCGTTCTTTCTGAGGAGTCTTGATGTTTGGTGTCAAATATGGAGTAAATAGAATGAGACATGTCAGGGCATTAATTTTAGTATTCCATATGTATTCTATTGTTAGTTTAAAATAATCAAACTGTTTTACGATTTATTTATCTCCTTTGTCAATCGGCATGCAATTCTTCTGAACAAGTTAATAATCTTTTTCTGGGCTATAATTCTATTGTGTTCAGTCAGCTCTTGTTTTTCTGAATTTTATTTTATTTCTGTATTTCTGCTTTTTTATGATACAACATAATTTACTTAAATATTGTTCTATTTATATGTCTAGTTATGTTAAATAGATTACATTTTCACACTTACCAATGATTGTGATGAATAACTATTAAAAGATAAATAAATCACTCGAAGCTAAATTCGGAAGAAAAGAATGTGATATGCAAAATTATTTTTCCATTCCATTTCACCTTTATTACAAAATTACTATATACCTAAAAAAATTCAAATTAAAATAAAAAAGGAGACCATTACGATACTAAGTGACTAATGAAAAAAGTTTTTATCTTAATGACTTTAATTGATTTATGAAATATTGATTGTCATCAATACTCATTTAGCTAATTAATTAAAAAATTTATGATTGAATAGGCTTCTTTTGATTAGTACTACTGTAACTGTCAAAACTAAGGAGTGAATTAAAAACAACTTGATTTATGAATAAATTTATATTAAAGGAGAATTTACAATAACAATTTGCAAGATGAAAAATTCAATTGGGGTCGATAGCAAAAATTACACTGTTGAATTATTTACATTTTTCGACAGCTTCCTATTTTTATTAGGCCTCAGTTTTTACAAAGTTACAGTTGATAGGCGTAGTGACCTTTCAATTACGTTCAACAAGTTAAATATACTTTGGGGTGTAATGCTATTAATTGTGTTTATATCGTCGAGTATTGTTTCAATATTGTGCAGTGAAACATTGATCGGATTCATGTATAAATCTAGTGTCTACAGTTACAGTGAAAATATTGAAATTTTCAATGGTTGTTTCTTAGTATTGGTCATTTTTCAAAATAATTTCTATAAAAGAAATTATGAATTTATGCCACTATTTGTCTCCGTGGATAAAAAATTCGCTAAACTTGGACGAGAGTTCCGTTTCACTAAAAAAATAAAGCGGGCAAGTCTTATATACCTCCTCATAATTATCCTCCTGCAGATTTATAGATTATTTTCCATGTACTTACCATTCAGGTATTGGAATCTAAAAGTTCCTTACTACAAAATTGTACATGTAATGTTTATGGCTTCTTACATAAACTTTTTTGTGACCTTATATATTTTTACGTGTTCTACATTGTACGATAGATATAAAAGGATGAATGATATTTTGGCAGATATTACGGCAAAGAAATTACTGAAGACATCTCTCCCACACAATAAAGTATATATTGTCAAAGAAAAACCTACTGAAATATATCCTCCAGATGTCATATTGAAGGAATGCTACAATATATATTTAAAACTTTTTCGTATAGTCAAAATTAATGATGATAATTTTGGAAAAACTTGTCTCGTCCACATTTTTAATGGATTCGTGATAATTGTTTTTAATTTGTTTTACTTGATCTATGTTCTGTCTACGAACATAATGTCAGAAATGGATAAACGGCAGGTTTTTATCATGTATACAATGCAAGAGGTCTGCATTACATTTGCAACAATTCTGACAATCACAAATAGTTGTGATAAAGTAATGAAAGAGGTGAGCCAAAATAAAATTGTTTATGTTGTTTCATATGATAGCTATAATATTATTTTTGTATATAATTATTATTTATTTTGTTTGTATATAATTATTATTTATTTTGTTATATATATAACAATGCTTCAGCACTTTAAACAAAGCCAAAGCAGCTATAGCCTATTTATTCACAAATTCATTAATATTGTATCTATCATAATCTCGAAATGTATAAAGTTAGAGGCACTGAAAAGCATGAAACTGATTTTTGCATGAAAGGCAATTAATTTGAATGAATTAACATACTTATTTTGGTGTAATCAAATTAGAAACATAATTTCTTTTTAATCAATCTATAAACTTAAATTCAATTAACGCGAAAGCGTTGGTTAAGAACTGACCTCCTTATGTCATCCATTTCAATAACTTCCTTATATCTTTAAATTTCTCGAACAATTGGTTTAAAATTAATATATTTTATTTAAATATTATTCAAACAAAAGGTGTATCGTCAAAAATAGTAATTTGAAATCACAATGTAATTAACAGATAGGTGAGCAAATATTACAAAAGGTGCAACACATAGTTTAGTTATAGAAAAAATTATAAAGGATAAACATTAAAGTCATTATGATTTCTATGAAGATAAAACCACCGGTGAGTATTTAACTATTTTATTATTTAAATTGGTAATTAGTTATCACAATTAAAAAATTATTTGGACTATATTTTTCCGTTGAATAGATCTATTAGACATGGAATGGAATAACCTAAAAAAGGTTACATTTCTCATTTCCTCCATTCCAACAGATACAGAAATTTAAATAAAATATATTTTATTCTTGAATGATATTAAAAACATACGTACTCGTGTTTCAATATTTAATATAGATATTTAGGTTGGGTTAAAAATTACTTTTAAATTTCAATGTTGAAACTTAAATGTAGTCAATGGTATCAGGAATTATGTTTTGAGAAGTAGCATAATAAATTAGAATTGGAGTAGCTTTTTTTCGTATTCTTATAAACTCTAAGTATTTCTTATAAACTCTTTTTAGAATACATACAAAGCGAGAAATCTTTCTTCTAAATAAATTTTAGAAATTGGATTTGGAATTTTTTAGTAGATTTTCATTTAAACATGCTTCAACTACATAATTTTGGGTTTGACACCAATTATTTTCTCATTGTTTGTGATTTGTCTACTAATTTTCAATAATCTATTGTGTAATAAACACACAATGATGAAAAGAGTCCACATTTTTGGAAGCCATTTATGATAATAGATGCTGAAACAGTGGTCTTCAAAGTCTCCTGTAAAGTTTTTGTTGAAAATTGTAATCACTGCATTTTTTGCCATGATACCAAGTGTGGCCAACATTGCATCAGCAATTTTTATTAGATAAAAAAGTTTAAATTTTTTTTAATGCTTTACTTTAAATCGTTGACATTCGCATTGATTTTTGCAAAGATGGTTTAAAATTTCTTTTAGAAACTAAGATTTCCTGACACAAAAAATTAATTGTTGGCTGTGAAGCCAGCTTTCTGTATCTGACCCTTTAAGTAGTTAAGATCTATATTATTTGAATTTTTCAAGCTTTCATAATAATAAAATGTTATTTGTATCAGATTGTAAAGGTTTTTTAAATGTTTCATAGGACCTTGAAAATAATAAAAACTAACCACAAAACAATTAAGTACTAAAAATAGAAATTTTATGTTACTGAATATTTCAAAAATGTTACAAATACCTAATCAAGTAATATTTGCCTTATATATATATATATATATATATATATATATATATATATATATATATATATGTGCGTGTGTGTATATTTAAATATATAAATAAATAAATGTATAATATAATAATAAAACTAGCAAAGTTGAAAAGAAAATTACAGGAAAAGAATACTATAAAATATATCAAGAATATTACCCGTATGTGTCTCAATAATAATTTTAGCTTCAACCTAAATTCATAGATTTTAATTCTAATTAATATTATAGCAAGAGTATAACATAAAAGCACTCAATTCTGTTTCCTTGTAACTACATAAAATTAATTTTTTTAAAATAAAACTTAAATAGTTGAGGGTGTAAATGTTAGCCATTTTTTGAAGGTAGATAATGGAAGTAAAAATATAAAAAGGTTTTATACACATGAAGAATTTATTTTTATTTTATCCCTTACTAACTATAATTTATATAGTTGTAAAATAAACATTTTGTAAAAATTAAATAAAATGCAGAAAACTAAAATACATTTTGTTTCATCTGGATTTGTTTAGTAAAAGCCGTATGGCTTTTACTAAACAACATATTAAGTAGGTAATATACTTTTTCAATTAAAAGTACCGATCATTGAGTAACGCTGACTGGCGTGTAAATACACAATCGGTTTACGATAGAAAATACAATTTATTGTAGACATTGTTTCTTCAAATGTATCTTAACAATACATGTTGTGTGCTTATTTTGATAATCATAGTGTCATCATTGTTTTCATTTGTAATGCAAACGCAGATTTTTTATGATGATTTTTATTGTTAATTTTATCAGTTTGCCGGCATTTATTTTAATTAAGTTAAAGAATTAATAAAAGTAAAACAAAAATAAAAAAAGACTAGCTATTACTGCTGTGCTGTGTATGTACATATTATAGTGTTTGAATTTTTATTAATTTTGATATATATTTCTACTTCTGCAATAGTTTTGTTTTATTTTGTGCACTATTTTCCTTGTTGGTGTGGTTGATATAGATATTTCGTATGTGTGATTAGTTTTTATTTATACTAAAGTAATATTACAAAGCAAAAATCAGATTCAGTTTCCGGCTCTTCTTGCATTTATTCTTGTACTTCTACAAATAAGGTTTTATCAACTCCAGGAGAACCCCAAAGAACCTATGCAAGGAAGGAAAAACAGAACCCTTATAAGATCACTCTGTATCTGTCTCACTCACGTATTTGTCTGTCGGTAACAGTTGTTTTTATCAAAAGACTATTGACGTAGAAATTTGACATTGTAATAGACTATATTAACTATATTAAAAAATATACTGAAAGATATATTCTTCAGAAATATATTGAAATACATGCAAACAATTTTCTAATCCCTCCTCCTTCGTATTTCCGAAACTATTGAACCTGAAATTATGAAAATGAAGGAAATATATTAAGTATTATTAAATATTTATTGTACGAGGACATATATAACATCAATAAAATCATTTTACTTGTAATGAGGTATAGAAACCTCAATACAGGCTCACATTTATTCCGGGTGACACTTATTCATTTATTACGCCGTTTTTTAAAATGTATTAAAATGACAATGCAATATTTGGACTGAAAGCTGAGAAAATTGAGAAATACCTAAAATAAGAAAAATTGAGAATAATCTAATTTCAAAGAAATATACTTAGTTATGAGAGTGAATCTTTAAACAAAAGAAGAATGAAAATAATCTAATATATAATAAAGTAATCTATAATGAAAGTAGAAAAATCAGAAATACTTTGGAATTTATTAAAAAATTAATTTCTTTTGTAAGAATGTGAAATGAAAGAGTATGGCTGTAAATATTAAGAATGAAATATTGGATTACTTTTAATGCACGAAGATACAGAAATATTTATAAAAAAAGGTATTTTTGAATAAGTAGATAGAGATTTAGTAGCAGACCAAAAAAAGTTATATAAATTTTAAAATAGTGCAAGAATAATGAAAATGGAAAAGCATATATGAAGTAGAATATCTTAAAAGAATAGAACGAAGGTAAAAGAAGATATTAAAAAATGATTTTGACGAACTTAATGATAATTTGACAAGTAACAACACTATAGTAAATACTGTTATATATGACTATATTGATTATTCAACATTTTGTAGTAAAAAGATGTTAGCCTTTTGATTTACTGAATATTGCAACTAATAAATATCAAAATGATTTAAAAAGAACTTTTCCATTTAAGGGCTGTCATTACGGCTTTTAATTTTTAAAAAAATATTCCATAATAGTTAATGGCTTAAAATTAGGCATTAAGTCAAGGACGTATAAGGAAAGTTCTAAATGGACACAGTTGATAGACAACAATGAACTAGTAGTACCGCCTTACTATTAATTCATTGTTGTCTACTTCATGTTCATTACTGTACCACTGAACTAGTAGTAAGGCAGGAAAACAAACCCTAAGTGATTTTGCTTAGTTCCTCTTTCACTTGATCTTATTGCCACGAGAGCTGATTTCTAATCTTACAACAAAAGTTTGTTAAGCTTTAATTTATTTTTCATACATTTACTAATTAAAACACATTACTAATTCTTAATTATAATGAAACAAATAATCTTTGAAAAATATAGAGTAATCAAACATTATATTTGCTCAGGAAAAAGATATTATAGGATATAAGTTTAAATACTGTTTAGTTTAAAATGATTAGATTGTTTGACAATTCAATTGTTTTAACTTGTTTTGTCAATTTGAAAGTGAATTTTGTAAACATGGCAGCAATCCTTTTTTGGGTTATAATTCAGTGCGATTCAGTTTTTTTTCTTTAATTTTATTTTATTCTCATATTCCTGTTTTTTTAGTAAGCAGATGTTATGTATTACAAAATGTTATTCTAATAACAAGTTCAGTCATTAATAATATAATTTCTTACATTTACCTCTGAATAGGTAACAAAAAATTATTAAATAATTAAGATTTCATCACTCTGTAAATGTTTTCATCTAGCTCGGAGAGAACTAATTGATATTAATTATATTACAATTTTCCTTACAACCTCATTATTATTGTAACATGATTAAGTAAAAAATAAAATAAAGATAATGGGGAAAAGTTTATGTTACTAAGTGACTAATCAAACAAAAGCTTTTTGCCTTGATAATTTTAATTCATTAGCAGTTATTTATCTAATAAATGATATAATCTACGATTGAAAAAACCATTTATATCATTAGTATTACCATAACTGTTGAATGGGAGGGGCGATTATGTGAGATATAACCTAATTTATCAACATATTCCCATCTCTGAATTATATTAAAGAGGAATTTACAACAACGATCTGCAAAATGAAAACTCCTAGAGGTCTTATGAACAAAAATGCCACTTTAGAAACATTTGTATTTTTCAACAAAATTTTATGTTTGTTAGGTCTCAGTTTTTACAGAGTCAGGTTTCATAGAAACAGTGATGTTTTAATTACATTAAACAAATTAAGTACGCTTTGGGGTATAACGTTATTAATTATATTTATCTGGTCGAGTTTTGTATCAATATCGTGTAGCGAAACATTAATTGGATTCATATATAAATCTACTTTCTACAGTTACAGTGAAAATATTGAAATTTTTACTGGTTGTTTCCTAGTACTAGTCATTGTTCTAAACAATCTCCGTAAAAATAATTACGATTTTATGCCCTTAACCATTTCCGTTGACAAAAAATTGGCTAAGTTGGGAAAAGAGTTCCAATTTACCAACAAAACAAAGTGGACATCTCTAATTTACCTCTCAGTCCTTATCCTTCTGCATATTTGCAGGTTTTTTATCATATATTTACCATTCAAGTATTGGGATCTAAAGGTACCATACTATAAAATTGCACATGTGATGTATATGGTCGTATACGTAAATTTTTTTGTGAATTTATATAGTTTTGCATGTTCAATGCTGCGTGAGAGATATAAAAGATTGAATCAAATTTTAACTGATATTACAACAAAGAAACTGCCAAAACATAATAGGAATTCAATTCCCACATACAACAAAGTATTTACTGTAATAGAAAAACCATTTGAAATATATTCTGTGAATATCATACTTAAAGAATGCTATGATATATATTTAATACTTTTTCGTATTATTGAAATTATCGATGCTAATTTTGGAAATACGTGTATGGTCCATATTTTTAATGGATTTGTGATAATCGTTTTCAATTTCTTCTACATGATCTTTGTGCTATCCACGAATAGTGTAACAGAAACGGATAAGCAACAGTTTTTTATAATGTACATATTACAAGAGATCTTTTTTGCTATCGCTACCATCCGGACTATCATTTATGTTTGTGATAAAGTAACAAAAGAGGTAAGATGAAATATAATTGCTTATGTCTCAATAAAATATAGCTAAACTATATTATAATCACTTTTTTGCATGAAACTAAGGATATTGAATATTTTTGTACAAAGTAAATTCAGTTATATACTAATTTTGTCATACTAAAATCTGAAACTGATCTTCTTTTCGTCATTAAAATATACACAGACGAATGGACACCTCAGTGATCTTTCAAAGGTTCTGTTTTTTGCCACCAATTAATGCCATGATGGGGGAAATGTATTAGAGCAATTAGATAACGCTGTCAAATTCATCAGTGCAATATTTATGGTGTTTTTAAGAAATATATGAAATATTTTTGTTATATTGTGGGCAGTTTTTCAGAAGTAGAATATCGAGATAAGTGGGATGGGAAAAACTGAATTTGTTCGTTTCCCTCTTAATCTTTATAATTTAACAGTATATCTGTATTCATTGAAATTGAGCAGTTTCAAAAGATATACTTTGAGGAGTAATACACTATTTGTTTTATTTAAAATGTATTTCGATTGGAAGTAGATGGAAATTTTGAGTAAATTTTCTAAATTACCGCTGTCAAATTCATCAGTGCACTATTTATGGTGTTTTTAACAAATATTTGAAATATTTTTGTTATCTTGTGGGCAATTTTTCAGAAGTAGAATATCGAGATAAGTGGGATGGGAAAAACTGAATTTGTTCATTTCCATCTTAACCATTATAATTTAAGAGCATATTAGTATTCATTGAAATTTAGCAATTTCAAAAGATATATTTTGAGGAGTAATATACAATTTGTTTTATTTAAAATGTATTTAGATTGGAAGTAGAAATATAGTTTGGCCTTTGATTGGTAGATGCTCTCATGTTACTTATACAATTCGTAAATACTAATAGTTACATTTTAATTTCTTGCCTTTAAATTGTCCGTCATAGTATAAATAATACAATTTACTATGAGTATAATGCATTTTTTTATTTTTATAATATACTGCATGCTCTAATCTGATAATTATTGTATCTCATTGTTTTTGTCTGTTGTAATAGCGTAGTGGTTTTGTTTTGACTTGAAAATGTGAGAAATTTAAATTTCTGTTGCATTATAATGTTAATTATTATACACAATAACTTTGTTGTTTGACTATCTGTTGCTGATTATTTTGATATTGTTGAAATAGATCATTTGTGATCGTTTTTAGTAGAATAAAAATAGCTAGAACAAAAATAGAATAAAAATATACAGAGACCCAGAGAAATAATACAGAGACACAAAATATACATTAGCCATAATAAAAATATACAGAGACACTAAAAAAGGATTAATAACAAAAGTGATCCTAAATCTCACGGAAGGAAAATTGTGGGTTAATTAAGATGGTGTATGAAATATAAGTTATGGTAATAGGTAATAATTATTAATTGTCAAATTAATACAGATCAATCATCTTATAAAATATGTGCTCTTCAAGATATTTATGTACTTTGCGAAATATAAGTGTAGTTTCGTTGTTAATCATGTAAAATATGTCATAAATAGATTTGTTATATTTTATGTGATTGACTATAACACCACAAAAATATATACACAGCATACATTAACATCTTGTTGGAGGCTGTTTTCGGGAAATTAAAGACTTGTAATTTCAGAAATGTACCTGACCCATATTGTTTCTTGTGTGTCGGTTAATATTAGCAAATATTTTAAAAATCGTAATTTTTGCCATCTTTACTAACTTAATAGAGTTGTAATTCTAATAAATCATAACTACAATAGGGTAATTGATTACTTTTGAATAGTATGTTATGAACAATTTGAATTTTATTGCAGCCAGGCAAAGTTCTTTTACGAAAATACTTAGCCAAATGATATGTACATTCCATGACATCATAATCTCTCAGAGAAATAATTGAAATGCGGAGGTTCTCTCTATTTTACATATTACTTCATTCCATAGCAACAGATGAATATTATGTGGCATTCAATTTATGTGATTACGCTATCTTGGTCACACAATTACTCAAAGTTTGCCATCTATTAGTATATTATGATCAGAGTGGTGCATTTCAGTGTCGCACTTTATGATCCACGGATAAATAGTGTTTTGGTATTTATAATAAAAATATTTACACCCAACATATTGCACTATTATTCCCGCCTCCCACCCGGGTTGTCTTAGGGTCCCTCTGGGGTACCCTAAAATCCACACTCATACAAAAAAAGGGACCTTCAAAGGTTTCCTAATAGTGTCCAGTATCTACAATTCAGCACTTCCATCCAAGTAGGTTAGAGACTCTCCCTTCGCAATCAGCCATTTAGAATCTCCATTTTTTCAAGAATGCACTTTACGAACATTCTGAATGTCTCAAAGATCGGTTTCTTCTCAACCAAGTCATGATGACTAAAGATACCACGATTCTCTGCGTGATTCTACTCTAATGTTAGGACGCATGCTCACCAATAAAACTATACACACATTGTTCTGCTCACTAGAGTGGAACAAAACATGATTCACGTCCTGTGTCTTGAAACTGCAGGTACATGTCGGGTTATCTCTAAGGGCAAATGTAGACAAGCTCGCACAAATGCACCATGTCATACCATGAAGAAAGACCTAGTTGTTTCTCCCTTAGAGTGAGGGAAAGTCCACTCAGACTATCAATGTATTGCAGTTAAACATCGTTTATCATTATTCTTAACCTGGGAACTATGACATACTATTAATAGAATTTTTTTTAAACATGTTGCAAGTAATGCCATTCAGCAACTAAGTGGTTTTTAAATTTCTGACATATTTTCTACAACAGTGCAACTGATAAATATATTCAAAACTATGATTATGTGAAATGTCATAGACTATACAAAATATTCATGATGTAAAATTGACATTATAAAGGAACACTCGTAATAAAATATGGGTAGTCCAAAATTTCGATGCAGTATGTATAGTGAAAATATACTGTATATTTATGGAAAATTGACTATAAATGTATATTTATATACATCATATGAACCAGTGAAGTCTGATTTAAAAGATACTCACAAATAATATGAGTAATTAGACGAAACACTAAGAAACTGAAAACCGTATTTGAGGCCACATTGATGACATAATAAAATATGGGTAGTACAAAATTTTGATGCAGTATGTATAGTGAAAATATACTGTATATTTATAGAAAATTGAGTATGAATGTATATTTATATACATCATATGAATCAGTGAAGTCTGATTTAAAAGATACTCACAAATAATATGAGCAATTAGACGAAACACTAAGAAACTGAAAAACGTATTTGAGGCCACATTGATAGGAACACTATAAAAATGGTTTCTTTGTAAATTAAAGTTCAGAAAAAAAAATGAATCAAAATAAAGAAACAAACTATGAGCATATGGTTAGCTAAACATGTGACATTATACTGATCTCATATGAAAGCTAAAAGGCCAATTTTATTAAATTTACTCTTGAAGGATACAAATGACAGGTGATATGATCTGTACGAGACTTATTAGCGGCAGTTAAAAGAATCTTGGTCACCAGTGCAGATGTGAATGTGTTACCATAAGGGAATGTAAAGTGAAATCCTGAACATGGCGAAATAACATATCAAAATGATGCAGGGTAGTAGAATAATTTACTACAATCAGTATTATGTAGTATGGAGGAAATATTAATAATTGGATTAATTATTTTCTATTGGAAAATTTCTTTTTCACCTTTTCACCGCCACTATCAAGTAAAAAAGACAGTGTTCTAGTTACCTCTAGTCGAGGTAAGTAACTAGACAAATTCTTAGTTATGGTATTGTCGGGAATATTCCCCATTGTGGACAGTATATTCCAGCATATGCATATTTCATCTTTTTTATTACATGTCATTTAATTTGCATCTGTGTTATGTACGGAACCTATATGTTTTCTTTAATATTGATCGCTGAAACTTTGAAATATATAAGAAATTAAAGTAATGCAAGACCTTCTTGGAAACAAAAAAATGAGTGTTATCTTAAAAGTTCATTAAAAATACCAATGTCGATCGACAGATAATGATGTCTGTTTCATACATTAATGAATTAAATGAGTAAAACAAATAAATTGATTATCAAATATAAATTTAGAACATAAATTTCTTCCAACTATTTTCATTGATGATAGGGTGATTATGAAATTACAGTGTTATTAAATGTTAATAAAGTTGAAAATACACGTGACTCAGGATTTTTAATGTCTTAAAGTGGCTTTCCACAGACCATTCCGTGCTAGCCCGTGTCAACACGCTGTGGGTAGTGTGTCACCCAACATGAAGCAAATTAGTCCTTTGAGGCGTGCCTGATCCGCTACAATCTGATTTATACTGATGTCGTAAAAAAATATTGGCCTGAAAAAGCAGCTAAAATCTCAATTGCTACCAGGAATATGAACGTTATAAAAAATTACTCAAAAATAAATATTTAATGCAAAATAGAACAGTATATTGCAAAGTTAACTGAAACATTATATTCTCTTATTTCTTGAATTAATGGGCAAAGTACTGGAATTTACAATATGGGGTGAAAATTAGGCATATTTTCCCAAAACTTTTCTTTTATGTTATTCATTTTTTGATTTAATACGAAAAATGTTCCCAACTTTATTTTTTCAGACCTATCTTTTATATACCTCTACCTAATCTAACACAATTATTTAAAAAAAATTTGGTTTGTGAAACAAATCCTAAAAATAAAAATAAAGTCCTAATATAAAAATAAAGTCCCAAAAATAGCATTGGTCTATATTTGGATCTTTCAACAATATATTTACTAAAATTAAAGGCAAGTAAAAAGTTATCTCACTCAATGAATGGCTTTCATAGATTGAGCTATTTGAAGTACTGTACAATTTCCTGCTTACTTTAAAATTAGAAAAGTACATTTCCATTGATCTTGTACTTTAAAAACAAATAATGTGATCAAAGCAAAAACTACACGTTTTAGCTTGGATCACAGATTACATGGAAATGGGTCAAAAAATATTTTAAAGAGTTCTCGAAGCTGATTCAAATTTTTCTTATAGCCTCATCATGTCTGTCTGTCCATCTATCAATCCATTCTTTTGGTTCAAATTTCAATTAATATGGAGCAAAATATTGAAAATAATTTAATTTGCCTTTAATTGTAAAGTGGTAATGAAATATTTTTCTTCACGCAGGGTGCATTTTAAGCAGGAAGACATTTATCATTGTTTTATTTTCCTACCCCATTTGCGAAATATTATTATAACTTCGTCATGTCTGTTTGTCCATTCTTTTTGTTCAAATTTCAATTAGTATGGGGCAAAATATTAAAAATAATTTAATTTACCTTTCGATACTTATAAAGTGGTAATGAAATATTTTTCTTCATACAGGGTGCATTTTAAGCAGGAAGACATTTATCATTGTTTTATTTTCCTACCCCATTTGCGAAAATTAAGTTTTTCATATCGATGTACAGTCTCTAGCCTCTGTTATTTTTGAATCTTCCATCTTACAACGCATTCGAAAATTTATCTTAGAATGGATTTGAAAAATTACAAAAAATTCTATTTACTAACTTTTCATCAGAACTTTTTAATAAAATTATAATTCTGAAAGAAATAAGTTAACCTGTATCCATTTCAAGAGGTATGGGTAATTACGGAACCCTTCTTTATGCATGTTCTGACAGATATAAAACCAGGTTTATTAAATAAACCTTAATCCTATTGACAAGAAGTTAATAGCCCAGAAGTTCATATTTTAGCTTTTATATTTTTATACTTTAGATACTAAACATCTAAAAGATATATTTATAATAATCTTCCATACTCATACAAATTAATATAAAAACCAATAAAAGTATTAAATAATTGTTATGAAATAACTATCACTAGACTCTTCTTTCTATTTCTAAATTAAAATTTTACGACAAATTAGTTATTAATTTAATTGCATCAGACTATACATATAGATATAAATAATCACTTAAGATTAATTCTAGCGATAAGCGAGACATTTTTTATCATCGATAATTTGTGACGTAAATGTTTTCACAAAGGGAAGTGTGTAATAACATCATCAATTATAGAAATTACTTTGCCTCGTTTGCTTTCTTTTAAATGGTTGAGCTTTTAATTGTACATAGAAACAAATTATTACAGAATTAACATTGTTGAAGGAAAAAATTTGCATTGTGATATTAAAAATTCCTACTTCAAATAATTTTAAGAAATGAAAGCTCAAAATAAATTTACTTTTCTCAAAACTTTCCAGAGAACCAATTGGTTAACTCGAATTTTTGGTATTGGATATTATAATTTAGACACAGATGCGAAAGGCAATATGACTCTGAACTTAAGTGTAATAGTTCTGGTCTGGTCTATTATAGTACAGTCCATATTTCTGTATAGTAGCTTAGTTTCTATATCTTGTTGGGAAACGCTTATGGGTTTTATATTTAAGTGTAACATATATGCTTATAGTGAGCATGTGGAAACCATTATTGGTATCATAATGATTTTGAAAATTGTAATAACAAGTATTAAGAAATCAACCTTTGTAATATTTGTCACTGCAATGACGATTGAAAGAAATCTACTTAAGATCGGGGACGATGTTGAATATATTGGAAGTCCTAAAGCACAGGTTATTATTTTTTTAGGCACACAAATGTTGTTATATTTTGCAAGATTTATTAGCTTATGCTTTCCGTTCATCTATTTTGATTTAGATTTACCATATTACAAAATAATCCATACTTTCTTTTTGGCTACATTTATTAACATATTCATTATTAGGTATTATTTTATCTGCATTGCCTTCGCTAACCGTTATGAATTTTTCAACAACATTTTACGTCATATAATAAATAAGAAAGCTAATAGCCAAAAGAAAGACAAATCGAAAAACCAAAAAATTTATGTCGTTCCACTAAAGACTAACAGAGATATTTCAGAGGAAGATATGTTAAGAGAATGTTACAATATATACTTTTTATTAAGTCGCTTTAATAGTCATTTGGAATCTGTGTTTGGTTCAACATGCTTGGTGCACGTTTTAAACGGTTTCATCATAATAGTCTTCAATATGTTCTATTTAATTCACGGCTTATCTATAAATCGAATCACCAATTGGGACGAATTACTATTTTTTATAAGTTCCACTCTTCAAGAAATAGTATTCACATTCGTGACCATATTGGCCGTCGTCTATGCTAACAATAAAGTTATAAAAGAGGTAAGACCTGCAGCATATTAAAAAGTGTTTTAAGGTTGTAAAAATTTTGTGTCACATTTCATACGTATTTTTTGAAGTTAGTACTGATTTACTCAAACTGTAAATGATATTTTAAAGCACATGCTTAATTATTTATTACAATTATTCTATGTACCTATATACTTCGAAAAATTGTACATAGGTGGATAGAACAATTGTATCCAAATATACTGAGATACATAATGAAAATGGTGCTTTATGTAAACACTAAAAAATTTCCTATCTTACAATGGTTTCTTTTACCTATCATTCATATAATTTTCCTTCCATTCTTCCATCATTTAAATGACTAGTTAAATATCCTAACCAGCGTCTCATTTCCTATGAATGGATCACGTTCGCTTGCTAGTCACCTAATATGTTATTATAACATTCCTAAATATTTTCAACATATAAGAGACCATATTCATATTATTAACTTATGCGTTGACGACATATGCTATCAACAAATTTATTCCATAAAAAGAAATACAGATCTTATTTCCACAGTTTAAACCTCAAAATGACTTTTGAATGTCATTAAGGAGAGGAGGAAGTTCCTCTCTCATCATTTTGTCACTTTTAATAACATTACATTGTATTTTAGTTTATTCTTTACTATTTTATGTCTATCTAAGAATGACTGGATCATTACCAATTAAATAAGAGTTTAAAAAATTAAATTTAAAATTATTCATATTTTTATAGGAGTAGACATTTTTGGGCAAATGAGATATATATATACATATATAAAGATTAATAACATCACAAATAATTTCTTTTAGATAAGAGATAGCATTAATTTCCCACATACCTTCTCTCTTTTTGTAATATAACATAGTTTAAACAATATCAGAGAGATGCGTCAGTTTTTTTAGAAACCATTTTTCATAGGAGAAAATTGCATACAAAATGGTGTGAAATTTAGGTAAACTTTGCAATGTTGTTGTATTCAAAAGTACAAAACTATTTTATTATACATTGGACATTGTATAACATTTAAAACATTATATAGCATTTTTATGTTTATTAGTTTCAGAGATATAAGTGCCCAAATTGTCAGTAAATTGTTATATTTCCTTAGCGCCATATTCTGAAAGTGACCATATCATGTCAGAAAGATACATTTCTATGTTAAAATTATTTAATATAATTTTCAAAAAAATTGTATTAAAATTTGTTTCTGACTCAAATCTCAGAAAGGAATTTTGGGTCAAAAGAAAATATTATAAAAATGTTCTATATATGGTTATCGCATTGATATTTTTCTATTTATACAATTACTCTTGACAATAACAATTTAATATAGAATAAAGTCCACTGTGCAACATGGTAAAAAAAATTGTTATAATTACAAACCATTGATATAATTTTAAAAACAATAAAAATCAACTAACGTAAAAAATTGTACATAAACTTTGTGTTAAAAGTGAAAATTAAGCAGAAATAAAGAAAAATATTTTTAATTAACCATTTAATAGCATTTAACTTGTGCTAAAAAAACAAATTGATTAATTTTTAAAGTGTAAAAATCACAGGCTTATAATATAATTCATATTAGAGACAATAAAAATAATTTGTTGTTTTTTGTTTTGTTTCAGGCTGCAAAAACACCAAATCTGATAAATGAAATTATAAATTCGAATTTGAACCTTCAGGCTACTCGTAAGGTATTCCTTCTTTTTATAATTATCTTTACATAAGTTTAAATTGGATATTTGACTAATTTTTTTTATTTTATTAATCATAATTTCAAGGTACAAGCTGATGAATAGCGAAACATTTTTTTAATTATCTTAAAAATTGACCGAGTTATAAAAGTTTAAATTTAACCTTTAGAGAAGGACGGCAATACTGTGTTGTGAGGTCATTTTTAATATTGCACATTATATTCTACGGAAGAAAAGAGACAGGGATATATTCAACTCTATCTGTATCTTCAAATTTAGAAGCCTACAATTGGCTTATTTTTCAATCAATTTTTGAATTTTTTTCAAGACTGATATTTAATTAACTTATATTTCACAATATTTTACGAAAAATATCATAATTTAGAATGAGTCAACTACCGTATTACTTAGTATAGATAATTTCCATATTATCATAAGGAGAGATTCTAGACTAGCAGTTTCGAAAAAGGATGGGTTTATTTAAAATGATTTTGTAATTACAATAGTTGATAAAGTTTATGATATTATTTATGCCTGAAATATTCAAAAAGTATCTGGATTATTTACTTTTCATGAATATCTTAGAAGCTGTTTTAATCTAGGAGTCTTAGATTTCTAAGCTAGTGAAACTATGGAAATCGTAAAATTGTATGAAAATGAAACATTGCTTTTTAAGGAATTTATTCACAATTTTATTTTACTTTATAAATAGTAGAATTTTTCTTAACATTAGAAAAGTTCACTGTCTGCGGACTAGTTAAATTCTTAATTTTAAAGAATTATTTATTTATTTATATACTTTTTGTCTTTATATTTGTATATATGACAGACTATTGCTATAAGAGTAAACTATTCCAACCAACCACAAGCAAGGAATGTAATTAATTACTTAAGTGGCAAATCAGCAAATCTTCTTAAATGGAAAAAAGAAATATTGGAATGATTATATTAACAGTGGTATGGGATAAGTCCAGACTGGTATAATTTTTCCGGATGACATGTTTCTGTTTATACAGTTACTCTGTTGACAATAACAATTTAATATAGAATGAAGCAACATGGTAAAAAAAAATGTTATAATTACAAACCATTGATATAATTTTAAAAACAAGAGTACTAGTTTAATTTTAGAAAGCAATTTTTTTAAAGTTCCACACAGGAGCTTTTCCTTAACCTAGAACTCAATTTGTGAATGTATCAATATATTAAATATGTGCAGATTTTTATGAAATCAAGACGATAGAATGCTTTCCTATATCATAAAATTTCTAATTTCCGTATGTCCATATGGATATAAAATTCATAAATTTTGATCTCCCACCGTTAAAATATATTTTTACCTACGTTTAGACCAATTCTAATAAACTAGTGTCTTGTTTACTTGCACACATTAATTTTTATTTTAACAAAATATAAGTTTTGTTTAAATACTAAATATAACTACTAAATTTTTTAACAGGCTGAGCAAATTTCACTAATGATAATGCACTCAGCGCCTAAATTTACTGCTTGGGGTATGTTTACTTTGGACGTACCATTTCTACTTAGCGTGAGTATATTTCAATGTTTATGTTTTACAAAATTATTACTAAATTTAATTTTCTTTTAAACGAATAAGGGTAACAATTTGATTGCCAAATTATAAATGATGTCAAAGTGTAAAATTGGGTGACACTGAAATATTGTACTGAAAATTAACAAATCAAGTGCAATTATGTATTTTATGATCTTAATTTAATCAACAACTTAGTAAAACTTTTTATTTTGGATTTGACTGCCAAATTGAAGTTAACAGCTAGATTTCAATATACAGGTTGTTATCCGTAGTTGATTGCTGTAACAAGAATTTTTTCAGATTCCTCTCGAAAATAGAAGATGAAAATAATCTATGACATTTTTTGATTTACAACTTTATTACGGAAAAATATTTTTTTTCCAATAATGAAATATTTCTTAAATACATTTTTACAAGAAAAGGACTGAATTAATAGTTTAATAGATTTTTCATTCTGCGAAATAATTCTTGAAGCGTTCACTATTCAATGCCAAATTAAATATACTTTGCATCACTTCGTATATATCTTTGCCACGCTGCACTCGAAATACATGCACAGCAGTATAGTTAATGCATTAACATTGAAATATTGTGTCCAGAGAATGGGATAAAATATGAAACAATTTTATTAAGGATAACCATCTTATTTTGTCACCACGAACACAAGGAAACCATCTTGCTATATCAATTTAACAATAGCCTTTATTATCCAGATGTATACTTACCTAATTAGTTTATTTCAGTATGGAAATTTACTGAAAACTTTCTAAGTTACTCAAAGTAAACTCTTTCAATATGGCAAGAATAAAAATTATTATTGTGGGTCATTCTGAAACTTGCTGTTTCTACTTATTCCCAAACATACTATCGTCTTCTACTATACATTTACAGTTATTTATTTTTTAAATTATAAGCTTTAGTATCAACTGAATCTCAACAGCAAGAACCATCGTTAAAATACATTAGCAAAGTTAACAAAAAAGTTCATCATATTTTTGCAATATCATTTTCAAGAACCGAAGATTAGAATTTTATCAAGAAATTTCCATTTTCACACAACATTTAATGCAAGCTAAATCTAATTATGATAACGTTGTTGTTGTGTATCTTAATAAAAAATACCAATCCTTCTTTTAATTGCTAACTTTAAAAACCACAATTAACAATATATTTATCAAAAAACAAATTTTGTTTAGTTTGTCAAATAACTCCAATTTTCACTGTTCAATCCAAAGATTAATTAAATTTATTTATGTTTCAGTTCATCGGCTCCGTGACAACGTATCTTATTATTCTTCTGCAAATATCCGCTGTCCCGGGCAATGAAAGTTTCTTCTCCAGCAATGCTACAACAATGGGCGTAGCTACTTTGTGCTAAATCATTTGTTTATTTACCGTTAAATGCCGATTCTCACATATCAGAGGGAAGAGTGGGAACCACGCAATACGCTATCAGTACCAATTGGTGATACATTAATAGATTTATAGTTACAGTTCAGTTGCTATAATTTTTTTGTGTGGAGTCCGTATAGCATACATATTACAGTAAGATAAAACTATTTATAATGTCTAAGTATTGTGTAGTTTGTAGTATAAAAGTATTTTAACAATTCATAATAACAATATAGATTTTCATAATTACTTGTAGCATAATCTCTTTACATTAAATTACTTTTACTACTTTATATGAATTAAATGCTTCACTGATATTAACTAATTTTTAACTAATAGTTCTTATTTCTGTCGTTGTCAAGCCACTTGCACATTCCCTATATAGCAATGTCAATTTGTAACTAGGTTCCTTAAAGGGACAGGGCTCCAATAATATAACATATATTTAAGGTCTTGGATTTAAATCATTGTTATATCATAATAAGCTTTATTGTGTTACTGATAATTACATAATTACTTCTAATATTTATATATTATAAGCAAAGAAACGTGTATATATATATATATATATATATATATATATATATATATATATATATATAAACAAAGAATGATTACTAAAATTTTGCACGTTTTCCTAGTTTGCGAACACGTGTGATTATGTGATAGAATTTTCTGCATACAAATGTATATTTCATTGAGTGTACAATAATATGCTGTTATTTTTAAATTTATTTCACTTAAATTGCAATTAAGTCAAGTATTATAAAATGGCTCACTAATATAGAATAAACAAATATGTTTGCTAATGTTTCCAAACGGTTTATTTTAGATTGAAATAAAACTGCTTGAATTGTACAAATGGTTGATTTATTTAAAATTGTTAATTAAGTGGTATTACAGATATGAGAAAAAAGAGAAAGTAAAAAAATATACTTCCATGATATCTTTTACTAATCAATTCTTATTAATATTATAAAAGCCATTTAGGTTGTCAACTATTTGTGTGTTATCTAATAACTGCACAACCAAGTATGGAATCGCTACTAAATTTAGCATGAATGTAGTACACCCCCAATTTTAGAATGCAGATGTTCTTATGGTCAGTTTCACATGAGATCTAAGGGCCATATGGGATACAAAAAATGTTACTCATTTATACTTAAACAGCTGAGCTTATTTTTATGAAAATTAATATGGACATAGTTCATGACTTGAATAAATATATATTTTACTTTTAAAATAAGAAATAGCATAATATTTTTAGGATAAAACTGATTTTTTTACTCAATAAAAAAAAGGTACTACGATACGTCAATAGATATTATAATGGATATATTAAATTTACAAAACCTCATAAAAATGTTTAACTTTATTTACAGTCAGGTATTGCAATAGTTACATCGCGTCAGTGACAAACATCGCCTCCTTTATCGAAAATACACAGGCGAAGCCACAAGCTGAGATAATAGGTACATAATTAAGGAAAGAAAAGGTTCCTGTGCTTTTTGTTTCAGACTAACCACATAACATATAAAAACGACCATATCAGATCATCGTTACAGACTAATCGTAAGTGCTTTCTACAAAAGGCCGATTTTTACTTTTTTTGCAATAATTATTTAAGTTTTCATTAACAAACATTGAAATAATCGAAATAAATATTTAAAATGTTTGTTTCGATTATTTCAATGTTTAATACTATCGTGTACGCCAATTTAACAAAGATGTCAGTTGTATTTTTAAAAATCTAGGGTACATAGTCTCTCTATCTTACAGAGTTACGAGAGAGAAATTATGGAAAATAATAGCAAAATATGGATTAGAAGAATAAATATATGTAATATCATTGTTGACTAATATCATATATTTACAATAAGAAGTACGTTATGGTGTAGTAATGTATGTTACGTACTTTTTAAAAAATATAGTTTGAACATAACACTTTAAGAGATATTCTAATTTTTAGTTTTCCCTATCAAACTTGGGAAAACAGATACTCACAGCTATTTTTCTCATAAACAATTTAAAATAGAGAGTGGAAATTTAACATAATCATAGAAAGTAGTGACTCAAATTCTGTACAAAAAGTTTCATTTCTATTTTTATGGACAGTTTTAAGAGGTATGAGAGGATTTGTACATTTTAATAGTAAACATTTTATTTTTAAGTTATCATGCCAGATATCAATATCAATTTTAAACTTGCATTTTAACAATGTTAAAATGCAAGTTTAAAATACACTATTTGTTTTTTAAGGTAATTTTTCCAACAACATTCCTAAAACTGTTTAAAAAACTGATGTCCTTTACAATCAATGTTGATTTTCCGGAAAAATATTCACTGACTTCAAATAACCACCTAATAAGAAGCTATATATATTTTCATTATATTATACATTGAAATGTATAATATAATGAAAATACGAGTACTTAATTGGAATTTTTACAGTTTTTGAAAAGTTATTTCCTTTTTTAAAACCCCTCCTTGTTTGTTAGCTCTTATCGATATCCGTGAAATAAATATGCATGTCTTTTTCTTTCAATTTCATAAGATAAAATCTTCGTTATTTGTCACCAGGTCAAATACAGAACTTGACTTTTTTACTTACAACTAATTGTTGATTAGCTTATTTGTTGATACTTTCTTTTGTGTAAACTATAAAAGTTTACGCCTCAATTATCCATACAGCATACGTTGTTTTGACCATAACCTTTATATAATTTAAGTTGGCTTTGGTCGCCATTTTTACAGGCTATGGAAATATTTGCATTAAATCAAGATACTTTGTCATATGCTACTGAAAATTTTGCATGAATTTTGCACTAATTATCAAATTTTCAATCTACTTAACAAATTAATAGACAAAAAAGATCGTTATTTCAAAAAATATCATGATAAATCAAATAAAAGACAATGGTCGTTGGTTTACTATAGAAACTAGAAAAATTAGAAAATAAATACATTCCCCATTTGTTTCGAAATCTTGTTAGTTCATAGTCAAATATACTGAGAAGATATAAAAAGGATTGTTCGCAGCCCAAATTTTAACCATATATCAATAAGTAAAAATCTGTTTTTTCCACCCATCAACTCATAAAAATACGTATTAACTCATAAAACATATTAATTTTTTTGGCGACAGATATTTGTAGCGTTTATTTCACATTATTGTCTGCCTTTTATTACAAACAGCAAAGAGCAAACATTTCGTCGACCTCAACTGTCTAGAATGAATTGTTTCAATCATAATGTGGAATCCATGAAATACTAGTTAAGTTGAAAAAATAAGGCTTATTTTCCCCCTTCTCTTCTCTTGGAACTTTCTGGAAATTAGAACTTTCGCATATATAAATAAATTTGTAAAATACTGCTATTGCTGAAGATTTTTGGAATCTGTGGTAAGTCGAAACTTTTCCTCCCCTCTCTTACTTACATGCCCACCCAGCCAGCTCCAAAAGTCTCTAGCAGTAGCAGTATTTTGCAAATTATGTGTGAAAATGACATTGTACCAGAAAAGATCCAATTAATCATTCGTGTTTTTATTATTTTATACTTTTCAGTGTCCTTCTTATTTGGTGATTAATTAATGTCTTTTTGAATTTTTTTTTTCTATTTTTAGTAACTTATGACTTTATAAGCTACTCAAAATTTCAAGTTACGATGAGTTCAGTATCAATAAACCTAAATATTTTTATATAAAACTATATACACATGTAGGTGTATATGCACACGTACATACAAAAATTTATATAAATCATATTTCTTCTTTTGATTTTACCATAGTCAATGCATCAAGCCTGTTTATACAGTTATAAAAACAAATCATACACTATATACGCACCCACTAATATTCGTGTTGTTTTAGGTCTTTGTATATACCTGTATATACTTATCTATGTACTGACATTCTGTAACTTCATGGATTTTTTTATATCAACACTTACTCTCCTTATCTTTTTATAAACATCTTAGTTGCCTTCATGCCTTTGTATGTACCTATATACACTTATCTGCATAATAGCTTTGTTATTTTCTTGCTTATATCAAGAAAAGCGCCTGCGCCCCACAATATTAATTTAAAATCTACATGTCTTCAAGTCTCACGATTTAGGCAGGCAGTAGTACTGCAGCATCAGGACAGAAGAGTTGGAACTAGAATTTTTATGACAGAGTCTCTGTTTGATATGCACGATACTAATTTACAAACTATAGATCCTCAAGTCTCATTATTTAAAAAGGCAGTACCCCATAGCTAAATGGCTTAAGACTCACAATATTAATTTAAAAACGGCAGATCCCCAAGTCTTTCGGTTTGAGAAGGAAGTAAATAGCAACCTGCAACATGCAACAGGGCCTCAGCTTGAGACCCACAATCTCAATTTAAACACAACAGCTATTCAAGTCTGACAATTTAGGCAGGCAGTACCTCTATAGGACTGAGAAGTCAGAACCCATAGTTCAATGACAGAGTCTCTGCTTGAGACTTTAAAACTTCAAATCCTCGAATTTCATAATTTAAGTAGGCAGTACCCATATAGTGTCAAGGCGAGGAGTTTGAATCCGGAGTGGAATGGCAGATTCTATGGTTCAGATGGACAATACTAACTTGAAAACAGTGATCTTTAAGTTTCATAGTTTAGGAAGGCAGTACTCCTGCAGCATCAGGGTTGTGGGGTGACAATAAAGAATTCAATGACAAGAGTCTCTTCTTGGGACCCAAAATACTAATTTAAAAATAGCAGGTTAACAAATTTCACAGATTGGGCAGACAGTAATCCTGCATTATTAGGACTGAAGAGTTGGAACCAGGAGTTTAATGCCAAGATCTCTGTTTGAGAACCACATTACTCATTAAAAACAGCAGATCCTCAGGTCTAACAACTAAGGTAAACAGTGACCCTGCATCATCAGGACTGAAGAATTGGAACCAGAAGTTTAATGATAGAATCACTGCTTGAGACTCGCATACCAATTTGAAAATAGTAGATCTTCAAGTCTCATGATTTAGGCAGGCGTTTCAACTGCAATATCAGAATTTATGGATCGAAGGTTGAATTTATCACAATGTTGTATTTTTTGGGGAATAAGTATGTGTGTAAAGTTTCAAAAGAATTTGTTAAGGGGAAGTAATCAAAGAATGGATCGCAGGATTTAAATCAAGAAAGACAAACTACAGAACGTTAAGCTAAATAAAACAATTCAAAAAGTGGCTTCATGCCTTTGTACATAGCTGTATAATACTTACCTAAATATTTACTGTCACTTTTTTGCTATGCCAAGATAAGTTAAATCAGTTTAAATTCAACAAGTTTTCTTCTCATGACTGAAGAGTTTCTGTTGCCACATTCTGATTCCATCATTGTATGCTGATTTTGCTAAAGAGCAAATTTATATCACCCTTAGTCATGTTTTATTAGATTATCATTAGATATATATCATCCAATTTCGATCACGGCATCTATGCCGTTTAGTGTTTAGGAATTCCATGGTGAATCTTCAATTTCCATGTTCAGCTTCTGACTGTATGTTTAGAAATAACATAACCTTCCAATATCAAACTGGAATACTGAAAAGCAATACTGGAACACAATGCAATATTGGAGGCATACCCTTCGCCGGTGATATGAGGTAAAATACCCAGAAAAAAAATACATTTGAATTAAGAACCTTTTTTTGAAGTCGGTTAAAAACTTAAAACCAAAATGTGTGGAAGTCCATATACCTGTGAAATATTTTATAGATTTATCATTCCAACTGCCATGGATAAATGAAATACAATACTTTGAAAAACTAATTGACTTTATTTATGGAATGTTAGTAAAAATAAACATAATTTTTCTAAATAATTTTAATGGTAACTATAAAAGATACATTAAAATTGATTTAATCTTGTAAATCATCATGTTTAAATGATTCATATTTTAATTTTTACATAAATCTATAATATTAGCATTTATCTTTAGGTATAATTTTGCTAATTTTTATTTGTCATTTTTATCTTAATTTCAAGAAATTAGTTTTGCAAAACGTAACAGTACAATTTTATTGTGCTTTGTTCATTTTGAAAATAAAATGGGCTGCATATGAAATATTATATGTGAAATTTTACAAGAATTAATTTCGATACCATCAGGAAAATGTGTGATGCGGCAGTAATGAGGACAATGCACTGGACAAGCGTAGTTAGTTTTTCTATAATTAGTGGTGAATTTGTTAAATCATAGTTTCAGTGACTATCCATATATATATTTATACATAATACTTAGTGTAGGTAACACTAATTATTCCTGAGAGAAAATGGACTCAATGACTAACTGGGTATTAATAAGGTACAGAACAAAGTACTATGGTTTTCTAATTTATGTCTGTTTATCTGCCCATGCGTCACAAAAAATTTCTAGATGACTAAAACAGTCATGAATTTGTTAAAGCATAGTTTCAGTGACATATCCATATATATATTTATACATAATATTTAGTTTAGGTAACATTAATTATTCTTGGGAGAAAATGGATTCAATGGGTATTAATAAGGTAGACTGTATGTCATTAAGCATTCGTGAAATTTTTGTATTGTGGTCGCCAATGTATTTTATTTGTTTCGTCATATAGAGTTTTCACCATTGTATTTATTGAAGTCTAAAAGAGAAATTTATGTTTCTTGATGTGACACCAGAATATTGAGGAAAACCTGTCAACCTTCTGACTGATATACACAAATTGTAACAAAGAACACATTTAGTATTTATACGGATGATTCTGTACAACAAATTGAGCAGAAATTTTAAGAAATATGAAAATTATTGACCATTTCTGAAAAAAATTCACAAAATTGTGATTTAAAAAAAATTTGTGATTTAATTCTTTTATGGAAACATGTTTCACAAATTTTTGCTATGATTACGTACGGTATATTAATGCATTAGACACTTGATACTTTACTATGATTACTTATGGTATATTAATGCATTAGACACTTGATACTTTAATATGATTACTTACGGTATATTATGAACTTCACCATGATTATGTACGGTATATTAATACATTATGCACATGAACATTTACAATTACACATGAAACGAACAAAATGTAGTTTTTAAACAAGTTTCTTTGGAACAAATCAATCGATGAAACTTCACAAACCAGCACCATATTTTACTTTCATGTTGTCTTCGATTATGAAGCAATTTTCTCCTAATCCAACACATAACAAACAAAACATTTAAATACACTAATTTACAAGGAAATCTTTGAAATTAAATTTTAAGTTTTCAACAGATTGTAGCAACACCCAGCGTAGTAGCGTTGCTCGAGAAGAACATTTCATTACCAGGGATAGCCGAAATTTGAAATAGGATGACGAGATAGATAGTCACGGATCCAATGAACTGTAATACAATACATAGGTATAAATATTTATTTATTTGCATTTATTTGTATATATACATCAAATCATGGAACAAGACCATTGTATGACTAGATATCATAAATCTCAAAAAAACATGAATAGCTTATAAATTAAATGTGCTTCAAGAATGTTTAAAACAATTAAAATCACATAGCCACATTCATAATAATTCACAAAGTAAGGTTAAGCAATTTCGTTTTGACACAAGTTTCGTAAACAAAATAAATATTAAAAATGAGTTTGCAGACGTTTGTAGTTTGATACGTTTATTTTGTGACGTACAAAGTGTATGGTAATTCTGAACAAATTAACAATCTTAATTTATAAGTTTTAGGATAATTTAAGCTATAGGCAAATATTTAATAAATGGTAAATTAATATTTACTACAAAATATAAATATTGTTAGTAAAATTTAGCATAATGTTAATATTGCAAATGACTTGCTATTCAGTAGTCATGTGACACATTTTCTTTTTTTTTAAACATTTTATTATATTTTTTTATTAAATTATAATTTTACAAATAAAAATGGTATTAATGTTATGAGCTTTATTCCCATCTAGACTTCTTGGCACTTCATTTTTTATTATATCTCAATTTCCAGATCGAATAGACAGACATATTATCTAAGCCAGAAGTTATAACAGTTAGGAAACCCAGTATGACCAACTTAATACGTTTTTTTTGGGCAAATATACATGCACATATGAGGTATTCGACTATTGAGGAGGAGGCAGGGATTTATAGAGGGAGAATGCCTGGGATGTGCTACACTGTTTCCAGAAGTTGACGTATTGTTTATGCATATTATTTTATAGTTACTTACTGTTTGTAGACTAATTTCGCAAAGATTATCGATCGAGGGACTAGTAGCTGAGTATTTGTAAGTCTATTAAGTTTGATTTTATTTTGCAGATGGAAGAAAAAGTGCGAAAATTATAAATTGTTTGCAAGTTATTAAAGTTAAAGTAGATTCTTGCTTTTGTCAGAATGTCCATTTTAAATAGAGATGTGTAATTATCTATAACTATGTTTCGCCGACTTTGAATACTATTTTTCAAAAATTTTGATCTCTATCAACAGTGGAAATTTTTTCCATACATAAATACCAAATAAACATTTATGTAAATTTTTGAATGATCCATTTTTTCACCCTCTGGCATGCATGATCGGTGGTTATATAGTGAAATTATTAAAAATTTTGGCCATTTGAGCAGCTTCCATACTGTTATTTCTTTAGAGGAAATTAGCTAATGTTATGATCCTTAATATCCTGAGTGAACATTGTGGTATAAGTTATACAGCTTTGTTATCAAGTCTAAATTTTTCGTAATTATTTAATAAAGTTTTTCTCTGCGAATTGATCCATTGGATCCAATGGATTGATCCAATTTTAGATGATTTGCAATGAATAGACTATAAATTTTATTTAATATAAGAGAAAATTAGAACTAGATTGCACCAGCTTTTGATAGATATTTTTTTTCATAACCTGATTTACTTGCCAAGATTGCTTGCATACAAAGTGAATTTTTGCAATGTGTTGTAACGCATGTAATTTGGAAGGAAATTAAAACTTACTAACACTTAGTAGAAATGGCTTGTTCAGTGTAAACATACCACATGCGCTGAAGCGAGGCGCAGAGTGTAACATTAGTAATGATAGCCGCTCCGCCTGAGGAAAAATACATTGTATACATGATTAACATTTTAACATATACGTTGTAGACTATTCATGAGTTTCATCAAAAAATAAAAGACATTGAAAAACCATAATTATATTTTGTTTAGCTTTGTGTCTATGTACTCAAATGCTTTTCTTTAAAAAATTGACTCACTTTTTATTGTTTTAACAGTGGTTTTTTATTTCTGGCAATATAAATAAAATAAATTTACTAAGGCTCATTGTTCGGTAGTCTAATATCATACACGAATGGTTCGGGTATGATATTAGACTACTCATGAGTACATGAAAGTTGGCAAATTAAATTACCTTTTGTATTACTTGTGGACTTATTCGCATGTTTATTATTTCATTTACTAAATGAGGCGTTTTGGCTGCCTGAAAAAACGAACAAAATGAATATTAGTTTTGTTATCTATTTGATTTTAAAGCAGGAGATACATTGTATGTTAATTACATAGTGGGTGATGTTATCTAGCTTAGCAATATTGTTCTTAGATGATTATGGAATTATTAACAGATGTACTGTAAATGTTACAGTAAATGAAATTGTTTACATACCTCTTCAGTCACATTGCTACAATTCTTGATAACAATGAAAACCGTCAAGAAAGCAAATAAAATTTCTTGCTGCGTATAAATGATAAAAAACCACATTTCTTCACTATCACCAAAATTATGCGTCGACAATACATGAATAAAATAAAATGAATTAAAGACTATTAAAGTAAAACAATTGAAGAGGTGGATTAAGTAAGATCGTCCACACTTGGTGTCCATACGTATTGTTAACTTATACAACAATGTGTATGTTTTGTAGCATACTTTTAGAGCTGCTTCCAATGATAAATTCTTATTTTCATCTTTAGGCGTAACAATAATTATGTTACTGTCTTGTTGAATATTTTCTCGATTGGTCTCTATCTTATATTTAAGCCTTCGTAATATATTATTAAGTCTTCGATGGCTAAGAGCAATACTGAAGCAACTAAAAATATTTCTGTTGACAAATATGTTCACAAACACAACAACAAATATCATATGAATAATTTTGAAGGCAGGCCGTCTTACATTCCAGTACATAAACGGTAAAAATAAACATATAAATCTGATTACGGTTAAAATAGCCTGCAAGCTCAAAATTAAACGAAAGTAACACTTGTCTTCTAAAGAAAACTTGTCTTGTCGTCTAAACTTGTCTTGTCGTCTAAATTTATTTAATTCTGCATCTATCATATAAGTCAATTTAACCAAATGATAACCAGACTGCTTGTTTTGGCTCAGGGCAATTTCCACAATTAACAAAACAGCAATGTATGTTTCAAAAAGTTCACTATAAGCGTAAATATCTGACTTGTAGATAAATGCAATTAAAGTCTCCTTGCAAGATATAGATAGCATGCTGCTTATTATGAACAAAGTTTGCAACGTAACACACCATACCATTACAGGTTTATTAAGTCTCGTCGTAAAATTGCTATTGCTGTCAAGTATAATTTCATATATGGAAAGGCCATAAATTTGAGACAATCTTTGAAAAGGTTTAAAGTTTTCAAAAAAAGCTTTTTTAGATTTAATAAATTCATTTTCTTCCCCCATCATTACATTACAGCTAATACGTTCTTCAAACAAATGATAAATTGGGTAAATCAATTTTGTTAAGAATGATAAAAGCTCTTAAGTAGAAAGTAAAGTGACTAATGACAATTAATCACTTAGTGGATAAATTGTCATTAGTCACTTTGTGACATATTATCTTGCCTATCAGCACGCAGAGTAAAGAAAATACTGTAATTATAACATGTTGTTTTATAACAATTATGAGGGGTCATCGAACAGCTTACATTCATTAGTTAATTATTAAGTATTGATTTTTTTTACATATGCTTTTCGCGGATATAGGTTTCATATTGAAAATTTATTCTCTCCCCTTATTTCTAAGCACATCACCGTCTCCGAACTAATGTCATTGGACTGTATCCATGTAAATGGCTTTTTGTTACAATTCTTTGACGGAGAGAATTTTGGAATCAATTGTGTCCTGATACTATGAAATCATACCTAATAGATTCCGTCAAAAGTCCCACTTTACCTATATTCGTGATTATTGTTCCTATACTCGTTATTTTATTTAATTTTATTTTCGTTCTTGGGTTGAGTGTGTCTGAAGATAGTTTTAAAATTTCTAGGGTTGTAGCAAGGAACGCTTATAACTTCATCATGTCCGTCAATCTATATTTCTACTGACATACAAATTGAAGGATTGATGTCAAAATTTCTATGGTTTCAGACCTATGAAATTTTGCATGTAGTTGCTATAGATAAAGATCTCAATTAGTAGCTTGAGTGCCTATCATGCCTTGGGCAGGATGCAGGACTGTGTGCAGATTGTACTCTGACAAATTCTGTGAATCAATGCGCCGTCATCATCAGTGATGAAACATTACTTATGCATGGGCGTGGAAAGCAGGGAATCGAAAATCACATCATGTCCTGAGATCGACAGTTAAACAGTTCGGCAGTCAAGCCGTTAGCATGTAAAATCAAATTTTATTGTGCTCATTCACGCATAGTTCCCCAACTTTATTCTGAAATATTTTTTTTTATTATCCATATTAATTACAGGTACCATATATTAATTAAAAGGTACCATGAATCTCAATTTATTTACCATTATTTACTTTTTTAATCAGAGATTGGAGAAGTCTGAAAAATTCTAGATTGATTAAACTGTCAATTAAAATTATTTTGATTGATTTGGATCAGCAATTTTAAAAAAATATGAACCCTATTTCCATTTTATTTATATTCCAATATGCACTTGTCGGTTTTATAATTGATTTCTGTTTTACGTTTTTATAATATGTAAAAGTAGTAATCTTCCCACCTAATTGTCATATGTCACTGGAAAAAATTGTTCCTATAGTCATGAATGTATCATGTATATGCAATTTTTTATGTAGATATATTAAAGTTCTAAAATAAACAAAATAAATAAGTTTAGAAATTATACAATTTATGCAAACAATGAAATATTACATTTTTAAAATCGCAATCATCGTTTAAAAAAAAGTGTAAAATTTAGACATAAAGATTTCAATTCACTCCACAAACATTTTGAGGTAAATGCTTTTGATTGAATGATTTCAGGGGTTGCGCAATTTAAAAATTTATAAATCAAATTATTACAATAACAATTAACAGTTTTTAAAACATACGTATTAACAATTTAGGGCATAAAGTTTCTAGAGTTGTGACATTTTATTTAAAATACTATCGGTTTTATTAAATACAACCTATTTGCCTTTTGACAAAATAAATGAACGCAATTATGTTTATAGGATAAAAAGTAAATTAGGTTTTATAGTATAGGAATGAGGGTAATTCAATGTTTAATTATTAAATTTTTATTTTTCATTCTCGTAATTACAACCTTTATTTACAAACTTTAATACGGTACTAAACTTCTATGGGGATAGTGAAAGATGTTATCCATAAATTTATTAGCGCCATCTAATGGTAAATCAATGAACTTTTGGTTACATATCTGACATTTTTTTGTGTAAAATTTATGTAGCATACATATTGGAATCAATCAAAATAATTTCTAATACCTAAATGTGGTGTTGTGCATTGTATAAAGACATGGACCAATACAGTATTTTGTTTTTTAAAAATCAAATCTTGTATTCACTTGGAAAATGACCCCTTTACATTTAAAGAAAGTAACTATCTTCTATCAATAAAACATTGCACTGATAATGACAAAAATATGTAATGAAAAGCTCTTTATCATGGTATTATCAAGCAAATTCAGCAAACATAAAAAAAAATAGTTATAGTAAAAATTGCATATTTCTTAAAAATAAAAGTTATTAGTTTACTTTATCTTTATTTGTTGCTATTTTCTTTAAAATCTAACATATTAAAATGGTTAGTTTCTCCAAAACTTATGAAATTATCTTCGCAACCAAAATTGGTAACAGTTTTCAAAAAATTTTAAAAAATCCTGGTATTTTTCAGTATTAAATTTAATATAGCCTTTAAATATTTTTTTTTCGATTGAGGATATAGCTTTCCTGTTAGAGTACCCGAGAAAAAATTGAATCTCTTCCAAAAATTATTTAATTTTAATAATTTTTTCTTCATAAAAACTTGTACAAGGGTAATAAAATACAAAGAAAATTATGGAAATATATATTGTGAACAAAAATTATAACGAAAACTGAAATCAAGGTCACATCGTATTTTTGTAGTCCGGTACATCCTCCTTATCAGCAAAACAATTGTTATCGTCACTATTATCACTATCACTAAAAATTTGCATTACGGCAAATTGTGAGTGCACCACAATGTCACTCCCACTATCACTTTCTTCACAACTTGAAAAACGATCATTTTCATTCGTATTATTTTCATATTCCGACATTATAGGCTAAAAATTTTCTTTTCCTGGATCCTTTTTATATTGTAATTACTAATAATATTATAATTTGATCTTTATGTAACACGTAGAAAGATAAAAATTAGCGATGCATGCGAACAACCTCCCCTACCACACGCTAAACAGCAACCGATTTTGCGAGCGCCGTCGCGCTCGCGGCAAATTTAGTTAGTACGTGCACAAGCGCGATGCGGTTCATCAGCACTCAAACGGTTAATATAGTTTGAATGGTTCACAGTTTCTATTTCAAATGACTTCTACCATAAAACCATATCTTTGTTAACATTCTTTTTTCTATTAGTAATAGCCTTTAACAAAGGATTCACAGGAAGGAAATCGTGTTTGGAAAACTTGTTGCAAATAAACTTATTCTTATGCTGACAATTCTACATCATATTGATGTCTTGATCTACATAAAGAGGCTTTTGTGTTTTTAATGCACACTTCGGTTTTCTGTATTCCGAATTATTTAGTAGAAAGGTACGACCTAGTTATATGAATTGCACAGTACATTTTTGTAACTTTTCAGAGGTTAGGTATACAATAAAACTAACTACATGCTTTATTTTGAATTTCACATGAATCAGTCCACAGAATGAATTAAATAATTTTGCCGACTATTACCTAAATTATTGAAAACTAAATACATATATTAAAATATTCTTGATTGTTACTAGTTCAATGAATTCCTAAATTATACAGCAAATAATGTTTTGTAAGTCTTGATAAACTATTTGTTTTTTATGCCTGAAGTGAGTGTTCAACGTCTTGTTTCCATATCCTTCATCATTTGTTCCCTGAGGGTTTTGGCATGAACTAATCATTGAGTTGTGCTCAGCTTTTCTGTCTTCAAAATTTTTAAACATTAAATCTATTGCAAAATATTAGATATTGCTCGGGGTTTTTTTTAAATCTAAATAAAATTTGGTAAAAATTCTTTTAAAATATGAATGCTTCAACTATTCACGGTATCATTCTTTGTGTAAATCATAGACCAGAGAGAGAATTAAATTAAGTGGGCCTTTATTATGGAGAAATAATTTATTTTTCAATAAATACTGCTTTTTATTTTCAACATTTTCTCAATTACGTAAACAGAACCGACATGAAAAACAACTTAAGAAGAACATTGTATAGCCAATACCTAGATTTTCCTTTCACAATTTAAGGTGGGATAAGTATGAAAAAAATTTATTGATTATAATCATTTTATGAACAGTATTTTTATATAGTAAACAGTATGTTTATAGAGTAAACAACATAAATAACAATATTTTCATAAAGTGTTTTGAAATACTTAATATCTTTAAATAAATAGGAGAATAATTTTTTTTTGTACAATCTTATAGAATATATCCCTTTGAAAGCCAAATTATTCATAAGTTGATATTTTATAGATTGACATCTTGCCTAACCTTTTGAGTTTGATAAACATCTTATTTAACACCTCTGTAATTTTGCCGTTATAATTTTTTGAAAATGTGTGATTTTGTTTTTCTTTCAAAGTCAAAATTAAGATGATTTTTCGCTGGGAAAAATCATTTCTTTTATATTTATGTCTAATTAGTGAACATCATTTTTTATGACAGTTGCAAAGGTCATATTTTATAAAAACTTTTCCTTATAAATTTTTGTTTCTTACAGAAAGGGGGAAATTTTCCTTTTCTTGTTTTCATTATATTTTATACTCATAACTACATATATATGGTACAAATGCTTTACAAAAATAAAAAAACAAAAAAATTCATTACAATAATATCAACACTTTCGGAGTTACTCATTATTTTATACACATAGTGCGAGTGCCGAAGTTATGTGAATGTCACGAGGGGTCAAATTATGATTTAGTGATATAAAATTTACTATTAAAGATATACTCTGGAGTGATGTAGAATTTAGAATGAATGATTTCCAATTATTGGTTGTTTTAAATCAAATGAATCAAGAATCGATGTAACTACACAAAAACATATTATTAAAATCAGCCAAGATAATTTGGGCTTTATGTACAAAATTATTTATTTATATACACACTTACATGTATAGTACTATTGTTTAGCACTGAAAACTTATTTGTTATGGAAAACCGTATCCAGTTAAATATAGGTATATGTTACAAAATATTTTACAACTCTTTGTAAAAAATTGTTGTCCACAATAGTATTTTTATTTAAACAGGTGCAGTTAATATTTTTAAACGAATTCAAGATTTAACTTCAAACTTAAAATTTTAATTCACAAACAAAATATTTTCCTTTTTAAAAATTTACAGTTTACAGGCTATATACAAAGGCCAACGATACATCTGTGTTTAATATTTAGCTGTGGGTCTTACGGCATTTTGAGATATGAGGGGGCAATTTTAAAGATTCATTCTGAGTCCCAAAAGGCTGTCGCCATGATTTTTCTAGCCGACTGTGACCTTAAACTTCTTGGTTTCTGCATAGAGTTCTATTTAGACTCAGGTTCGTAAAGATGAACCCAGTAATAATTTTACTTAATAGTTCATTCTTGTCACCTCTACAGAGATCCAAAAACGCGTAAGAACACTCCACGTGATGTTGTTTTTGAAGTGGAGTAAGCATTCTTTGCATCTACCTTGCGCTGATCTTATTCATCCCAAGATGATTGTGAAAAGTTCATTCTGCTCCGAACATTTCTGCAAGCTGTTTTCTCTTTAGATTAATATTAATTTTTAACTTTTTGTCATTTTTATGGGCCGTCCGGGCTATGGGTCGCCTTTAAGCGAGTCCTTGTTTTAAGGTACCATGCCACTTATAAATCATGGTTTTACCCAGGCAACAATCCCTGTAAATGGATGCCACCTCTTCCACTATGGTTTGAATTAACTTTCCTTGCTTGTTAAGAAACTTTATAACAGGGCAGTACTCGATTTTTTCCATATTTCTCACTTTCTTCCCAAATGAGTTGTTTAGTCGATGAAGGTTCAAAGACTAATGGCCCGATTAAAATAAAACTTGCTATTTATACTAATAACGAGTCACTGAACTTGTTACGCTTCATAAAAGTACCCTCACCAATGACCTAATTACCAATTTCGTGAACTTAAAAATGCTCCCTCATAGTTCCAAGCTATAGCAAAAAAGGATAGGACAAATAATTTAAAAATTATTTTGTAGAATGTCTAAATAATTTTTAACTTATATGTTCTATCTTTTTTTGCTATAGCTTCGAAGTATCTGTGAATGTCCTAAGATACATAGCTAAACATTATGCAGAGGTAATAATTAAGTAACAATGAAATTGCATTTTGCATGTGCATCAAGCATGTTTATCAAACCACAAATTAATTATCTTCATACAATATCAATACAGTCAAATTTGTATAATGGATGTTGTTTTTATAGCCTTTTATCAAATGGATAAGTAAATATTTATCCATTTGATAAAAGGCTATAAAAATAATAACCGTTTTTAAACTTCCTTGAATTGTACCATCAATGAGTAAAGTTGTAATTGAACTTTTTTCTATCACTGCTATGTGAACCCGATAACATAAACTTGAATTAAACGTTTATATTAAAGGAAATTAAACATTATTTTATTTATATTGTATTAATGTTACCCACCGTTTTCAGTCACGTGGAAAAGGGAAAATTATCCTGTAATTCAAAAATTATTTGTAAGATTAAGACTATTTTCTTCATCTTTTATGTAAATGTACATGCATTTGTATATTTGTAATCTTATCTCTAATATAGTGCTTTCCAGGATAAAAAATATCCTATGTTCATTTTTATTACACAGGCTACATTAATACAATATTTCACAGAGATCGGTAGATATTTGAGATATGAAAGTGAAACAGACAAATAAACAAAAAAACTTCTTTTCACATTTATAATATTACTTAGGACTAATTATGATGAGACAATGCTATGTTTTATCACTGGCATTTTTATTTGCTGTTTGGCTGACTATACAGGTGGTTAGAAACGAAGAGGTTAAAGAAGACTTTTGAATTTAGAATAATCATTTATACTTTGAACTGACAGTTAAAGGTGAACATTTAAGATTCTAAAAACGTTTTCCCAAAATTGAGTTTAATCAGCTTTAATTTTTTAAAACAAAGAAAATATTTGGTTGTAGTTAACCTCAGACATTTGTGAAATGTCAATTGAAAGTGTCATCGCTGTTTCCGTGGACAAATTACTTAGATTACTTTGCAATAAACAATTGAGTTTATTTCTATAATTTTGGTAAAACTTAATGATAATTTTTATATTGTATTTTAATAGTAGTATTATGAAATGATGTACAATTGCTAATGTTACATAATTAATTTGAAACAGTATAGAATGCAATGTACTGTACAAATTTTTTTTTAAGTTCAAGTTTTTCAAACGTTTTAGCGTTAAATCAGTTCAGAAGGCATTATAAAAATATGTAACTGAAGTATACAAACTGAAATGAAGGTAACGTACTCTTCTACAATAATTGATGTACAAATTCGTACCATGTGATTTTGCATGTTATATTGTTATTTTGCATGTTATCCAAAAAACATGCTGACATTCACCGTGTCTAAAAGTTTTGAAAACACAGAAGGTATTGTATATATATATATATATATATATATATATATACATATATATATACATATATATATATATATATACATATATATATATATATATATATAATCTCAAAAAAATAATCTCAGTGAATTATTTTGATTACAACGAGCTTTGTAGTTATTCAATTGTTACCTTAATAATTCTATTCGATTTTCATAACATTGCATTTCTTAAATATTATTTTTCTGAATGAATATATATAAAGCAAATATTAAAATATTGTAATTCATAAGAAAAAGTACCAAATTATATAAAATTAATCTAACATATTGTAGCGACACCCAGCGTAGTGGCATTGCTCGAAAAGAGGCCTTCGTTACCAGGAACAGCAGAAATTTGCATGAGAATGATGAGATATGTACAGATCCAATAAACTGTAATATATACAACTATGAACATTTATATATCAAAGTGTTGGAACATAGCAAGAATGTGAACAGGCAGAATCAGAAATATAAAAAGTCGTTAAAATAAATATGAAATAACTAGCGTGACCCGTGCGAAGTCTTCGCATTATTTATTCCATTATGAAGCTCAGATGACAGATCAAACAAATATTTTACTAAAATTGACATATAGAGGCGCAAGTATCAAAACCATTGAGCTAAAGCGCCACTTTATTTATACGTGAGTGGATTTGAAATTAAACAAAAATTTTACCGACCGTCAATCATATTGACGTTGAGCCGTTAGATGGCAGCATTTCTGTTTTGTGTATATAATTTTAATAATTAATTAATTTGCGAAAACAAGAGCAACAATAAATTTTTTAGTTGTGGATGCCGGTAGAGCAAGCAATTATCTATAAAATGATATATAATTTATGTGGATTAGTTGTGAGGTTTTTTCTAAAAAGGGTGAGTAACATCTTAACCTTAGCGTATTAATATATATGATGATGATGTTTAAAATTTGCTTCATACAAACTCTGAACTCTGGAAAACTGTTAAACAGTGTTAAAACTTAAGAGTTAAAATTAACTATCACTTTTTATCATAGGCTAACTTCATATGTTAAATAATAGTTATAAATATTAATAAAGTTACATCACATGTATATCATTAGCTAGATATAATAAAATAGATCTAGTTTTTTGGGTGAGAGAAGTGATTTATATCCGAACAATCCTGAGTAGACACTTCAGATACCTAAAGAGACAGTTCTAGATAGATTTAAATGAGTAAAAATTGACATTTAACAAATACTACACTAGCATAATTTCTAATGATTTACACTGAATGAGAAAACACTTTGGAAACTAATAAATGTATCACGAGAAATATGAGGTCAATATTATAATATACTCACACTCAGTAGAAATGGCATATCCAGGCTAAACATGCCACATGCACTGAAGCGAGGTGAATAGTGTAATGTTAACAAAGAAAGCTGTTCCGCCTGTGAAAAATATTTTTTAATAATGATTAATGAATAAGATGAACACATACTGAAGAACACAAAAACATAAATTATACGTCGTGTACAATTCCATTGAAACATAAAAGGTTAATTAAACATTTTTGTTTATGAACTATATTTATTTGAAGCTATAAACCATATTATATTTAACTTGCCTTTTGTATAAAAACTACCCGGAATCATTAAAAAAAATTGTCCGCTGAAAAGGAATTGGTAAACTTTTTTGTTAAGTTGGTAGAACCTTTTTTATTTACAAAGCTAATCTTAAGCGAGATCTGTTGACTAGTGTTTTTACAGCAGGTGTCATAATAGGTCAACCACAAAGTTGCTTTGCAAATTTTAATATGGATAAATTATTTGTGCTGAATCTTTAAAAATGTTAAAAAAGGTCTTGGTTGACTCAAGTATGTTGAAAACACAGGCATGTGAGTGGTACAAATCGTTCAAAGAGGGGTATGAAGTAGTCGAAGATTTGCCTTGCCTTGGACCACCTTCAACGTCTATTACTGATGATACGATTGAAAAAATCAAACAATTTGTGTTTAATAATTGTTTTTTTTATTTGTTGTTTTAGAATTAGAGAGTTGTCTTGGCTCTGCACAAGCCTGGGATAAGGGCAGTTGCAGTACTGTTAGATAATAATGAAATATGCATATCATTAATTTTCAATTATATCAATTATCAGATAAACATGGTTCTTAAAGTTTACTTAAAAAACTGCATTGAATGCCTTCAAAATCAGTTAATTAATTTAGAAGATATTGCCTTAAAAAGTTTTCAAAAAAGTGTGTTTCAAATGTCTCAAATATCTTTCAAATATCTTGATGGAGCAATATTTTCGAATAAACATTATTTCTTGCACAAAAAGAGCATCGAATCCCTCAATTCAGTTAATCACTCGGCAAATACAGTTTTTCAAAAACATAATAAAAGCACCATTATGAACGAGAAAATGAACAAAAAAATCATATTCTTGAGCTCGAAGAGTTCAATAATTACGATCAAAAATATTTTTGAATGCTTTGAGCTCGAAAATAGTGCAAAATTTGAAAGATGGTCTCAAGGTCCACCATTTTGCAAATTTTTCCATTTCATTTCTCTCCAAGTATATAAGAATCATTTTACATGTGGGGTCAGGGGCCCGCGCAGGCTAGGCCCTGTTGACAAACGTCAACTCAACTATATAACTAGTCCGACATTGAGCGCGATTTAAGGGCCATACCATTTCCAAGCATAGGTCTGACGTTATCACAGTTGTATTGCAAACAATGGGGATTACTTTAAAGGTGACGAAATAAATTTTGGTGAATAAACTTAAATTTGTGGGTTTTTTTAAAGATACCGGGTAGTTTTTATACAGAATGTGTATAAAATGCCTAATCTTTTTTAGAATTTTTATTAATAATTGAGGAGAGAATTATTTAAAAATGTAAACTCCATTATTTTTTTATGGTAATCAACTTAGCGGGGCTTGACATTTAATATGTCTTCATAATAAAAAAAAATAATATGGTTTTCTACAAATTTGATACCTTTTTATGTTTTATATGATAGCATTCCTTATACAAGCATTTAAAATTTAAGTATAACCAATAATAGTCTTTGTTTTTATAGATTTATATTACTATGGAATCAGTACAAAAACCATTGATTAAAGAATGGTTTTTGTACTGATTCCATAGTAATATAATCTCATAATATGTACAAATTTTGTCTTTTCCATTAAATTAAGTTGGAATTAAATATACTTTACAATAGACTATAGACTATTGTAATTACAAGAAATATTTTTTTATTAAAGAAAAATATTTGAAAATTAATTGGACACCTGATTGGCTCATTTAAAAGGAAATTAATAAGACAACACCACAATTTAATAAAAAAAGGAAAGTAACATCAAACATTTCTAAAATGGAAAACTTTCCACAAATTTTATGGCTCAATTTTAGTCTAAAAGTAAATACTGACTCTAATACACAGAACGTAGCTTTCTCCCGCACTTTCCACCACCTGCACATTCAAATCGACTACAATTTCTACAAATATTCCGTTGTATATGACATCACATATATTTCATTGTGATTAACATTTTATGAATTTCATGTTTTCTTCCATCTCCAAATACAGTATAGGTTTTTCACTTTTTAAATTTTATTTTTTTTTCATAAAGAAGGCAAGTCAGATATGATATAAAACAGTAGGATGGTGAGTACAAAATAACAAAAAAGTTTCACAGCTGATAAAAGCACACTAAGTATTTTTAAAACTGTAATACTTATTTACTAACTTTGGATGCTAAGTTATCTACAAATCTTTAAACATAAACAGCTTTTAAAAGATGAGATATGTCTTTAATAAAAAATAAACAGATGATATCTCTTTACAATTTTACAAGCAATAAAAGCTCTTAATTATAAATGTTTAAGAAACTGGTTGTTATTTAGATTTCTCTTAAAAAACTAGTTGTATTTTTCAATGGCGCACAGTGCATCATGGCAATTATATGTAGTTTAGCCTGAACATCTCATATATATATATATGTATATATATGTATATATATATATAAATATACATATATATATATACATATATATATATATATATATATATATATATATATATATATATATATATATATATAATACATTTATGAATATTTAATTTATGATATTGTAAACACATAAGCTTGAACGCACAAATTGAATGTTACCAGTATACATAATTTTAAATGAAACGTATGCCTGCCTTGTGACTATTAAATAGCACTGAATATCGCATCGCAAAAGTTTTCTTTAAGAAACTAAAATTAATTGTCATTTCAAGGGCCAATTTACAGGGAGAAAATAAGCCGTAACTTGCCAGCTTACTTTTGGCTATATTCATAGTGAAATAATCCGTGTTTTGTTATATTCAAAGTGAAACAACACACACACACAGAATCACTGTGTAAAGATGTGTCATATGTCATCCGAACTTACTGACTTCTATTATGCTGCGTACTAATAAAATAGAGGTTAGTAGCTGAAGTAAATAAATTTTAATGAAATCATTTTTTGTAAAAATATCTAGTTTTCAATTTTATAAGTATACCTATTACATTTTTTCAGTGAACTTCATTCAATGAGTTGGTTATCGTGATGCCCGTTTCCTGTTTATATTTTATTAGTTTATTATTGTGAATATGTATTTTCATCATGACAGTTTAAAACATATAGCAGGACATATAAAAAAATAATTCATAACATATTAATGCAAAGCGTGGCTGTGGTGATCATCAACGTGTTTGTCTGGTTCACAATTTAACATAATTTACATTAATATATGTACATACGGGGTATAGTTTTTGAACTTTGGTCATCGAAAATGTTGACTTAGTAAGAAAGTGAAGCAAGAAGCTTAAAACTGGCAAGAATTAGATTGGTAAGAAATTTGATAAGAAGTGCCTCTCTTAGTAGTTTGTCCTACCCAAAAAGCACTGCACACCATTAATATTTTTTTTATAAAATTACGGAGTCACATGCACAGAAAAATGTTTGGTGTAGCCTGTATAACCATATCCACTCAAAAATGTCAATTTTTGCTCAAAAATAATTTTTCTCGTAATAATGGAATATCTCGTTAGAAATTTGTGAATTGGTTATTGAATAAAATATAAATTAGAAAATAGGTACTTAAATAAGAGGTTACATAATTACAAATGTACATTGCGAAAATGACATTTTATCAGTCATTACCTTCTGTGTAGCTTGTGGGCTTAAATCCATATTTATTAAGTCATTTACTAAATTAGGTGTTTTCATTGCCTGCAAAAAAACAAGCAAAAAATATAAATATTGAAACATAATGAAGAATCTGCCACCTAGTTTTGTTAATATTATTCTCGCGTGATTGATGGTAAATGTTTTTTTTGCAGTTTCCAATCTTAATTCAAATCACATCAAGTTATAGACATGCGTGAATTAAGAAACTGGAAATTCATTCCTCCTATCCTCTTTAATAACCTTGAAAATGATGTATCATTTAAAAGGCATCTATATAAAGGGTACACTGAACATATACTTTTAACATAGATGTATGAATTATAAAATCATTACTATAAGCATTCATCCAACAATAAGTCATGTCTAGTCAACAAATGTCAAAATAGACTTTTTGCAAAAATTAATGCTTAGGTTTAATGTAAATTGAACGAAATCGTTAATTTCAACATTATTATTACAAAGAAAATTTAAAAGAATATTTTTCTATAGGTCAAATCATCCTCAATAAGCTTTTTGAAGAATTTCAGAGTAACATGAGAACAGCAAATGTGAGCAAAAACTACCTTACAAATGGAATAGTAATATTGTCACTATGTAAAGCAATACCTACTTTATTGTTGTTAATGTAGGATTTATATTTCACAAACTTTTTTATTTTATTAATTTATATAATATACATTTTATCGAAATAAACATTTCTTTTTTAATTTTACTATATTTTGTGTAGATATCACCACTTTGATTAACTGTTGGGACAGGGAATTACAAAACTTACAATAAAGATATTAATTTATTATACTAAATATTGAATTCTTAAGATATTTTTCCAATGAAAAGATAGGAGTCTAAAGGTGCAATTTCAAAATTAAAAGAAAACTATCCCTTGGCAGGGCTTTACTGCAGCATAAGTGATGTTGTTAAATCTGAAACTTTCTGAATTGATTTCATAAAAAATCAAAAATAAATTATCAATTTACTTGAAATTTGTTTTTTGTACTTTTTCCTAGCCATAGTTTAATAACATAATTTATGTTAACAATCCTCATATTTTATATGAACAAATTAAATTCTAAAATGGAAAATAAACCTAGTAATTTGATTTGACTGGTTTATTCATAGTTTATCTTATTTGTTACGCTAATGTGACCAGATACACAATAGAAGTGAAAATTAAAATTTTATTTCGTTTAATTTAATTCAATTTACTGATTGCGTAACAACGTGTAAATATAAATTGAAAAATGCTATTTACCTCTTCAGCCACTTTACTGCAATTCTTGATAACAACAAAAACGGTTAGGAAGGCAAATAAAATTTCTTGCTGTGAGTAAGTAATGAAAAACCACATTTCTGCACTGTTGCCAAAATTATGCGTCGATAATACATGAATAAAATAAAATGTATTGAATACTATTAAGCCGAAACAATTGAAAAGGTGAATCAAGTACGATCGTCCACATATCGTATCCATGTGCAACATTACCTTGTAGAGGAATACGTATATATCATAACATTCTGTCAAAGCTTCTTCCAATTTATAATTTTTCTGTGGATATTTAGGTATAACTTTAATTATGTTAGTGCCATGTCGAGTTTTTCCCAGTGTCACTGTTTTAGATTTAAGCTTTTGTAAAATATTATTGAGTTTACTGTGGTCTCTAGTCATGTTAAGGCATCCGAAAATATTTCTGCTGAGAAATACATTCATATACAAAACAACAAACATCGTGTGAATAATTTTATAAATGGGCAGTTTTATGTTCCAGTACATAAATGGTAAAAATAAACCGATAAATCTGATTGTGGTTAACGTAGCTTGCGAACATAAAATTAAGCGATAATAATATTTTCTCTCTTCTGGTTTCTCACTTTCACCAAATTTTTTAAATTCTCTATCTACCATATAATTCAATCTAATTAATTGGAAATTTGACTTTTTGTTTTGACTGAAGGCAATCTCCAGTACTAATAAAATTGCAAGGCAAGTTTCCAAATGTTCACTGTAAGCGTAAATATCCGACTTGTAGATGAACGCAATCAAAGTCTCCTTGTAAGATATGGATAGTGCACTGAATATTTTGAATAAACTTTGCAGCGTAATGCACCATATCATTACCAGTTTGTTCAATTTTGTCGTAAGTATACCATTGCTGTCGAGTATAATTTCATGCATGGAAAAACCATAAAATTGTGACAATTTTTCAAATGGTTTCACGCTTTCAAGAAAAGCAGTAGCTTTAGTAAATTCGGTTTTGTTTTCCATTTTGTGGTTATATCTGACAGCTTTTCGAAATCAATATTAAGCTATTGAAATAATTTTACTAGAGTTTGATAAACAATCTTGAGTAGGAAAAAGATAATGCGATTACTTAGTGGATTAATCGTCAATTGTCATTTGTCACTTGTGATGTATTACTGTATATATTAGCATCCACAATAATGAAATACGATAATTAAAGTGTCACACTATTTTATAATTCATATAATTAAAAAGCCATAATGAAGAGTTTTAAACATTATTAAACACCACACAAACATAAATTAATATTATGTAATTCATAAATCATAAATGAATGTGTTGATGACGAATGAAAAAATTAACTTACTTTTGCTGTAAAATGTATATCAATGTTTAACAGTGTATTACATGCAGTGGGATATATACAAACCTGGAATAATCTCAAATACAGAGTAACGCTACCATTTTTTATCACTGCGCAAATAGAAGTCCTCGTAATGGTAGTCCTCGTTACCTCAAGCATATTTCAGAAAATATTTTTTAAAACAAATTTTTAAATTAATTCTATATTTAGTTCATTAAACTTGGAGATAACAATGTCATTAATTACTTTTAATGAGTGAACATATTAGTTCATTGGATTTCAAATTAAAAGTATTAATGTTTAACAGTGTATTACATGCAGTGGGATAAATACAAACCTGGAATAATCTCAAATACAGAGTAACGCTACCATTTTTTATCACTGCGCAAATAGAAGTCCTCGTAATGGTAGTCTTCGTTACCTCAAGCATATTTCAGAAAATATTTTTTAAAACAAATTTTTAAATTAATTCTATATTTAGTTCATTAAACTTGGAGATAACAATGTCATTAATTACTTTTAATGAGTGAACATATTAGTTCATTGGATTTCAAATTAAAAAGTATACTCCTAATAATAATACCCCTCAAACTATAACCTTTTCCTACCCTAACAGGTTGCTGTTTTGTTTTTGCTTCATTAAAATTTAAAATAATTCTGTATTTTTCATACTTATATCTACATAAATAACCTTGTCTTTTTTCGTATCAATAATAACCAATTATTGATAGTTTACCACAGTAATTGGTATTCTCACTTCATTCATTATTCTTGGTTATAAGAGATTATTCTTGCAGCAATAATTGTATACTTAGTTTCCACAGCTTGCATTAGGATGTTATTAATAAATAAATTAATTAATGAATAAAATTATATATTCATTTTAAACAAGTACCTTTACGTTCATATAAAGTTTCACAAATACTACTAAAAGCTAAACTTGACATAACAGAAACTTTGTTACGATAATAATACTTTCTAATACATCACATAAATTTATTACCTATATGTGTGGTGTATAAATTTATTACCTATATGTACAAATAAATGCCGCTTAAGGAGTTAGTATGTTTAAAGAGAGCTTAAAATATGGAATTTGTGCAAAAAGCAAGCTTGAGACAATTTCATAACAGGTTGATATTAACATGATTTTCCATTCCCCGACTGTGCCGGGCACATACAGTGCATACTTTGTACACCTACATTTTATTAAAAGAAATAAGAGGTAGTATTTAAGTGTACTGTTTAGAATTGTAAACCGCAGCAGCAGCATATTTAAGTGTATTGTTTAGAATTTATTTTACATTAAACATACACAATCACATGTTTATGTTTAATATAAAATAACAACGTAATCAAATGTTTTTGTTGTATTTTATCTTGTATCAAACTTTTTCTCTTCACTATGAACAAAATTAAAAATATGTTTTATTTTGTAACTAGATAACATGTATTATAAATATATTAATTAATATTTATAATAAATGAATATAAAACAATTATAATAAAATTAACGACTTTGTCCTTTTAACTGTGACAAAGGATTGTATTTGATGATAGATTAAAAACATAAATCTTACCTTCCTTCGCTTCTTGAAAGGAGGGAAAATAATTTATTCAAACCCACCTCAGGCAGGATTAGACTAAACGGTGGGAATGTTAAAAATAACTAGTAGTAGAAAATTAAACCATTTGAGGCCATTTATTTATATGGGAGGTTTTAATGAAAAATGTCATTACAGCCACATGGACACATTAAGTAATATTTTTGCAATAAATGGTTTATTTTGTTTTTTTAATGTCAGCACAACTTAATAACAATTTTTATATTGTATTTTAATAACAATATCAAAAATGATAAAATAGACAAAGTTACATATAAAGACTTTTACAAAAATATAAGTGCAATTCATTTTAAAACAATTCGTTTGAAATCATAGCAATGTTGTGAAATATGACTACTTGTGATAATCTTTATTCAGTATTTATAATTTTAACAATTTTTATGACAAACTGTGAATTTTTATGACAATTTAATGACAAACTGTAAGTTTGTCATTTGACTGAATAAATATAGGTTTACATAGGGTGTTACACATTTTATCTCAAATATCATTATCAATTAATTAATTAAAACACCAATTTAATTAAAAATCGTGAAAGAAAAACTTATCTCATACATTATGATTTTTACAAAATCTAATTTTTTTAAATTTTTTATGAATAGAAAGAGCATAACGTGATATACACTGTTAATAAAAAGAGTATGACTAGATGAGTCGTGACTATTTTGACTAGTCATCCAAAACCATTCCAAAACCAGTCTTCTACTCAATTTGATGTTTTTGTGAGATTAACATCTCATTAGGTAACATTTAATGTACTTAAAATTTTATTAAAACTATTGGTCCCTCAAATGGACAATTTAGCTGTATTATTTAAAAATAATTTCTTTTTTCATAAAATCATTTAAATAAATTAGTGCTAAATGAAAATATAATTATAATAATACCTTCAAGTATAGTTATAGTGCACCATGTACCAAATCACAACTTGAAAAGAGTTGTTTTATAAATAAAGTAAATGAAAATTTGCTAAATATGTACAAATATTAAAAAAAGTTACTCTCCTATTTCATTCTCCTATTTCTTTCACTAGTTTGTCAATGAAAAACAAATCTGCCAAAAACTGAATATAATAAAGGTCCCATCAAGTTTTTCATTCAGAAATATGGGAAATCAACATTAGATAGTTTTCTTATTAGTTTTGTTTAATGGCCTACCAGTAATTTGTTACTACTCTTAAAAATATACGTGAATTATTTTAGCTGTAACATAACAAAACATCACTTTTTAAATTGTGATTGAGTTCATAATGCACTTCAGGTATCCCTTTCACATATTGCAATGATGCCCCATTCTCAGCTTTGTCATATGACCGCAGTGCAAGTGGCTAGAGTATTCAATATTATGAATTAATATTAATAATATCATTTGAAGATTAATATTTTTTAAAAATCAATCAAGGTTAATATCATTTTTATCAAATGTGGCAAACATAGCGTTAATTTAAAAGATCAATTTACTATTTTAATGCTAGATATTTGGTCATGGCAAAAGAACTGTATGATACTAAATAATTTTACAGCCACGTGATATTTGATCTTGCTTTCTTGTGATTACGTGTAGCTTATTAATACGTCATTATACATGTGACACGTAAAAGATTTATGTAATTAAAAATTAACAATATATATTATTAACTAATTTTGTTTCCATGAATTATTAATTATATTTTTAATTATTTCTATTGCTAACCATACTTTTGTGCAGCCAACCGTACACTGTGCTCTAATAATTTTGCATTTACACAACGCTTTGCATTTTGAAACACTGTTTTCCTAAATTGAAAAAGAAAATTCCACAGTTTCCACAAAATGGTTCTAGCATATAGTAGCAACTCCCAGCGTAGTGGCATTGCTTGAGAATAGATTTTCATTACCAGGAACAGCAGAAATTTGCAACAGAACAATGAGATATGTGGTCACAGAACCAATAAACTGTAATAAAAACAATTTTAATTATTTATTTATATAAGACAGGTGAAAGTTTAAAATGGGTGCAGATATATACTGATTGACAACATAGAAAAAACAGACATGGAGTTATATAAATAAGTTTTTCAAATTCTCTAATGGATCGCCAAAATACATAATAAGAGAACATCTGGCTCAAATAAGAGAAAAAAACAAGTAAAACACAATGTTGAAGTGCACTATTGGTATATTAAGTTAATGTTTGTATTTGATAAGCCCAATGAAACAAGATGTATGTTTCAGAATCTTTTTTGAGGTTACTATTTCGGAAGTGATTCATATTTTACCTAATCTCGAATATACCTTCGGTTATCAGTAGATAAAGTTCTAGATAGGCTTAAAGTTTAAAAGCAATAACTATGATATAAGTTATATTATCTTATGGTCTACTTTGAGTCCGAAAATATCTAATAAACTATAAGTGTATCACATTAAATATAAAGTCACTATTATAATATACTCACACTCAGTAGAAATGGCATGTCCAGTCTAAACATACCACACGCACTGAACCGAGGTGTACAGTGTAACATTAGCAATGAAAGTTGTTCCGCCTGGGAAAATATATTTTCAGTAAAGATTAATAAATAACGTGAAAACAAATATTAGAATGTATAAAAATATATAATGTATGTTCCATCGAACAATAAAAAATTTTTTTCAACATTTTAAGCAAACTTTATCCGTAATTCTCAGAAATTCATTTCACTTGCGATAAACACATAATTTTTTAGAATTTTTCTTTTATTAAGAGGCAACACTTCTTTAGATACCTATAATTCTAAAATTTTTTTTAGTGATAAAGCATGGTTAAATTCATTTCTATGGTTTTATTGTACAATGAAAAAAGTATACATCACATCTTTTTTTAAATAACAATTTTATAATAACGGTGCTGGCAGCTATCTTGGAAGTTGAGCCAAGGCTAATACTATATTTTCCGCACCCTTCTTCCCACAAAAGAAGTAATTTGATTCCTTTAATCTTCATGAAAAGAACAAGGAAATTATGTGTAGTATTAAAAAAATATTCACTTTGAAATTGAAATAATTGAAAATATTTATGGAAAAAAGTAAACTGATCAATGAATGGGTATGTACTTCTGTTGATAATTCAATTACGGAGATTCTGTTTAAATTTAGTAATATTGCAAACTGAGGAAAATATGTAGATTTTATTATACATCCTTTGCCAACAAAAATTTAATATTTAATATTTTTATAAATTTTTACTTTATCTACTTCTAGTTTGCTATTTTAGAATTATATAATTGGTTTTTCAACATTCTATTTTCTATTTTTTCTTTTTGTCCTACTTTATATACTGGTGAGCTTTTTAGCAGCTTCCGTCATTTCCGATACCTTAATGCATTTCACATCAGCTTCTACGCAAAAATTATTATATGCCAAGTCAATCGTGAGTCCCAGGATCTACATTAACCCCATTACCCTCAAGATGTCTTCGTAACAAAATACTGTTTTACTGTTAGAAAAAGTTTTGGGAGCAAGGAATCACATAGTTGTATTGTAATTCTCATTCGTGTTACATATGTGACCTTCTAAACAATGTCCCGGTAAATTGTTGCTGCTTAGTTCTTCTTTGATTGTTTGTAACAGTCTTGAAAATGGAGTTCACTAAAACTGGCTTGTGCTAATAAGAATTCAGAGGCTTTAAATCTTTCTCTTTTGCCAAGAACTCTGGAAATATGAAGTAGTTGGATATTTACAGTTTGAAGGCTTTTCATTCGTCAAAATCTTCGTAAAGATTCGGAAAGATATTGTTCCACATTTTATATATACACATGTGTTTCTACAAAATAATATATATATACATATATATATATATATATATATATGTATATATATATATCTATATATATATATATATATACATATATACATATATATATATATATATATATATATATACATATATATATGGTCACATCAGATTGCCAAACCATAATATATGGTTAAAATGTCAATAAAAAACTATAAACAAATCCATAGAAGTACAAAACTTTCCATGACAAGCTGGGAAATACCAAAGAAGTTGATAATATGGTAACCAGCCAATTTGTATCACCAATGTTATTCTATATCTTCAATATTCTCACATAACTTTAGTTTTTTTGGCAGCGTCATAAACCGGTTTCAGCTTCAAACCTATTAAAACATTTATTGTTTCGCAATCCGATGCATCCTGAAATACACCGAGAATTTTATTATCGTAGCTTTTTTTAACAAATATATTGGTTTTGTATTCTTTGTTTAGTTTTTATATCTTTGTTTAGTTTTTGACAAAAAAGGGATCAAAATATCAAATGTAATATCCCATATTTTTAAATGAATTTTACTAATTACTAAAAATACTTTTTTCTGTATTAGACCAATAACAACTTACCTTCAAGAAATTAAAGAACAGCTTTATGCAAGAAAATTAACTGTTTGAATTGTTTAGAGTGGTGTTACCCCTTAAGGAAAAATTTGTTTTAAGGAATTTGGTCACTTTAATATTTTTTTAGCATAGTATTTTTTATTACTGAAATATGTTTACTAGTGACAATACTTTATATCAGTTTAGTGGGGTTTGATATTCAATACCCAACATCCTATTTTTAAAAAAAAATGTCTACAAAATTCCAGGGAATTTTAAAAATTTTATCTATGTGAAGAGTCTCCCTTTATGAACCTGTCATATGTAACTACAGTGTATAAAGTTGTTGTTTTAAATAAAACCTTGATCAATTTGTAATTTTGAATATGTCGATTCAATATTGATCAAGAATTGATTGAAATTATATCCTATTGATAGACAGATAGATTCTTTTAATTGTTGTTTATTTGGTATTAATAACAATAAGATATTTTTTCCTTTTATGAAAAGAGAAATTATTTGCACAAATTACTTTGACCATTTCCTCATTTAATACATACGAAGTTAACAAAACAACACCTGTAACTGAATAAAAATGAAGCTATCTGTATTGAAATTTAAAAATGAAACTAACAAATGCTTTGAGAAAGAGATATTATACATTCTGAAAATGGGGCAATCTATCCAAATTGTAAAATTAATTTCATTTTAAAAGTCTGTACATAGTGTTATTATATTTTCTTTATTTCATATAATGCACCAGCTGTCCCGACGAACTTCGTACCACCTCAGAATTAATAAATATTGTGTTAACTTGTTAGCTGAATTAAATTCAGTTTTTTATTAAGATAATAATGAATACTCAAAATGTATTAAATTAAAAATAAATGTACAAAAATCAAAGTGAAAAGTGTTTTAGTTACATTGAAATAAATGTAACTCCTGTGGCAGCAAGGCATTTGCTTTATTGAAGAGTAGCATTGTTGCACTACTTTCTCATTGCCAACTGAGCCGTTTAACGTACTGCCTCTCTTTATCTTCCGTTTGTGAAGCACATAGTCGGGCAGCAGTGGATTGATTCACAATCATCTTAAGCCGAATGGAATTATGACTTCGTTGTAAAAAATTAATCACACAATTCAAAATTATATAATGAAGCAATTATTGATACGCACACAAATGTTATAACCTCACAAAGTGAACATCTTCTAAGTCACAAGGTTTCACAATGTGTGCTTCATCAGACATAACTCAACTATTTGATAAGACTTTTCGCTGATGAATTTCAGAAAAAATCGTTTGAAGAGAATTAATTTAATCGAACACAAATGTATTAACAGTCGAAAACAGAATAAAAATTGTTGAGACCAATTATAATTTTCGTCTAAGTCTGTCATTTATGACATACTTTTTGTTTTTCTGTCATTTATCACATATTATGTTTTATACTCGTTTAATTTATTTATGATTTTCTTACTTTTCCAATGCGTGAGCAAACTTTTCGAAGTCAAGACAAAAAAAAATTTTCATCAAAATCAATCTATCCGTTCTCGATATATCATCAAAAAACCATTCCATAAAAAATGTATGGGAAAATGAATCTTATCCATAAATTTTTTTTCTGTGAATTTTTCCCACATTTTAATAGTTATTCTGCTATTCAGGGCAGAGACAAATCCAACAAATTAAAGACCATGAAAGTCAGTCCAGCCGTTCTTGAGTTATAAGTAGGGTAACTAACCCAACTTTGTTTTATATATTTAGATGAAGATAAGAATGTTAGGAGAACAATATAAACAGGTTATAGACTTCTATCTACAATCTAAATGTGTTTTAAACTAATGCAAATGTTATTATCACAATATTCAAAAGGAATGAAATACTCATTATACAATACAAACAGAAGTTCGAATGTTACGAATATATTTATAAGAAATTGTATATTTATTAACAGCAGAGATACGATAATTAAAAATTCCATTTCATTAATGATAAAGATACTAATTCTACAATATTCTCTTGACACATTTTGATTGCAAAAAAACATAGCACAAATTAAATTTTATTTATTATTACCTTTTGTGTCGCTTGTGGGCTCAAATTCATGTTTATTATGTCATTTACTAAATTAGGCGTTTTAGCGGCCTGAAAAAGAAAATGATATAAATATTAAAATACATCATTTTTATGACACATCATCAAGTGGAACATCTGTCACCTGGCCTGTTTGATATTATTCTCTGAGGATTGGTGGTAAATGTTTTTTTTTTAGTTTCCTCTCTGAGTCTAATTATAATCCCAGTTAATTATAATGAACACAAAATAATTCTATTCCCCTACTACTTTTTATAACTTGAGAACTGTGTATCGTTTGCTTTGCAATTAATTTTAATGTCAACTGAAAGTCATATATTCTATAATATTACCAATAATATTTATTTTATAGTTGTGTTATTAAGATTGATATAAAACTTTATTAAAAATCTTCATGTATTCTGGTCAACACTTGCAAAAATGCACATTCAATATTAGAATGAATTTGTAAAACTACCATGAATATAGCAAGTCTAGGAATAGAATTGTAATGTCATTGCTAGGTAAATCAATTCCATTGCTTTTTAAAAACTCCATAATTAGTTTCAATATTACAACTGATACATTTCAAAAACGCTTTTTTTAATTGTCCTAAATTTAATGTAAAAGCTTGCGTTTGATTTGTATGTTGGGCTAGGGAAATAATTATAAAAAAGAACCACTATGAAGTTTACAATAATAGTATGTTGACTTCTTCAATAGTTCATCAAATGAGAAAATTTTAATCTGATGATGCAATTTTAAAATGAAAGGAAAAAATTTATAAGTTATGTCAGCATAATATACATCAAATATAAAATTTTCCGTATTCATTTTATAAAAATGCTTTATATTTTAATAAGCTAAAATATAAAGTGTTTTTATATATTAATTAAAGTTTTGGTAAGTTAGTCAAACATAAAGAAATTTATTATACTAAACTAATTTATTATTACATATTAAATTGATTATACATGTTCCTAAAGCATGATTTTATAAATTGTAACAAAAACATTTGATTTGTTTGATTTATTTAGTGTATTTATTTTATACCTTACATAATCTATGAATTGTGGAAGAAGATGTTGCAATTAAAAGATTGATAATGGAATTAGTTATTTACCTCTTCAGTCACGTTATTACAGTTGTTAATAACGACAAAAACGGTTAGGTATGCAAATAAAATTTCTTGCTGTGAGTAGATAATGAAAAACCACATTTCTACGCTGTTGCCAAAATTATGCGTTAACAGTACATGAATAAAATAAAATGTATTGAAGACTATTAACGTGAAACAATTAAAAAGGTGAATCAGGTATGATCGTCCACACATGGTTTCCATACACGATGATATTTTGTAGAGCAATACGTATATATCATAGCATTCTTTCAAAGCTTCTTCTAATTTATAACTCTTCTTTGGACTTTTAGGTGTAAGTTTGATTATGTTACTATGATATTGAATTTTTTCTCGTGTTACTGTCTTAGATTTAAGCTTTCTCAAAATCTTATTTAGTTTCTTATAGCCTCCAGTTATGTTAAAGCATCCAAAAATATTTCTGCTAAAAAAGACATTCACAAACATAACGACAAACATCATGTGGATAATTTTAAAGACAGGTAATTTTATATTCCAGTACATGAATGGTAAAAATAACCCGATAAATCTGATTGTGGTCAGTGTAGCTTGCAGGCATAGGATTAAAAGATAATAATATTTCTTATCTTCTTTCCCACTTTCACCAAATTTACTTAACTTCAAATCTGCCCTATAATTAAATCTAATCATTTGACAATTCGACTTCTTGTTTTGGCTGACGACAACTTCCAGAACTAACAAAACAGCAATACATGTTTCAAAGTGTTCGCTGTAAGCGTAAATATCTGATTTGTAGATGAACCCTATTAAAGTCTCCTTGCAAGATATAGATAGTCCACTGCATATTATGAATAAACTTTGCACTATAATACACCATGTTATGACCACTTTGTTAAGTTTTGTTGTCAAACTATAATTACTATCAAGAATAATTTCATATACAGAAAGACCATAAAACTGTGTCAATTTTTGAACAGGTTTTATGCTTTCAAGAAAAGCACTAGCTTTAATAAATTCGTTTTGGTTTCTCATCTCTATGTAATGGTGAATAAGTTGGTTAAATAAATACTGAGCAATCTAAATAAATTTTGTTTGGAATTTTAAAGGCTCTTGAGTACGAAGATGACTGTAAAAGCAATTGATTACTTAGCGGATTAATTGTCAATTATCATATGTCATCTGTAATGACATATTATCGTATGTGTCACCACGCACAATAATAAAATACTGCGGTCATAATGTAAAGCTACTTTATAATTTAGAGGTTAAAAGTCATAATGGATGGTCATAAACTGATTAGCTATTACTGTTATGAATAATTATGAAAGTTTTATCAAATTTAATTAACCATTTTCTTTAATAGCGATGAAAGATGAAAAATTAATCTATTCAAGTAGAACTAAATGAATATTTAATAGTAGAGAACAGTATCTGAATTTCCCCAGACTTGTGTTTACACAAATCTCACAAAGAATCAGACTATCATTGTTTATTAAGCAAGAGGACTTGATAGAAGACCACAGAGTAAAACATTCACAACACCATGATGTCCAATAATAACCACGAAAAATTCTGTCAAATTATGAATTTGAATATTATCCCTATTTCGTTGTTTTTGTAAGCTCTTTTGTAGCTTTTAAAAATAAATATTGAAAATAACTTATTTAATCAAACATCATAAAATCCAAATATATACACAATTAAATGAAACTACGTGATGTAGTATTATTTCTACTTTCTTTAAGTTCTTTACCACGACCTAGGTTTCGTTGTATTACAACATCTTCAGGTGGGCTATTAGCAAAGATTAACTCTTAGGAATATCCAACAGCATTTATATGTTTCAAACACAACCTTGCTTTGTTTGTGTTTGATATGTAGTTAAGAATATATTAAAACTGCATGGCTTGTGATTAAATCAAACAAAAGAATGATTTACTATGAGATCACATTAGAGATTAATTTATTATATGACTGTTGAAAACTATTTTTCTCCCTGTCCTTCGTTTTAACTCTTGTCACAGACATAGGTGAGGATGATATAATTTCAAACGCTCCAGAGGGACAGCATATCAAATCTGTATCAATATCAATATTCTACATAATCAATATAGAATAAATGAAAAAAAATGAAAGACATTTATCAGCAGAAGGAAAAGGGAAAAAAAAATAAAAAAGGAGGAAAATGAGAGGTAATAAAATTCACTAGCACTTAATAATGCTACAGCTAGAATAATTTTCACATACACCATTGTCCACTTTTTTTCACACAACACAATTGCCATTGTGTAAGATATGGTTTTTCTAAAATGTTGGGGGTCTGTCATGAACATTTTTCAGATACAGGGATTCGTTTAAAATATTAGGCTTTATAGTTTATATTGAAAAGAATTGACAATTTTAATATGCATAACGAAATTGGAAGGAAAACTATCACAGCTAAGTAGGCTATATTAATTTACATGTAACAGTCGATCAACTTATGAAAGGTGATTTGGTTTGTGAACAGTTAATTAACAGTAAGTGTACATGTTTGGTATATATATGTGAAAGATATAATAAGAAATATATTTACGTTGTGAAAAATTAATATTTATAAATAGTTTAATAGAAATATTATGTTTACAAGTACCTAAAAATGTATGGGACATTTAAGGGTATGTTTACAAGTACCTAAAAATATATAGAAATCTCGCACTGCGAGTTCTACTTGTATTTAATACATTTTTTAAATTTCTCATTATTAAAGAGAAATTGTTTTTTTAGTTTTTTGTTCTTACAACTATAAAATATATCCTACCTAATTGTATATACAACCCTCATAGTGTAAGTTTCATTTGTACTGAACAGGGTTTTTAAAATAACTTTATTAGATAATGGCACTGATACAACTCTTAAAAGAAAGCTTTTTTGGAAAACTTCAGTATGAACATTTTCTTAACTACTTTTAATTTTTTTTATAAAGTTAATATATTTAGAATTAAAATATTATTTATGTATTTTTTCTTTAAAGTATATTCTTATAGATTTTTTAACAGATATATTTATTATTATTTAATTATAACTTTACAAAATTTTAAATTGTTTCCTCTATTTATCTATGCTTTATGCTTTTAGAGTTACTGGTGAAGATATTTAAGTATTACAAGGGGATGCCATTTTCTGATATTTCTTTTGCCACATTTTTAGATGAAATTCATTTAGTATTTAAGTGAGCTAAGTCAAGAGATAATATAACAATAGGATATATCGGTTGGTATTTATAGCTAATTATGTGGGACATATCAAATTTATTTTCTAAACTTTGTTTAAAATGGAATGATTTCATTTGCTTTTAACTTTTTCATTGTATTGTGAATATTAAATATTCTAAAACTTCTTATTTTTTTAATCATTTTAATAAGACTTTACCTATATAGTAGTTGATTTTCATATTGGACATTTCACAAAATATTCAGTTTAGTATTGATTTTCACATTCCAATGTATTTTATTTTATTATATTCATTAATGTTTTGTTTTTTTTCCTGATTTGTCAAAATGAACAAGTCAAACAATTTTTATCATTTCTGGATACAAGAATATGAATTGTAAAAGTGACCCAGTTTAGATTGCATTCAATGACAACAAAGTATTGCGGTTAATTGTGGCAAAAGGACACATGAGACATTATTGTTCCTATAACTTCTGATTTGCTCCAATATGCTAAAGTCGATAACATTGAACTGGAAGTAACAATAACCTGCGGTAGCTTTAATGTCAATTTCAAAACAACATTAATGGACTTGTGTCATACAGGAAAAATTAAAATTTCAAATAAGTATATCCCCTGAACTAAAAAACGCCAGTGAGAAATGCGTCTCTAGGTTTGCGTCATTCTACTGAACTGATACAAAATAAAGAGATTTTGAAAAGCTAATATCGAAAATTATTTGATCTAGGTTTCAAAACCAAATCCAAAGCAGGAGATCAATCAGAAGAAGATCATTGTAACAGCTTGGTTGTTCTGTACTGGCATTACCCTTACTTTTATTACAGATATGAAATTGTTTTCGTTTGTTTATTAATTGTATCATAACTCCTTAAGAAATGAACCGATCTTGACCCGATCCTTACCAAATTTTACACAATGATATAATGTATTACAGAGTAATATAACTGTATTTATACCTGTGTTTTCAGGATTAGAAGACTTTAATCCAGAAAATACAGAGTTCCTAAAGGACTGAAAAAAATGTTTGCTACTACTAAAATGACTGTGCAGGTGACAGTTAATTAACTAACAATTCATGTAGTCACACCTGGTGGTCATGACAGATGTGTGCACACAATGTGCAGTCATACCTGGGACAAAGGACAATTTTAAAAGTCCATAAGGTTCCATCAAATAATTTCCTTTTTTTAAATGCCAATTGCCATTTTGACAGCGGTACTTCGATATTGTTTTTTTTAAATATAAAATCTTCATTTTCAATTCTTTACTGTAAAATGGAGTAAAATTAAAAAAATATCAAACTATTAGCTGTCACAGGTAAAAATTTTATAATTTTTCAACATAAAAAGTTACTGCAAAAAGTATTTTTTTACTCATTTAAGAAGTCAACGCACTGCTATAATTGGTAAAGAAGCATTGTTTATACATGGGGGGTCACTTGCATATTTTGGCAATAAAAAGACAAGTGAAAAAAATATGTATGAAAGATATACAGCCTAACAGATCTATATAGTCTAGAGAAAAATACATAGCCTGAAGAAAAATATACGGTAGATTGGCAGTAGAGTTATTAACCATATTCATCCCAAAAAGTTTAACAAAGAGACTTTGAGACATGGGGCATATCATTTTGGTCAAGAATAACTTGTAGATACAATAAATAAATTGATAAAACATATGATCAGCTTCCTGACAACAGAATTTAAAAATTTCAGTAATGAATGTACAAACATTTGGAGGAGAAGAATTGTCACTTGCATTTCGTTTCTATATATTTTTGGTATTTAAAATTCTATCAAATTCCTAGGTATTTTTTTAATAAAGTTTCCAATTTTAGTTTTATATAAAAAGGATATGCAATTTTAGAACTTACCTCTCTTGCAATCATTTCACTGCAAAGTATGATGGACAGTATTGTCAGGAAAAGATATGCAATGTCTTGAAATATGTACAGAAAGAAAAAATACATTTCCGCACTGGACACAGAATGGTTTGTTGAAGCAACGTGAATCAAATAAAACATATTAAAAAGAATTTTGAGGAAGCTAATGAACGTATGTAACAGTAACGGAGAGCCAATTAACGAATTTACATTATTTATCAAACTGCAAATTTTTAATTGTAAGCTATAACATTGTTTTAATATTAAAACGTGTGGAATCATTTTCGATGAGTTTTTGAACAAATCATCACCCTTAGCAATAACAGTAATTACTTGTTGTTTAAACAATTTTGATTCAGACATCTTAATATATGACAAAATATTGTTGAGATATGAATATCTGTTGGCAAAAGACTTGCAAGCTATGGAATATTGCCATATTAAATGATTGACAAATACTACAATGAAGACTGTTTGAATTATTTTGAAATATGGCAACTTTATGTGCCAATATATAAATGGTACACTTAAACCACTGAATCGTAATATCATGAAACTAATTTGCAATGTTAAAACCTTACAAAGATTCCATTGGTTTTTTTTTATGCTTACGTTAATATGTCTATTGATTTGACACAAATTTTTGTCTATATTGTATATTTCTGACAAAGGTACGAGCATGGATTTTGTAATGTCATTTTGAACAATTTTCAAGACCAGTAGAGTACTCATGAAAGTTGCAATATATTCACTGTAAACATATACGGTAGATTTATATAAAAATCCGATAAGACTCTCGTTACATGATACTGTCATTACACTGGCAAATAAAAATAAAACTTGCAAAGCTAAACCCCAAATCAAAGCTAAAATATTCAATTCAAATACAATATTTCCTTTACTACATATATAAATGTTATAAAAGCCAACACCAATAATTCGTATTAGCTTATTAATGCGTACATACGCATCGACAACATTTGTCTCACCAATTATTTCTTTGTATAAGCCCATTGTCACACTAAGGTCTGGCACAAAATAACAATTTGGTTAGAAAATTTGTGAAGTTTTGTCGATTCAGAACCAGAATATTGATCAATGTTACGGAAGGTCAATAGCCAATAATAAAAGGTCTACACTCTAATTTTCCATAATTACACGTAATACAACATATGAGTAGTGAAGACAATGTGATAGTAATCATTATTTTAATAACGGAAAATGGTGTGTGCACTTCATAGCAATTTTGTTTTCATATAAATGTATTGAACGAAAATTGTTTCATAGAATGAATGACAAATAATTCATAAATTAGGTTTATTAAAGTGTCTTATCTAGTATAAACTTGCTACTGACGAATTTACTCTGTTTTAAGAATATATTATTTGATTTGAGTTCTTAGGTTTCCGTCGCCAAAGAGCAGATGCTGTAGGTAACACCATCATAATTCATTTATTAAGACTTATAGTGTTGTAATTTTACAGGAAGATTTAGTTTAATAATGTAAACACATAGAAACAGAGAAAATTGGACTTTTTTTTAAATACCAAAGTTAAGAATGAAACATTTTTCTTCTACAGACCTCATAGAGTGAAAAATACTTCAAAATGAAATAGATAATATACAATACTATTTTCCGTACAGATCTAAAATGACTAATAATATTTTCGGGTCTTCACACATCCCTTTTCCCAGATTATGTGTCTCGAATACAGGATTTAGTACTCCTACCTCCCTACTTTTTAAATAAATACAGTGTAAACTCTTTATAATGACACTCTTTATAATGGAACACTCTTTATAACGTAAACACTGCTTGATCTTATTTGGTTCACTTTCTAACCCAAACAATTTCAATACTTGAATGAGAAGTTACTTTGCTCAACTTGGATAAATAAATGAAATAGAAATTTATACATAGAAAACCAAGTTATTGCAAAAAGTAAACACTAAAGGTCTCTTGGTCAATTTATGCATTTTGGGTCTTGCTTTATCACTAAGTATAAATAGTCTATATACTATACTTAGTTAGTGAACCTTTAGTAATGTTTAGATCATGCCCATAGACTTTTTATTCTCTAACTTTTTAATTCAAGTCACTACATATTTCAATATAACTAATTTCAATGAAATCAATAACAGTTAGACATTTCTTCGAACTTGTTATTAGTCGTTTGGAGGTTTATAACTCTGCTTTATTTAATTAAAATCTGTATATCACACGGATGGCGCTGCATAATATTACACATATTAGGTATTGATCTTAGTGATTGCCTAGTCTACGCACTTATAATAGGAATGGCATCATTGATATAAAAAAATCTTATTTCGTTACAAGTATTACCAGAATTTCATGATTTTTTTTGTTAAATTATTATTGTATGTGTAGTTTTTTTGCATTCATTAAATTTTGAGTGATTAAGAAATTAAATTTGTCACTAAAAATAATAGAAATTCTGATAAGGCTATGTGAAACGAAAAAGAATATCTTGAAACTCCAATAGCTGTTAATTATTTACATTGGGCACTATAGTTTTTTATAAAAGCTTGCACTCCAGAATTGTAACTTTACTAGAGAATATTTTAAAAATCACATTGGAGATGACTTCTTTAATTACAATTGATAGGTGCGTGGTGTTGACACCACGAGTGAATTTAAGTTCCTATCCATAAATTAATATTAATTCTGCGAATTGCACTTATTTAATTTTCCATGTCAATTAATATAAATTTATGGCAAAAATTAGAAAGGTATAATTTTAAAATGGGTTCCAGAATATGTAGTATAAATCTTTTCAAAAGAATTAATATTTCCTCGTAAATAGGACAAAAAAAAGTTTCCCAAACAATTTATAAAATTTGAGGAGTTTAGATTTAATTGAACCGTGATTTTCAACTTGTTATTTGTCTCTTTTATTATGTTTTCCATGTTATGCTTTCTTTTATATTTTTACACATATATTTCAATGAATGGCAATGTAAAAATTAAAAGATCCACAGTTTGTCATCGAAGTGTTTAATTAATTCTACTTTAATGTTTAATTTACTATTTAATAATTGAACTAATGAACCAAGTGTAGCTATCAAACTAATTAATAATTTATAATTCTTCAATGTCAATTTGTAATATATTACAATAAGTTTAAGAATCATCTCACAATATAATCATGGCAAAATATAGAACAGTTAAAAACAGTTTGAAACAGTTAAATTTTTTAAAAGAAATATAAATTGTAATGATCGAGTAGTTAGTAATTATTTCCTATTTTTCATTATTTCTTTGGTGATCTTTTCTTTTTAGAAACAACATTTTGCTACGCATACTTTCAATTATATATATATTTATCAAATTTTAAAGGAAGAATAAATTGATTCATGGTCAATTTTTATTTAAGAAGATATAATTAATATTGAAATGTATATTGTGTAAATATATCTAGGAGTGGAAAAAAAATTGTTTTAAATGATATTTTGCAAACTTTACAGGCAAGCAATTTAAAAATTAAAAAAAAAATTATTTTAAAAATTGCTACTGAGACTGCCAACTGTTAAACTTTTATCAAAATATAAAAACCAATTTGCCTTTCATCCTTCGATATAAACTTATTATATTATATATTTAAAAAGCTCTAGCATTGTGAGAGGTTAGATTAAAAATCAGGATTTTTAAATAAAAATATAAGAAAATCTTTTACGATAACTTATAATCCGTATAAAGAAAACTTCAACACTTACCTCCTTCATAACACGGTCGCTGCTCAGTATAAAAACTATAATACCCAGAAAAATAAAAACGATCTCTTGAATTGTGTACATAAGAAAAAAAAAATTTCCATAGTGGACATCACGTGACTTATCATAATGACATGAATTAAATAAAACATTGAATGTGATTTTAAGAAATCCGTTGAAAATAAGAAGCAATGTAGTCAGCCCAAACTTTAAATTCACTTCTACATTTAGACGATGAATTTTTAAATACAATCCGTAAAACTTTTTCAAAAGTAATGCGGGTGGGAAGATTTTACATGTTTTATTTAATACATCGCTTCCAAATGAAATTACTTTCGGGCAGTGTTTCCATGAATCTGACTGAGCACTTAATAAAACATTATTCAGGCACATATATGTATTGAATAAAGCCTCACAAGCTAATAAATATTGTGTGAGAAAATGATAAACAAATATTTGATTGAAGATCATATGAATGATTTTAAAATATGGCAATTTAATATTCCAATAAAGGAATGGTATGTATATACCTATAAAACGTATAGACAAGAATATAATGAGAGTACTTATCAAAAATAGAAGGGTTCACTTTCTTCGTACTGAATTCAATATTTTTATTAAGTTTGGCTAAGCTACAATCCAATTCACGAATTAACTATAAAAGTATATTATTTGGTTTTCTGGCGCAAATAATAACAATTTTTATAACCAGAATATTAGTTATCACAACTTCAATATATTCGCTGTAAGTGTAAATATTAGATTTGTACACAAATCCAATGAGGCTCTCGCCACATGATATTGACATGATATTAATGAAAACAAATAAGCATTGTAAAATAAGACCCCAAAGTATAGCAAATATATTTAAATGAAGTTCAAGTGAACCTTCACATTTGGTAGAAATGTCATAAAAACCAAGGCCAAAAATACGAATTATTTTATTAATTGGTATATAAGCATCTGTGACAGTTTTTGCTTCATATAAATCTTTATATATTTGCATTGTTATGCAATAGCCTTAATGCGAAGAATAAATGAAGAACAGAAAACCGTAAACCAGCAATTACAAATAAAAATATGTATGACATACAAAAATAGTGTTATTATTTTAATATACGAAGATTATATGGGTTCCTAGATTGTATATTTTATGATGTTAATAAAACAATAAGCATTTAGTAATTATACAATTAAATTTTACCTTGCTCTCAACAAATTATTTCCAAATTTGATGTCAATTTATTTCTCATTAATGTAATTTTCTTGAGCTATTGACAACCTATTCACTTTAAAGGGCATTACAATATTTTTACTAAAATTACAATATCTATATATTTATCTATATCTTGTAATGAATATAATGTTGAGAAATTGCAACATCATCAGTATTCAGTTTTGCTTAGGGTATATTAATATATTTCAAGGGTCTAAATTGTCGTAATATTGTTAAAAAAGCCATAAAAAATTGTAAAGAATAAATATTTTGGGGTAAATATTGTTTCAATGAAACTATTTACACATAGTAATATTATGTTTTGCCATGTAAATATATTGCCTCATTTATCTTCCAGTGTAAAAATAATGTGAATTTCACAAGTAGTATGAAATTTAGAATCATTGCTATAATTTTTTGGTAATAAAAAAATGGTTGTTTTGTAGACATTTTTGGTTATGTTATTTTTTTTTATTATGGTTATTTTTTTTTTGGAATCCTCTTTCTTTCATTATAGAGGAAATAAAAAAAATTTCGAGTTCTTCATTTGTCCCCATCTAAAATTTGTTTATAAATATTTTTGAGTAATAACCATTGAGACATGCAGAGGGGTATTGGTAAATTGGTAAAGCAAGACATTTTTTTCAGGTTCCTTTCTAAGACGTAAAAAGGGCTTTGATGTATAAGCAGACTTTTCGACCTTATGGTTCAGTTTTTCCTTTTGTAATAAAAAATTCAAAAAGGAAAGGGGAGTTTCTAGTATCTGTCCCCAAAACTTTGAAACACAAAGAAAGTATTATGGGGATAGAAGGAGGATATGGATAAAGTTTAAAAGGAACCTCTACCCATAGATTTTGTAAACAAAAACACTTGCATTCACAAGTGAAATATTCAAAGTTTGAAATATTACAAAGTGTACATCTTTTTATAATAGTGGAAGGATTTCTTAGATAGGCGGATAAATTGGGAAAAAATCAGAATACACTTTTTTATAACAATAATGGACACCAGAGTATCAGTTGTCTATGTGCATTTTTAGTTATTTGGATCGTATGGCAGAAGATATTTGGACTGTATCTCATGTAGATGAGAATTAAAGAATTTAAGAATAAAACAAACTAATAGGCAAAGAAGGCTGAATAATGTTCTTGAAGGGTTTTATTAATTTTGTTATGCAAACTGTCATTGTTTGGACTCTTTGAGAACCATTACAGAACATTTGGAGCAAATTTTTATTACAATTGGTAATACTTAAGTGATGTTGACCAATATAAATGTTTGAATATTGAAAGATCTAAACTTAAAGTTGATGAATATGTCGTGGTAATGATAAAAAAGGAAGTATTAGGGAATGGATAGAAGAAAGTAATTGGTAAAAATACTTAAAGAACCATGTAATATAATTTTTTAATTTCAAGTTTTTAAAATGTAATTAGAGATTGGTTGGGAGATTGGCATGGATGAAGGAAATAATATACTTATGCAAGGTAACACTGAAATTTATAAAAATCAACATATAAATTGACATAATAAATTCATCAAGTCGGTTTGATTAATTTTTGTTTTATCTGCCGTATTTCAGTTCTAATGTATTATTCTGTTAGTTCTCTGTGATAACTTACTTTTAAGTGATTTTGAAATGTCTCTGGTTATCTTATGAGTATTGCAGCCAGTATTAAAAAGCTAATGGTTATTACATTTACACATACTTTTAATTACAGTGTTTGGTGGTCACCATGTTTAATAAAAATATGTTGTTCCATTTATCTAAAATACAAACTTTTTATATTCATTTATATATGTATTTGTTCACTTCACAATGTTGTTATAACTCTAACATCAATTGCATTTCTTAAACTTATATTTTGTAACTTACACATTTCATGATTACATATATAGTAAACAAATTAACTTATGGTTATGTCGAGTGTAGTAGGTTCATAAGAAGCGTCTGCAACTCTAGATTTAATGATGTGTTTATAAACAACTGCTGATTTCCTAGCTGTGCGTGTCCTTGCGGGATCCTTGTAGTCCACTCTGTAAAGTCCATATCGTTGTCTGAAATGTATGGAAAAAGTATGTGGTTATTAAATAGAGATTATGAAATTATGAGGGTTTCTTCTTTTACTAGAGAATCCTAAAATGAGGTCCACATTATAAAATTTTTTTCAACAAGGTAATGAACGTTTAAAAAACATTTTTGGAAACCTAAGACCAATAGAGGTATTTAACCAAATATTAAAAATTTACAATCAAATTAAAAGCAAATTTTGTTTTTCAGCATTTTTTATTATCCAAAGAATTCTTCGTAGTTATTTTACGGGTAATGTTAGGTGCACGGATAAACATAGATTTCCCTGGGTAGACTTAAGATTACCCAGGTTCATTGCGCAAAGCTCGCAATATAATCTAAATAAATAGTCATTTGCACTTTACCCACATAAACCTAGGTTTACTCAATGCTGTCAAGGTACAATGCTGACAGGTATATTTCTTAGGTGTTACATAATCCTTAAGCTCATGGTGACTATCATAAAGTAGGGGAACATGTTCAGTGTCAAAATGGGGATGGAAGAGAGCTTCTGCACGGCTTTTTGAGAGATTTTTGATTAGAAACATCACAAACAAGTCTCTGCAAAGTGGTAAAATTGCTTTCATTTTAACAAACAAATAGTATTTGTAAACGATTAACTTATTTAAAAGGGCCGAAAAAGCTAATCTGCATTACCAGCATTTAAATGATTTGATTTATTTTCTTTGAGCGGCATAGAGATCTGATTGCTCGAGTTGGTTCTAGTAAAATCACCATTACAAACAATAACAAGGAGATGTTTCATATTTCCATAATATGTTATAATTTACTCAGCAATCCTTGGTAATATTAAATTTATCCAGATGAAAACTAGGTTTACCTTTGTTTATAACCTGTTGCAGGTTTTATAATGTATATAATCTTTTTAGTTCTTAAATAACTAACTCCAATAGCCTAAAACTGTGTTAACAGCAAAGCACGTCCTTATAACAATACTGTATGATAATGATGAATAATAATAAATATATATACTACTCTCGATTTAGTAGGAAATGGCATTTAGTTGTGTATATAAAAATATACATATATATATATATATATATATATATATATATATATATATATATATATATATATATATATATATATATATATATATATTTAAATAGAGCGAGAGATTTTTCTATTATTTGTAATCAACTGGATGACAAATAAATTAGAGCTAACTGCAGTCCATACATGCATAATGTGTTTGATAAAGAATTCACAACTACTAACTTTTATTGGGCAGAATTATTTTTTTGGAAACATTAACACTTAAGATATGAAGGGAAACTGTAAAGGCAAATGGTGTTCCTACACTGATATATTAAATGTAAAGAGGTATAGTTTGTAAATATAAAAATAAATACCAGATAAATATAAAAATAAATATATAAATAAAATATAAAAATAAATACTAACGAGTATCCATCAAGCCATTCAAAATTATCCATAAGCGTCCAAGCTGTATAAGCGGTAACATTAACTCTATCGATTTCCATCGCTTTAAGAACCTCTGCAAGGTACAAGTTGTAATACCAGACTCTGATATTATCATTAATAACGTCTGACGAACCAATTCCATTCTCCAATATCAAAATTTCAGGGTTATTATAAAGGTTTTTAACATAATTGAGGACCTTTCGAAGTCCTTCTGGTATTATCTGTAATTTAAAACTATATTATAACATATAATGACGAAAATAATAAGAACTTTCATCAGTGTCTAAATTATAACTGAAACTTGAACTAAAAACCGATAACCATACCTTCTTCCAATTATCCTTTGTTTTCTCCCAAGATGGATTATAAAAATAAGCATAATTAATGTCATCGTCCAACGATGGTGATGGATTCAAACCCACCATCGAAGTATTCCTATACGTGTACCTTGTAGTATAGTGATTCATACCAAAGAAATCTGCTGTTCCTTTTATGTGATTAACTTCTTCATCTGAAAATACTGGTAGGCGAGACCTTGAATATCCTTGTTCTCTACTTCGATTGGCGACTCGTTCTTTCAATAAAGGTGGGAAGTCACCATCAATGTGGTATATGGGATTAAGGTAAAGACCATACTAAAAATTAAAAACACATTAGGTGTTTAAAAGAGGAATGGTGATTATTTTTTACTCGGAGAAGAGTTGAAAAATATTTTATGTTTGACTTAGCAAATATACCTCATTTGGTTTCAAGGTGGACATTGCAACTTTAAATAATTTTTAGCAGTTTAATATATGGTTGGTAGCTAAATATGCATTTAATTTATAAAGACGCTATGATCGTTTGGATTTTTTAACCTCTTTTCGGTGTTATTCATGTCTTGTCCTTTATTTGAAATGTTTATAAAATTTAGTGAGCAGAAATTTATATCAATACGTAGCAAATTACCCCCAATCGTTAACTGTATTTATTTTTACAGGTTCAGTATTGATATATCATATACAAAAACTCAATATATCTTTTTCCAAGAATAACTGGCTCATACATTCTGTTATAATTTTCTGTCATAAGAATAGAGAAATAATATAATTAACGGTTAGTAGAGTATTTAAGAAGGTTTTATGCATATAATATGAAAATTCTACCCATAAATTACATGAAATTGCCGGTAATCTTCTGCTGATGCTGCATCATCTGAGCTATTTGTACCAGGTTCAGCCCAAGACATGGAAGCTGTAAGTCCAACTCGACCTTAAATATAAATTTAGTTCAAAGTTGAATATAGTTTTTTTATAGAGATCATTTTCTGTTCCAATTGTCCAGTCGTAAAGGTTCATGACGTTCATGACGTTGAATGGTAAAGAAGAATAAACTTATTTGAAAACTAAAAAGGAATAATGAGTACAACTGAAGACAGGGTTTCAGTTACCATTGAATACCCGTGATGTGTCCAAATGCCAAAAGCGATTTGAAAATTTTTCTGTATTTTTGTATTCAAATTAGTAATTAACTTGTAAAAAAGCTAATCAAATTTGTTATGGAAAATACAAACGTAAAAGTTAGTTAGACATTACTATTGAAGATTGTATATAATATGTTTACTACGGAAGATTGGTATAAATGATTTGAAAAATATAGTACACATACGAATATTTTTTAAAGTTTTGTCATTACTGGTATTTTCTTTTATTTTAGCATTTTCGTAAATAAAATCACGATTTTGAGTAATAACTTTGTATATATCTCTCAGCCCTACCACTTTACCATTAAAATGCATATAAATATTTAGATCGACAGAAGGGAAATTGGGCAGTTCGGACAAATATAGAAATAGGAATATGAAAAAATAATAAAATGAAATCTTATTGACACTTGTAAAGTGTTACTTCTGCCACTAAACATTAAACTGGGACATGTACAAATAAGTTTGTATCAAGCCCATCTATTGTGATAAAAAAGATTAGATGGTGAAGATTTAACAAGCAAAAACTTATAAAAGATACTAACTTTAAGAATGTAATAATTAACTTAAGTGGGAATGATGATTTCATACAAGGATGTTAATGCATAATTTTTTACCTATTTTGCAATATTACCATTTCCGATCACAACATATCTTAGTCTCATTTTTCACTGACATGCTTTGACATTGTTAGTAATGTTCATGGTCGCAATAAAATGGGTAAGTCATTCTAAAGTGATGTTTCATCATCTAAACAATTTCTTCCTTGGTGCTTCTGATCTCCTTTCTTTTTCAATTTATTGAGGTTTATTTTATCATGAACTAGAAGCTAAGGAATACAATTTTTATCTTTTCTCATTTATTCTGACTACATTAAATTACAACTCAGCTCAATTGACATTAATGGTGCTAGGGAGATTGACACACTGCAAAAGATCATGATGCTGATATGGCTCATATACGATCACATTTAGATTATATAATTTCTTTGTGTCTGTGATTCCAAATCAGATACCTAGTACCAATAACATAGTTTAATATATTAATACACAAATACCATAAAAACTCACCTCGTTGCGTTGCTCGAAATTTTTTATTATATAAATGGTAAGCAGCTGCATGTGCTTTGACTAAATTTTGCGCACAAAGATATATACCAACCCCAAATGCTCCAATAAACGGCGCCATCTTTACATCCCCATAACCCCATGCACAGATCTGATGCGGTTCATTTATGGTAATCCAAGTTTTGACACGATCACCAAATTGCTCATAAACAACCTCAGCATAATCTTGAAACCAAGTTTCAACCAGTGGATTAGCCCAGCCTCCTAGATCTTGCAGTTTTTGCGGCAAATCCCAATGGTAAATGGTCACTACTGGTGTTATGTTATAGCGCAATAACTCGTTGATCAAATTATTGTAAAAGGCTACTCCGTCTCGAGATATGTAATTTGAGAAGCCAGACGGAAGTATTCTAGGCCAGGATAGAGAGAATCTATAGAAGTTTGCACCAATTTCACGCAACATCTCGACGTCCCTCTTATAATTGTGATAAGAATCGCCAGCAACATCTCCATTATCATTATTCAAGATTCTCCATGGCTCGGTATGAGTGTAGAAGTCCCATATACTTTCTGATTTATCTGCAGGATAAATAAACAATTTAGCTTTCTATTTACAGAATTGTTACCAAGATTAGTAATGGACTACATGATATTATATATATAATTTAATACAAGGAGATTTAAAATGTTGTATTTACCCTCAATAACCAAAATATCTAATTATTAATATATTTTAGAGAAGAGGCATTATATTAGAGATTGATCAGTACATAATGAAGTGTTCACGAGTGCAGATATTTTACAAAAAATATATCTAAGATTATTGATAACAACTGATTAAAAAAAAAATTTACATTATGATTAAGAGATACATGTATGTTTACATTTATTTTCATTTCATGATTTATGATTTTTACTATTTACAATTCATAACAATTTATGAATGCGACATAATTATATGTAACTTAATATATAATCCGTGTGTACATCATAACTCTGTTATCTGTGCATTCAGGAAAAAATGGATACATTAATATGTATCTGCTTAAGTTGAGGACTTTACCTTTGTGCACATGAAGTGATGTAAAACGATATATGAGACATTTTATTGATAAATATATTACTAGTCAAGTTCATCTATTTTGGAAATCAAGACCATATATATATTTAACCTAAAGAATTTTTATATTTCTAAGACAGGCATGTATTCAGAATTTGATTTTGGGGAGAGTTTGAAGATATAGTTTGGAGGTAGTTCCTTCTTAATACTGCACTTACAAGTCATTTATAATTTTACATTTTTCATCTTCTGATATTTATTCTTTTGTTTGGAACTGCTTCTCAAGATAATCTTTGTATTTAGTGAATGTTTGAAGAGTTTCAAGATTGGCCCGAACCTCTTGAATGCACCTTCTAAATATGTGACCGAGTAAAAACAAAATCCAATTCAGTAATGAAAATGAATAATTAATATTAAAAATAGATAACTAAGACACACAGTTTAATGGAATAAACTTATTTTTATTAATCGTAAACAAATTACACTCTGGAACAACTGTGATTAAGTGGTTGAGTAACCAAATATTTTAGGTATTTTTATGATTTCGGTATAACACTTCTCTACCTATTTTTCTATGTATAATCGCGTCTACGAATATCCTAGTATTTAAAATTACATGCAAATATGCAAGGTATTTAAAATTAATGTGAGTTCGTTTTTAAATACCACACTTATTTGGCAAATTATAATTTTAATTACAAGAAAAAAAATATCTTCTAGATTTAACTCAAACTTATTTTTACTCTAAGTTTTCGAAGTTATGAAAAGTTTGCATCTTTAATTTTGAATATCATAAAATTGTTAGATTTAGAACAGATCTGATCATATAATGGACAATTTTGATTTGGAATATATTAATATGGAAGTAATCTAGATACATTTATGATACTTTTAATTCAATATTGATAATTTTTTTTGTGAAAAGTTTAATCAGGAACTGCGAGCTTTTTTTGACATAGTGTGAAAATTATTTGTTTTAATAAGGTACAATAGTATTCTTTTTATAAACATTATGCACTTATAAAGTATTTATAATTTTATACCTTTCCAACAAAAGTTTTTGAAGAGCTTCAAGATGCATTTAGTCCCACTGAAATTATTCTCTACATAGGCGGCTGGATAAAAACCCATTCAATTAAGCAACAAAAGTTAATAATTAATATTGAACATAGATAACTACAACACGTTTCAATAAATTTCTTTTCATTAGATGTAAACCTATCACACTATGGAACAGTTATAAATATTGTGGGAAATTATAATTAATAATTTTAATAAGTTGTTTTTATAACCCAAATATATAGTCTTGTAGAGCAGACAGTTGGGATTTATTTTCTTAAGTACTCCAAACCAAACCAGGTGTTGCAAAAAGAGAAAACTTAGCATGAGAATATTTTGTCCTGCCATTATTATCACAATCATTATTCAACAAACCTACACAATACCGTTACACAAGTATTTTTTTATTACATTGTACAGTTGAATTTACTTGTTAGGTATAGCCCATGCAATATAGTTCATGTTTTCCTATTCTTTTCATGAACCATAAAATTCAGAGAAGTCAGAACGTTGGAGGAAGGTACTATTGTCTGGGTACGGACTATGAAGTAAGGGTTAAGAATTTGATCGCAACGCACATTGTAGCAGAAATGAAAAGATGGAATAGCTTTTGTCAAAAATTGTAATAAATAATATAATTATGTATATTGTCATTTTTACTATATATTTATGTATATTGTCATTTTTACTTTTTTTAAATTTTCAAAATCGGACAAAATGTTTGTTGTGTTGTAAATTATAAAAATACTTTAATTATATCAAAATTACTTAATTATATGAAAATTATATCGAAGAAATAAATCGACAACTGTTATAAAACGAAAATTTAACCAAATAATCTTATATTTGATTTAGACACCTGCTCATTAAATTACAAGTGAAAAGAACTGAACAAATTATAAACATTTATTAGCACAATATAAATAAACTCACGTATGATTTTTTAGCCTGACTATTACATAACACATTGTATTTCATGTCAATGTGCCATATTTTATTTAATTAAGATCTTTGATCAACCAATAGTTGTCTGCCATTACACATGTTATGTGATAAATGTGTTTCTCTTTTTATATGCTGCATTTTATGCAGAAAATTGTACAAAATGTATTACATAACATATTTAGAAAAGAGGATATTGAGTACATAATATTAAAAAAAAAAAATAATAAATAAAGGAGGAAAAAAAAAAAATTTTAAATTTATAAAACAGATGTTTCATTTAGAACTTACATAGGTTAAAATAAAAAAAAGTATAAAGAGATATTAAAAAAATTAATGTTTCTCAGAGATGTTTCAATCGTAATAATTTTCAAAATATTTAATAAAAAAAGTTTTGTAGTAGACAGTTTCATTTTTTATGAAAAAACAAAACTTTACATAGAATCAAAAGTAATATAAATTTATATAGATTATTTTCATATTAAGAGGTATTTCATAAAAAATTTACATTGTTTCATTAGTTCAATTCAAAATAAACAAATTTTGAGGCATCCAAATGCAAACAATACAAATTTTTATTACTTTGAAATTTCGAGTTTTCAAATAAATGAGATATCGAAAAATATTAGTGGACAAAGTAATAAATAAAATGGGCAGAGAAGTGTACCAAAATCACAAATACAAAAAACATTTAAAATATATCATTGACATGAAAAAAATAACATACAAGGCTGAGTCTACATCAAATGTACACATTTCATCACCTGATGCATTCCAGCCTCCTTCAACTTGATAGGCTGCGGTTGCTGCACCAAACATGAAGCTGTCGGGGAACTTTCGCAAAGTAGTTTGTCCGTTCACCAAATATATTAAGGTAGTGCTGAAAAATATTTATATTTTTTTTTATTGAAGTAACTAATAAAATCAATCAAGCACAAGATAATCTCACAGCGTGAGAATGCCATATACATTTAGGCGTCATAAATATTTATATTAAGCGTTTGAGTGCCGACGAGCGCTATCACGTTTGTGCGCATACTAACTAAATTTGCCACGAGCGCAATGGCGCTCACGAAATCAGTTGCTGTTTAGCGCGCGGTAGGGCAGGTCGCTCGCACGCATCTCTAATTTTTTATCTTTCTACGTGTTACATAAAATTCAAATTATAATATTATTAGTAATTACAATATAAAAAGGATCCAAGAAAAGAAAATTTTTAATCCATAATATCGGAATACAAAAATAATTCGAGTGATAATGATCGTTTTTCAAGTTGTGAAGAAAGTGGTAGTGGGAGTGATATTATGGTACGTTCACAATTTGGCGTAATGCAAATTTTGAGTGATAGTGATAATAGTGATGATATCAAATATTTTGCTGATACGGATTATTCATTGTAAGAAATAAAGTATTTTATAAAGTTAAGATCGAGTGTTTTGTGAGAATATTGGCATATTGGTGAATATTATTATTTTGGCTGTTTGAGCAGTCATAATATACTATGCAGCTTGCATGATTATATGGCTTGTAGCTGATAAATTTTATAACTTGAGGTTATTTTGATCTGTCCAGTGATTGCATATGAAAATCTAAAATACAACTATAATTGGAGGGGTCAAATAACTGTGTTTTGTTATTGTTTTGAGTTTTGCAATTTTTTTATTTTATGTACATCAATAAAGTTTGTTATGCTATGTTTTCACACTTAGACTTTATGAATTACTCTGTTAGTTATTAAACGGCTGTCACCTAACGGCTGTCCAATAACTGTCACCTAATTTGTTCCATAATTGGCTGCTGCAATTTAGAGTCTGAAGGAAAATGTTTAAGGAAAAGAGAAAAAAGTTCCAAAAATGAGATGTTAATTTTTGTTTTTAAAGTTTATTATCATTTTATAAGATCTATTTTTTGAGATTTCGTTTCTTAAATTGTTAAAGATTTTCTTATTTATTACTATTTAGTGGACAGCAAGCCCAATAATTATAAATAGCATCCAATAACTGTTTTTTATTTTTTTAAACACTGTTTTCCTTCAATTTTCATGAAGAGATAAGTATTTTAAATCGTTTCTAAGTTAGATCATTAAAAAATAATCTGAATTAGAAATATATCCTGGACATCAAAATATCTCAATATTATCTAAGGTGTTATAAATAGCAGGTATAAAAATTTATATCTGACAATTGTATTTACTTAATTGTCTATATAATTGAAACGGGCCAGGACTTAATTTTCTGTTTAAAAGAATATACATTTTATTCATTTTGTTGAATAGTAAAAGAAAATGAAATTATTTCAATCTTAAAAGAAAATATAAAGAAATTGATCCGTCTCAGAAATTATATTATGTTCGGGATATACTTTCAAATTTTCTAAATACTTTTATAAATATTTTATATATAAAAGATACTGTCCTCTTTTAGTAAAATCTACTCAATTATAATGAATAAAATTATTGTTAAATGAATAAAAAAGTTTAATTTCAGAAGATACTAATATAATAGAAGAGAACAAAATTAACAAGCGAGAACCTAATATTGTTTATTTCATTAAATCTAGGAATTATAAGATAATTAACTTAATGTAAAAAAGATATTTTATTATAGGTTATGTAAGGCTATAAGGAAGGTAAAAAAATTATTTAATTAATGTGGACACTTTGTATTCACATAAAAATTTTCAAATAATGTTTTTTAATATTGTGCATTTGTTTATGACAAAAAAATAATTGTACAAAAGGCAATAAAAAATATATTTTGAAGTACTTAATACTTCAAGGAAAGTAAAAAGATATTTCTAAATAATTAAAAGACTTTAATTCTAAACCTGTAAACTAAATCTATGGTTCCATTGCCTTATATAAAAGATAAATTTCTTACCATATTACAGACAAAACCACTATTTGCGCTGTCCTCATTTCAAATTTTGTTACAGTCACTAGATAATTTTGGCTAAGCGTATGAACTTAACTAAAATTCGATATGTATTCAAATCCTGCAAGAGGTGTGACAGCAATAAAAACATTTGAGACTTTTAATGCCAAGCTTAAGATAAACGACGAAACTAATTAGCTTATTAACATATCTACTAATTACTTAACAGTATTTGAGTTATGATGTAAATTATGTTGCCTAATAAGTGATAACAGATCTTGATATGTTATAGAGGATAATTGCTTTGTTCTGTGGCATTGATCTGATATAAATCTTAATTCTATTTTTGTACATATTTGTAATGTGTACACATATTCCACCCAAACGAAAAGAAATTTACATATAATCCCCAAAAAGAAATGTATGTATATATATATATATATATATATATATATATATATATATATATATATATATATATATATATATAAATATATATATACATATATACATATATATATATATATATATATATATATATATATATATATATATATATATATATGTATATATATATACATATATATATATATATATATATATATATATATATATATATATACATTCTTCCAAAAGCAAACTTTACCAGGAATTTGTATTACTTAGGTTCCTATCATAATTATAATTTATTACTACGTGATATCTTGTGAACATCATGAATTTTGTTTATACCAGGAATCTTGTATGTCGTGTTTATGGCTAATATTGCATTTATCTTCAAGTTAATTCTATATTCTATAACTCCCAAAAAGTTTCCAGTTCTTCAAATAATATCTGTGTGAATCTCTACAATAAAAGACATTTAGCTGAACTACTTCAAAAAATTTATTTCTTTACCACTAGCCAACTGTACCAGCCTTTAGATAGGAATCTAGTGAGTCAGCCAACATTATTGGCTTGCAAAATGTTTTATTGGTTCATTTATAAGAATCTCACCAGGTACACAAAAGGTTAGAATCCAGCTTCATTATGTAGAATTAATATGTAACATGACAGTGCAAAATGTATGAAGAAGTATAAAAGATGATTTTCCAAACGATTCGTTTATTTTGGTCTTTAATGCATTCCTTTCAAAATATTTAAAGTTTTTCACTTTTTACAACTGCAGCCAAGCTTAATTTTTCTGAAATTGTTTTCGATTATGGAGGTGTAAGTTTTATAAATGTTAATATCGATGAAAAATATTAAAAATTAATTTCTTTTTGATATTTCCATTAATAGATTCTTGGGCACCATTCTAGATGCATCCCAGGGAGAAAACATTTTATGGTCTGTCATATAGTATAATTTATTTCAAGCGAAGGATGTGCAGGATTTAACAATCCTGCCTGTTTACAATAAAATTAGGAAATTATGATTCTGCTTCCATTGGACTATGAATACAAGTAGACGTTGAGTAACATCTTCCAACAATCGGTGTAAAAGTACAATATTGTTTTATGTGTACCTTTCACACCAGCTCAGTCATGTTGGCATAAAGGTGATACATAGAAACTGTGCTCCAATATTTTTCATCGGAAAAAAATTGAAAATACTTTAATATTAATCACAGTGCAAAATATTTATAGTTTGAATTCTAAGACTCATCTACATATTTCAACTGAATTTTAAATACAAAAATGTGTTTATCAATGCACCCAGAGTATGGTATCAATTGAATTTTTAAATTGTCAGTTTGTGTTTGTAAGATTTATATTCAAAACTAATCACTTTAGATATCATAATTCATTTGTGTGTCTCCCTAATAATAAATTTGCAATCACATAATGAAAAATAAATAGTTTTCTTTATTTGTAGTAAAGTTGTGGAAATGAAATAAAATATAATAATCAAATTTTATATGAAATAGAAAAGTTTGCAAATAATCATATAAACATTAATCATATAATTATAATTATGTAGTTTTATTAATTATCATTGTGAGGAAATTGATAAAAGAAAAGTTAAGAGCCCATCTGTAAAACAATTGTACAAGTAATGTGTAAAGTAAACATTATCTACATAATTGCATAGGATTAGATTAGCTTTTTGATAAATGTAGTACATCTCTCCACTCTGATAAGGAGAAGGAAATGTATGCTTTATTTATTATTTTCATTTCATAGACTGTCAACTTGAGATAAGTTTCTCTATAATTATTATAGCATCACATTTATTTTTATTTATAGTTGGTGGCATAATACCTTATGTCAGAAATAAATTTAATATTTAAAATCAACCTTATAATCTTAAAGTACATACAATACAATTAAATGCTCTAATCTAACATACTGTTTGGTCACCATCATCAATAATTACAATGTCGAAGCAAGGTTTCTGTTAAGAAACCTTGCTTGAATACTTGTTTGAATACTGCTAACAGGTAATTGTTTTAGAGTAAATATATATTTCTTTTCATGATTATTCGGATAGACAAGCTAACCAAAGTTATTATATAATTTTAGTCAAAAATAATAAGTTACAATAATAATTTTGCATCTATTAGATTCTTGGGTGCCCTCCTAGGTGTATCCTAGGATCTTGTCTAAATTTTACACAGCTATGGTTGTCATGGTCGAAATATTTCTTAGCAGACTTCCCCACAACTCTTTTTGGTAGATTTTTAAATAATTCTTATTAACATTGTCGATAAAGATAAGCAAATGATGAAGCATTTAACATCTGCGTGCATGTACAAAAAGTGAATTCATTGGAGAAGATAATAACTAATTGGAATCAAATATTTTATTTCACTTAATTGTAGATATTCTGGCTTTAGGAAAGATTTGAACATTGTATTTTTTCACAGACAGCCAGTGAAAGTAACCCGTCATCATCTCTGCACTAATTAAGTTGTAATATCACTTTGGGTCAATATCTCCATTTGGGGAATAAGTTTATTGCAAAATGTACATTTTAATAGAATAATTAATTCCTGGCTTAAAGTTGCAAATTGTATAAAATTATATATAGGTCTAGAATTTTTGTCACATTTTTTTAATATGCTTTATAATATTTAAAAATGTTTGATATGACTGACAATAAAAAGACCTTACAAGAAAATATTTAATAATTAATAACTGAACAGAAGTACAAATGCACTACAAATATACACTGTGCACATATATACTTGTAAGTTTAAGCATTTAATGGTATGTAGTAAGTTATTATTTACAAATACTAATATTTTGTCATGTAAGTATTGCCAAACATATCACGTACAAAAACTTATGAATTTCTTAAAAACTTTAAGATCATTGCAATAGTTTTCATATAAACCACAAATAACTTTCCAGAAACCTGGTTATTTTCTTAATTTTAGTTTCGGAAATAAGGAATTGAAAGGGCTTTTTACATATTTGATAATTTGCAATTAGAAAAAAACACATTTTCGAGGTCCTTATAACTAATTTTATCATACAACTTTCTCCCAGGTTAAAAAAAATTTTGAATACTTAATTTGCCCCCACTAAATTTTCTCCATAAAAATATTTTCGAATATTAACTATTGGCACATATGTGGATTAATGTGCTCTATCACTGTCTCAAATTACAAGTTTCTACGTCGTATGGGTTCTAGGAAAAATGGAATGACTGAGTGTTCTTAAAATGATCTTCTTAAAGCCAGATAGAGTTATCTAAAGGTTCAACTTTATTCTGTTGAGTTATAGAACCAAGCCATATAGCAGTTTTAGCATTCATAGAGAGGTATCACCCATACTAATAGCTTTTGACTTTAGAAAAAATTAAAGCAAACATAACTTGTCTTTAGTTAATTATACAGTGGACCCTTGTTATACTGCTGTTCAACAATAACAAAACAGTGAATTCATTTGAAATACAGGTGGCGGGAGTTTCATATGCATTTTCCAGGGAAACTTTTCTTGTTTACAGGGATGCAGTAAATCACACTGAATGAAAATAATGGATAAAAAGATAATTAAAAACAGGTTGCCATGGGGTTGAAACAGGTTAACAGGTTGCCATGTAACTATTATTTTTTATATTCCATCAGTATAATGTGATTCAACTCAAAGCACGGATCTGCTTGATCACTTCAAATCCATGTTATGACGAAAGTCCACTATATTTATAAACTCATACCAATTAGAATAATCACTCTTAGAGCAATGGAACAATCTTTCTTATTTATATACAACTTAGAATTAACACAATTATCAATATGAAATAAGTGTATTTAAATTCATTAATGGAATAATGACGGGTAATTTTAGAAATATGCCTTTTCTTGTCACTTTCCAGAATAAGCGAAATTCATTGGAAATTCTATGAATTCCAAGAATTCTCGTAAATGACCCACAAAAGGTAACCAACAAATGTCGTGAAAATCGCATATTTCACAGAAATGACCCACAAAATTGCGAAGAGCATTTCTACTAAGAAATATACATTAATTTAAATAATATCTAATAGTTTTTGCCAGTTCTGAAAAAATGTGCTTTTTGGCCGTGGTCAAATCCCTGCTTAGTAATAAGGATAGCTGGATTTATTTAATTCAGATGGCTAAAGTAACAATTCCAATCTTTCTGCTTAGTAAATGCTAAAATAAAGAAATGTTTTTACCTGTGAGTCATTTTATTTAAATTTCTATTGTTTAATTAAGGTGGTGGGTGACGATTTACTTAAGATGGGTCTCCCTGAATTTTAAAGGTGAGACAGCAAACGGTTGAAAAAACCTGGCTCAAAAGTGATTACTATACTTCACAGTTTCTTATGGGGTATGGCACTTTCCGAGCCAGTTTGTTCAGATTTGCTTTAAAAGACAGCCCGACATGTTCTTGCGGTTTCCAGACGCAGGATATGAATCACGTTTTGTTTGACGGTAGTGAGCACGGTGATGTGTATAGAGTTTTGATAGAGGGCATGCGTCCTAATATTAGAGTAGAAATATGCGGAACTTTAGAGTGTGATATCTTTAGTCATCATGACTTGGTTGAGGCATTTAGAATGTTCGCAATATTAGTCCTTGAAATAATGGAGGTGCTAAATGGCTCATTCATTGAGGATAGTTCGTAACATTGTTGGGTGAAAGCGCTGGACAGCAGTAACAGAACACTATTAGGGGACCTTCGAAGGTCCTCATTTTTAAATGAAGAGGGATGTTATGGGTCTCTGGAGGGGCCCTGAGACAACTCAGGTGGAAAAGGAGGGAATAGTTTTTAATTAAAACATTTAATTGAAATAGTGTCGTGACTCAGGGCCAAATAGTTGGTACCATTGAGATTAGGTTCCACTGTTAACCTTTTCTAAAACTGGAGTCCAAAAAATGTGACTTTTAGCCTGTCTCAAAAGTTAAACTCCTATATTAATATTTTCATAATATTATCTCAAAGAAGACCTCTGAACTAAAATAAGTTTTAAAAATAACAAGAGGCTGTAGCCTCTTGTTGTAAGTCTGCAACGATTGTCAAAATTTATATTCCCATTTTGTTAATTAGCTTAATCTTGGTCTTAATTTGACTTGTGTAATGACACATATACTGTCTTGTGTGATATTTGACTTGTATACTGTCTAAGTTATGAGATATGTAACGTGAGGTGTATTTAGGCTGAGACTGTCTCATTTGCATATTTTATTTTAAAATTTGAATTAATATTTCAAAATTTTAAGATCTTAGATTCCTTTATTAGTTATAATAATGGGGAAAAATCAATTTTAGAATTGAATTTTACTGGTTTGAAATTATATAATGGTGTGAAATAAAAGTTTAAATGAATTTTCAAAAGTTTAAATGAATTTTCAAGGGTTTCTTTTACATTGAATAATAAATTTTCGTAAGATGACATAGAAAATTGATAACAGAATTTTCTGTAGGTATATTCTGGCTGCAATAGCTTTTTAATATTAATATATATTTAAATTTGTTGCGGAGGGGAAAGACTATGGGACAAAAAATATAAATTTAAAATAAAATATTTTTGTTTTTACCATAATCTGTGATAAACATGCATAAGCATACTTATTCTATATAAAAGGTTTAACGTTTTCCAAGATCTCACAAATTTTACATTAGTCTCATGTCCTTCTTTCCTTGTACTTTAAGTATTTTAAAAAATCAATTTTATTATCAATTAAAGTTCAAGTAGTTTTTATATCAATTAAAGTTCAAGTAGGTTCAAGTAGTTTTTATGAGTGCAAAGTTTTAAAAAAGTGTAATAAACAGTTCTAAATAAAATTTTATTTCAGATCCCAATTTTTAAATTAATGAAATTAACTTAAAAATAATGCAAAAAGGTGTAACACTAGAACCAAGTACATGATACACGAGATGGATACCTTACAATTTAAGAGAAACCTAAAAACAAAATCTTGTGGACTAGCATTGCCACATGATATGGTAATTAGATTGAAGTTAATCAAATGCTGTATTTGACAATATGACAGAGAGCTGGATATACTATTACGAATCTGAAATAGTGAAGCAATTAGCAAAGTGAATATTTCTTTCTGAACAGTAGAGCTAAAGAAAGAGCAAAGTGCTTAAAGAAAGTATCTTTCTTTTGAAATATTGAACTTTTATGCTATTCTTTCTTTAAGGACGAAAAAAACATGTTGAATTTTGTTTCATTTTACTGCAGACTCTGATGTCTGTTATGTGACTATTTCTTTGTCTTTTACTTTGGAATAAATGGCAAAAGTACCCACACGGTATCTTTCAACATGACGATACCCCAGCCTACAATATTTTATTCTCGAAAATTAAAAATTAAATGTACACATTTTGTAAAGGTAAATGAGGCTAAGGCTATTTTCCAAACGGCCATGAAGGTGATACCAATACAAGAATGGATCCAATCCATTAGTCAATAGTTTTAACGTGTACAAAGTTGGGTCAATTGTGTGACTATTATGAAAAACAAAAGAATAACAACAGACTTTTTGTATGGTTTTATTGTCAAGAATCTAAAAGTTTTTAGTGTTACCTTTATATGTTATGTGTTACTATGTAGTGAACTATTCACACAAAATCATCAGGTATGAAGTTAATAGTTGGGGCATTTCATTTTGTATAGCATGTAAACTATTTTTGGAACTATCTTCTTTACTTCTAGGTTCACTTTGTTTAAATGTGCCTTTACACGTGGAAACTTATCTGAATAATTTATTAACTTCTCAGAGTGTATAATGTGAGCCTTATTTAGTTTTCCAAATCAGGTGAGGCCATTATTTATGTTTGACTACATTTATGTAATTGCGTCTTAAATACGACAGGTACAGTTAATATACGAGACATATTTTTAAAGTAAGTAAGAAATAAAAAAGAAAAAAATGGAATTTTCTTAGCAATTTTATTTTTATATGAAAACCTGCATCACAATATATATTTGTACGTAAAAAATATTAAGGCGCTTATTGTATTGTACAACCAGGTTTTGAATCCCCATTTTATAGAAGTCTGCCACTTGTTTTCACACCCACTGTAATACGGTTGTTTTGACCTCATCATCATCATTATGGCGGAGACCGCCCAAATGCTTCTTCAAAAGCAGAAACGGTTAGTAGTTCCTGGGCACTAGATAGGGTCTGTATGGGACTGTACAGAGTTTGAAGTTTGGGTTCTTTGGGTTGGGTTGCACGCAAAAACAAAAGTTAACACGATCGAAGGTTTCCATAATGGGGCCTGTGGCTTGTCAACAGATGTAGGTAAATAGTGCACACATGCAGAATGCCAACCACAGCGCTGCTGCACCGGAATTTCAAAGCGGTACTTACTTTAAAAACATGCCTCGTAATTTATCACGAAATGAAGCTACATTTTTACATGTCTTCCACAAAGTTCTAAAAATGTGTTTTACTTGTGTATTAGCTTCTTTACCAGATTGGTTTCTGGACGGCCAGGTACAGAGAACATTCGCCATGTTCTAATGTGGAAAGGACTCCGCTCTGCTGTGCTGGTGATTTTCCTTTTCGATACAAAAGCATCTTAATATTAGAATCTGTACTGTATTGAAATTTCTTAACCATCATTTATTTCCACTGATTTAATATATACCATTTTGCAACATAAACAATTTAAAATTTCAAACTAATACCATTCTTGTTTATTACCACTTCATAACTTTTCCATTTCAAATAAGACCTTGCAACCAACAGAATAAAATTTCTTTAAAAATGCGATTTTATTTAGAAGCAAACTATTACACATATGTTTTTTTGGATCTGTTCTCTAGGTATGTTCATTCAATTACATTTAGATGTTCATACGTTTGTTTCATTGCCGTTATCCTTGTGTACTAATACTTGAACAGGATATAAATAGACATAGTAGTACTTTTTTAAATACCTTTCAATTGGCTCATATTGACAAGACAGAAATTTTTTTTATTGTCTTAAATTTTAGAAATAACAATTACACTCCAAATGTAAAAGATAATTAGTTGTTTTTCTCTATATTTTTTCAGTTGCAAATAACAATGTGGTGGCATATTACATTTGAAGAGTACTTCTTTTGAACTACTAATGTACATACGTCACATAATTCAACAGAACTGCAATCATCAATATTTTGCAATTGAATTTTTTTTTGCCCAAGTTTTTCTCTATCCATATGTATAGAATATCACATAAATAAAGAAATATTGATTACCTAGATTAATTTCACATATTTTTCATATGATTTCGTATACTACAAATAAGGTTCAAACTATGATTAAAAACTTCCCATATATAATCATAAAAAAAGAAAAGTATTAATATTAAAATTTACTTACATTAGAAATGTTTAGTCTTGTAATACTAGATGAGAATATTAAGTTTATCCTGTTAAATATTAGTAGAAATCCGGGTTAGGAGGATTTTGTACACACTAAAATACAGTCTTAGAAAACTTTAAACATTTAAATTTACATAGAACTTCAACAATTCTTAATACTTGCTGTTTATTTACAAGACATATGTAATATTAGAGACTAATTACAGATATTTAGTTTATGCTGTTTTGAGCTGAAACTTGTGAAAATAGGTCCAAAAGACTCTTTGATGGTCTTTCACATCTTTTGGTACAAAAAATTTTAAAAAATGCATTTTTACTCTACTCAGAAAGCTTGTTTCCCGTATGCTAATGTGAAAAACATTTTTTCATAAAATAAAGAGAACATGTTTTCTTTCTATGTTTCTTCTTACTATTTTATTTTATTTATACATAGAGACAAATAAAATAAATGTAGAATTCGACATGATTTCAAAAAAATGTGGCTCATTCTTTTTGTGATCTAGAGGCCTGGATATAGAAAAAATTGTTTAATCAAATGTTATAAGCCAAAAAAGAAGACCCACGGAAATCCAAAACTATAGTCTTATGTCAACAATGCCAGCAGTACAGCCACTCAGAAAATAATTGTATGAAACCATACAGATGAGTCAAATGCGGCAAAGGACATAAAACTTCAGACTGCTCAAAAAACCGAAAATACTCCTGCTAAATGTGCTTTATGTTCATGCTGGTTGCATGACCATAAATCCTGCCAATTATAAAGGTTGTCAAGTCTATAAAGAGATTCTGGCTAGAAAAACTAACATACTAGGGACTAAATTGAAGATAGGTAGTGATCTCATTAACAGAAAGCCTGAGTTGAACATCGGATTTATGGAGTCCCCAGATAACAAACAAAATGATAGAACTTTCGCAAACGTAGCTTCCGGGCCTACCACCATTGAATGAGCAGATAACCCAGATCCTCTACCTCAAAAAACCTCAATAGAAAAAATCCTGACTAAACAATCTGAAAAGATAGATTTACTTCTTCAATAAACAGGAACACTATTAAACCTATTAACAACAGTAATCTCCAAAATGGACTAAAAAAGACATGTCTTCGCATTGCAACATGGAACATTAATGGACTATATACATAAAATGCAATTTGAAACATTCACCTCTAAAAGCATATTCGACGGCATACTTACAAGCCACCTCTATCAGGTTAGAAGATCGTGCAGGTTCAATTATGTCCTCTGCAGTATATTGTCCTCCAAGACATAAAATAAATCAGGATATGTTCTCACAATACTTCCAAACAATTTATTTCTTGGGGGGATTGGAATGCCAAACACACTTTCTAGGGCTTACAATGCTCGGCTACCAGAGATCGAGCACTGAAAGGTTCTGTGGAAACCAACCATTTACAATCGTAGTTCAATGGTAAACACACCTACTGGCCTTCTGATCCGGACAAACTGCCTGACTTCCTGAATTTTTTTATTGCTAGGGGAATGAGTAGTCAATGTCGAGAGCAGTCTTGACAGATCGTCAGATCAAACTCCTGTGATTCTTAATGTCAGCAGCAGAGCTATTACCCAAGAGAACCCAGAGTCTCTTTATAACCATAGAACTGACTGGGATGGATTTAAGATTTTATGTGGATAGTTAACTAAAGACTCAGAATGATGTGGAGGAAATATGCAAACATGTCACCAATTTAATCCAAGTAGCCTGATGGACTAAATCACCAGAACTAAATAAATCTCAAAATCTGTATTTCCAACCTATCGATATAAGACTTAAAGCGAATAAAAGCGTCGCTTAAGATGGGTATGGCACTTGTCTCGACACCCCTCAGACAAAAGAAAGTTCAATTACACCACAAAAGAACTAAGAGCTTTGCTTCAGGTCACTGCAAATAATAAGATACAACAAACGATTTCTATGTTGTGTGCTTCAGGTCCGGATGACCACTCTTTGTGGAAAGCCTCGAAAAACCTAGACAAGTCCCAAGAGCATAGTTCCCCCATTAGATCACATTCCATCTTAACTAGAATGGACAGTGAAAAGGCTGAGATCTTTATCATCAGGCAAGAGTCTTCAAATCAAATGAGGGATATAAAGATAACCATGAGATCAACGCCATCCTAAACTATGATCTCCAAGTGCTTACCCTTTAGACAAACGTCCTGAAAAGAAATTGCCAAAGAAATAAAGTCACTAAATCCAAAGAAAGCCAATTAAATATCAGGTACAAAAACCTGCACTGGCTGTTGGGTCGAACTCTGTGTTATCAGTGGACAATAAACTGCTATTATACCGCTCACTCTTCAAGCCGAATGGACATATGGCATTTAGCTGTGGGGTGTTACAAGCAATTATTGTTTATTAATTTCTTAAACGCTTACTTATATCAACATACCACATACACTTGTATCAAAATATAACAATTCGCAAATAAAGTTGTATTACACAGAGAAATATAAAGAAACCATTATCTTTCCTTCGTAAAGAGCCAATAGTACCATGAGACGATCACTAACATAATAAAATATGATGTACCTCTTTCCAGTTCTCTGAAAAATCAATTTTCATTCCCTCTAAAAAATCTAAAAAGGTTTCTGATAAAGGTTACTGATTAATAAAGTAAAAAGTCTTCTGTAACAATAACAGATTTTTGCATATAATTTAATATTTAAAGATGGCCACACTGTTCAGAATTCAAATAATAATCAGAGATAAGGAATGAAAAAGAAGAACGATACACTAAAATAAATTGAAATACAATACTATATATAGGTGTAAGTCCATTAAAAAATTGTGCGTAAAACACGTAGAAAACATAACTCAAAGTGTTTGATATTAAAATTAAATGCATGTTTTTATAACCATAATAAACTTATGCTTCACATTCTCTATAACAATACATTTCCTGACTGTATTTTTGACTGTTTAAATAAGTACTATGTCATTTGGCTTTCATAAGATTTTGTAATATTTATTTAAGGTTTGTGGCTATGCATTATCCAATGTCGCTTTGCTTTGATAAAAATATATATAATTAAAAAAATATCTCATCAAGATATCATCTAAATTACAAGAATCTACAAATTATATATATTTTACTCACGATTCAGTTATTACACTTATCATGTATTATTCAATGTAAAAAAATGTCCATATGCTATATATTTTTGTGCCAAGTTGAGCCATTTAACTCCTTAAATTCATTAAAAAATGTTTAAATGTACATACATATATTCACAGGGACAGTCTGGGCAAATCTGAAATCATAGCAGATATAGGGGAACTGTGTTACATATTGTTAGGTCTTTTTTTATGGTAACAATTTTGGCATAGTGAAATTTTTGGTCAAGCGTGAATTTTTCATAAAAATTACTAAAATTAACAAAATTTTTTTTACGTGGTTCGACTCAGTTTTAATGACAGTATCATTTCATTGTATGGGAGGAAAAAAATCTTGAAAACAGAAGGTGGTCAAATTTTATTATTATTTGTCTATTCAATCATAAAAGACAAATTATATAACATTTTTGATGCTGTTAAAAAAGCTCATTCGTTAAATTCAAATTTAATTACAAAACTAAGTGAAGTCATTGTTCATGTGGAGACTGCTAAAAATATGATATCAAAATTAGATTAATGTAAATTAATGTAAAGAAATAAAGTTAGTAGATTAGAACATTATAAATACGTTACAAAGCTAATCTGATGTTTGACAAACTAAAGGGTTTGCCCTTAATACGAATGAAAAATGAGAATTTTGCTGATGGCCACAATTGGTTCGGTCGTTTTAAACAACTTTCCAACATAATTTATACAGACACAACATAATAAAGAGTAGTGAAGCCATGAATGAAAATGTATTTAAATTTTAGCAGAAATCGATTCTAATAAAGGATATACGATGACCGCAAGACAGCATATAATATGGCCATTTATGATAGCTAGTTAAATGAAAACCTTGCACAAAAAGAACAACCTTTGAGTAACCGAACAACTCTTCTTGATTTAATAAAATTTTCCACTTTAAATACATTACTTTTTATATTTCATATGTTTGACAATTATATACATATTTTAAAGATTAAGAATTTTTGTATGCAGTTACTAGAAATTTCCATAATTTGTTGTTTTCTGGGTAACTATAGAAAAATTGAAAATCTCAATTTATTATAATTAATGACAAGTGGTATATGCACCGAAATTATCAACTATCCATCTCCATCTATATGACTAGAAATGAATAGTACTAACAGAAACTGTAGGTTTTGAATTGAAAATTTGTGTAAATTTGTCAATGAATTGAGGAGATGATCCACATTATCAAAAGTTTTTCAGGCCAAGCTTAATAACCTAAATAAATTTAAACTGGAACGCAACAAGTCTTTGTAAATAAAAGCGATATGGAATCATTTACCATCCCAGCCGTAATTTTTTAATTACATAATAATTTCAATGTGCAGATGAGCATAATGGTGAGAAATATTTTATTATGTTGCGGACATTGCCAACAGAGTCTAAGTCCCACATTTTGAAGATGAGTGCAGTACACTGTAGTGGTAATAATTGTATGACTAGGAAATTTTTTCCAATATATATTATTCCACGAATATTGCATTAAATACAAAACATCTTTTTGGGATGGGGTTAATTTTTTGACATCAGTTTGGCCAACTTCTGGCGCCTATTGAAACACCTCACCTACACAACCCACTTATCATCCCCAGTGATGAGGTTCAATCAGTTTAATCAACACCGAAAAAATAAAAATAAATTTGTGTACATATGTATGTCTGTATGACTTATGCGAGTATACAATTTTTTATTCTTTTATCTTGACTCAGTCCATGGGGTATCATAATTTTGCATTTGCAGGATTTACCTAACTCATGTAAATATGTTTCTACTTCATTCAAGTTGAGAAGCCAGTGACTGCATTGAGAGGTGAATCTTCTTGAAAAGCTTTGAGGCCAGACTGGTGATTGAAAATCTAGGGCCAAAACTTAGTTGGGCCCTTAGCATATAATCACCACTCCAGAATCGCTACAAAAATTGTTTTTCAGCAGCATCAGAGACAGATGTCATGTTGTGAATGGGTATTGCTGCAGAATGACCATATTGGAATTCGTAAAGCAAGCGGTGATCCTTGTATATTGCGTTAAAGAAAAAAACAATTCTCAGATGTGAAGATAAAGTTAATGCTTAACATGATTTGCAAAGAATATAAATCAAAATGTGGACTAGTTATTATAGATAGGTTATCAATATCACTCTATAAATACATCTTTTACCTCCAAAGATATGAAGCATGTTTTAAAAATCACCTTTTGATCTATCTATCAATAAACCTTTTGACATTAGAAAATATCAGACATAGCAATCTTATACTAATATCTTTCAAAATAATTCTTTTGGGCTGTCACATTTTTCTCAACAGTTCTGTCACTCTCAAGCAGCGTTGAAACGCCTCATTTGAGACAGAGCAGCTCTGGTCTATTGTATTCTACATGATGTCTTCTCTGAGCTAAAGCATGACCTTTTTCAAGTGTATTTTCAGCCTGGGAAAAATCAGAAGTCACACGTACCTATGTAGAACGAGCGGCAGTCTGTTGAAACACAGATATGTTGCTTGATCGTTAGTAGCTTTGGCATGAAGTTCGCTGAGATCATTTTATCAAAAATGAAAGTCTAGCAACACTCATCAACACATCATCGCGGTCTATCCACTACTGACAGCTTCTGCTTGCAGGAATAAATTTAAACATATGCATTAGGATCGTTTAAATATGGTAAGTGCACCAAATCATGCCTCCATGATTTCATTTGTTTACGCATGAAAAATGATAGTTGGATATTTTTTTAATAAATCTCACGTTATAAAGTCGGCATCATCTCTAAAAATGAGGTGTCAGTGAAGTAATATGATAGTGATCATCACACTAACAAATTCACTGATATAAGAAGTGATGTTGCAAATTATTTCTCATGGGTTATTCACACTCATGTTATATAATATACTTAAAATTTAGTGTGAATTATAGAAATGAAATTCAGTAATGCTCTCAAAAAAATTTAACAAAATTTTATGTATTAGTGTATAACAATATTAAGAAAATTGTACTAAAAATGTGTTTCCAAATTTATATTGTACTTTAAGTTAAGATTAGCACAAGCCAAAACATCAGTTTTTAAAACTTTTGCCTGTATTTTTTTTTATACACATCATGCAAAACCTTCTAAACAGGTTTTAATGTAACTTTTCATAGTTAGAGTTTGTATTCTAAGTAAACGTGTAAGACAATTTATTATCTTACATGTTTACTTACAATACAATATTAAATTAAAATTATTTTTAAAATATTTTTAATTTAATATCGCATTTCCACTTACATATGACTAACTGTGGTATTATCACTGTTTCACTTAACAGGATAAACCTAATATTAGATTCTACGACATATGCCGAAGAGAAAATTTGAAGATCTAGAAATGCATACAAAAGATAGTATTTTCGTGTGACGAATGGGCATAATTGTTTGTTAAAAATAAAACATAAAGGTCAGAATTAGCAATTCAAATTCTAAAGCCTTTACTTATACAAATACAATACTTATACAAATTCTAATGCCTTTACATATGCCATTATTTATATTTTTCGAAACTTGAAATAAAAGGAAAAAAAAGCTATGTAATTATGAACACTTTGTATAGATACAATATTCCTAAAATAGATTGTTACAAAAACAATTTTTATGTGAGGAAATAACATGACTCTACCAAATTTGCATTGACTTCAATGTTTAAAACGAAAACAATATACAGGCACAAGTGTATGTGGCTAAGATATTTTAATCTTTTATATGTATATAATTCTCAAAACCATAAATTTTTTGTTTCATATAGTATGTTTATAAGGATCTGGAAGAAGAAAGCAATCGTTAAAATAAAAATGTAACATAGAAAATGACTGAAAATTAAAAAAGGAAGTAATATTGAGAAGATTTGGAACCTAGGATAATAATTATTTAATTAAAGTCCTTTTGCTAATTTTAACCTTTGGACTGGGCTTTTTTGTTTGTTACATTTGTTTGTTATTTGTATGTAGTACTTAAACATAGGAAGTACTTAAAACATTATTTAAGTTATATTGTTTATCTCTTACGTTCTTTTAAATGAGGCTTGGATATTTAAATATTGACAGATCCATACCCATGTTATCTTATCGATTTTCTACAGGTTCTCTTGTATTGATTTTCTAATCTTGGAAGTAAATGCAAGTGAACTGGTACATTTTCCCAGTTACACACGTCAAACTCAGTAATTCATTTGTAAATTTACACAGAATCCCATCGGTGTGTTTCACATACATTTCAGAACCTTAGTGTAGGTTTGCATGTTGGTCTCATATTGGTCGCTCGAGCTACCGATGGATTAAATAACATTTCATTTCAATATTCAGAAAAAACTTATTTTTAAGTTCTCAAAGCTTTATAAGGGTCACCTCTGATATTATTTTCAATTTTAATTTTGTGTAAATTCATTGTGACTAAATATTTACACGTCACATATTGATTATTGTACATTTAGATGTTTATTCCTTAAATCAACTATTTATTTATATAATCAATTAGGAGTCTGTTATTATAATGCATTGATATTAACTATTACAAGAACAATAGAGAGAAGTGTTCTCTGAATCAGGAAAGTTTATTTTAGATGAGATACAGGTACACAAGCTGTATAAGGGCAACAATTGGAATAGAAGAAATATATAATTAAAATGTGTAAAATGTTATCTCTAAAATAATTATGGTCTTTCTATTTATCCACTTCAAAAAAGCATAATTATAAGGCTAGTTTTCCATTTTGTAATTCAGAAAATTTGTTTCTATTTTTATTTCTTTAGAGTTGTCAATTACTGTTGTACATAAAGTTGAATACAACAAAGCCACAGAGAGGTTTAATACCATGAGAAGGTTTTCGAGTTATTCAAGTTCAAATTTGAAATTTTAGCAAAATGTTTAACATTTTTCAATTCATGTCGTAAAATAGCATTCAATAATTCAATATTGTTATTAAGAAAAACTAAGTTTGTTTCTATAAAACCAAAAACATTTTAAAGCAAAGAAAAGAATATATGTTTTTGTTTTTTTTCTAAGCCAGTTAAAAATTATGTACGTAACTCTCAACTAGAAAACTGATTTTTTAAATTTTTTTATCATTTTTTTGTAACGAAGAATTTTAAAAAATTGTTTTCATTGTTCCCTTCAAGATTTTGCAGAGAATTACCTGTCCGCAGTTTAGTCATATTTTAGTTAATATTCCTATATACACTGCCTGCACAAAGTTTCTGGAGGAAGAGGACAAAGGTAAAACATGGAAACACTAACATAACCAAAAAAGCCCCATCATAATAAAATAATAGAGACCTAATTACTAGGGATCTTTTAATTACTCTATTAAGCTATGTTTTCAGTGAAGAAACTTCCTTTGCAAGATATAAATATTCAGACTAAAAAGGAATTAATACTGTTATTCTGCAATGTTTGGAGTACCTTCCAATGATGTTCTGCAAACGTCATATTCACTTCCATTACTCTCTGATTTAGTTCATCCTATAATAGCTCAATGGGATTAAGTTTGGGATGCTGCATTTCATCAATTGATGGTGTTTATAGTTTAATAGATAATTAATAAAGAGTGTACAGGTATTTTTGGGATTGTTGCATTGGTGAAAGACAAACCTATGATTGATCAAGTTATTTCCCAAAAGGAATAGCATGATTTTTCAATGTATAGGGATCGCCTTTTTAGTGATGAATATGTTTGATTCCATAAATATATTCCCCACCATTGGAAGAGAAGCACCTCAATACCATAATAAACCCCCCAACCTACTTATCAATTGATATTATATAATCAGAATGATATTCTTCTGAAGATCCCCAACACATAAATTCTGCAGAGTAATACAAATGGCTCGAACTTAGGTTATCAGTCCATAGTATACATATTCCGTATTCAACTGTGCAATGATACACTTTTCAGTACATTCTAGTCTTTTTCATCGTATTCCACACTTCAAAAGCAGTATTTTTTATGGAAATTCTGACTCAAAGACCGGATATATGAGAACAATCTTTAAATGTAGTTACTGGTTTTCATACAACTGCATTTGTATTTCCCAGGTGATCAGCTTACTGTCCATTTTAGATACAAAGACTATAGAATGACCTTCAAATTTAAAAGTGATGGAAGGTCGTCCTCTACAATCTTTGTTATGATTTCCAAAATGATATTCCAAGAACGTGTGTCAGTATCTCCAACACTAGAAGAGGGTATTTATAATTTCTCTGCTATTTAAGGTATTGCAAAGGCTTCGTCATTCCTAATGCACGTTTTTCTAGGCTCATATATTTTGTACCCCTTTATCTTAAAACGAAAATAAGAAAATTGAAAACTTATTGTTAAAAGATGACATCTTTAATTTCGATAAATGACTTTGATTTAATTGCCCTATATTGTTATTATTTTAAACAGTTCAAAAAACAGAATATTGTGCGTCTATTGGTTGTATACAAACACAGCATAATTCTAGTAGGAATCTGCCAAATGGATTTGTGAAAATGCGTATTTTAAATATATGTAAAAAAATCTATTTTTCAACTTGTCCATCAATCAATATGAATAAATACCAAAAGCCTACTCAAGGTGTATCTACTTTCCATGCTTCTAAATCAACAAAAAAATAAAAAATACAATTCAGTAACGTCAACTATATTTGATATTTACAAGATTTAAACGAAAAGAAAAGTAATATTTTAATATGAATCTTGTAAACAACTGGTGGCCCACCCTGGCTACAATTAGTTAATTGGTACAATTAGTTAATTTATAATATTTCTTGATATTTTTTTTATGAATGTAGTCCAATAAATACCAAAAGCCTACTCAAGGTGTATTTACTTTCCATGCTTCTAAATCAATAAAAAAATAAAAAATAAATTTCAGTAATGTCAACTATATTTGATATTTACAAGACTTAAACGAAAAGAAAAGTAATATTTTATTATGAATCTTGTAAACAACTGGTGGCCCACCCTGGCTACAATTAGTTAATGGGTACAATTAGTTAATTTATAATATTTCTTGATATTTTTTTTAGGAATGTAGTTCAATAAATACCAAAAGCCTACTCAAGGTGTATTTACTTTCTATGCTTCTAAATCATTAAAAAAATAAAAAATAAATTTCAGTAATGTCAACTATATTTGATATTTACAAGGCTTAAACAAAAAGAAAAGTAATATTTTAATATGAATCTTGTAAACAAATGGTGGCCCACCCTGGCTACAATTAGTTAATGGGTACAATTAGTTAATTTATAATATTTCTTGATTATTTTTTTATGAATGTAGTCTTTGGTAGTTAATTATTGGAAATATAATAATGTAAAAACATCACCATCAGTCAAATCAGTTATAAACCCTAAATAAAATATTAAACTATCTATAAAGTGCTTCCCTTTTTCAATATTTCTTGTTGAGACATTAATATAAACAATTTTGGAATTTTTTAATTTTTTTAATTCTTTATTTACATCGTCATAACTTAATAAAAAATATAAATACTGTTAGAAGTGTTCCAATTAGATTTAAAAAAATATTTAAAACTATTAATAATTTAAGCTTTTTTAATGCTGCCATTTCCGCACGCCTTGGATGATGTCACAAGCTATGCCCAGTGTTTGTTTACTGTATTAGTTCTCATTATTTTGAACAGATTTTCAGTATAATAGCCGTTTAAACTATGGAAGAAGCTCGAAAGCCAGTTCACAAGTAATTGTATTATGCCTAGGTGCAAAAATAATATTAGAAGTGCACCTGTGTAAGTGTTTTCTCCAACAAGCTGTTTCCATTGTTGTAAAGATCACTTTAATGTGTGTTTTATTTGTATAGTTAGTATGATTTCAATTAAATATAAATGAGTTTTGTATTAAATATCGATCACACAAACAGTAGATAACTGTGTACATAAAATAGTTTATAAAAGTTTAATACAGGTTTTGTTTCCTGTTTTTTATTTCTGTTGGGTTGACACAAATTTTATTTTATAAGATGGCACTGAACAGAAATAATACTTTAACTGAAATAATTTTGATTGTGTAATATCTATTGTAGGTATTGAAATAATAAAAAATGCTTTATGCCCGCTTATCCATATATCACAACCATTTATTCAGAGACAATTATAGGGCTGAAATTTGACATATTTGTAGATTTTTGTACTCGTTGCATAGTTGTATATTAAAATTTTGCAGAAATGTTATATACCCCCTGAGTGGGATCTCATTGAATAGATATTTTAAAATCATTTTGAGGTTTCTTTGCGGTTTTTCAAAATTAAGTCCTTTTTAAAAATATTTGCTTCTAAACTGGTCTTTTTTGCAATATTTGTATGCATATATCATTTCTGAAGCATTGTTTCAAAAGACCTTTGATATTGTATAGTTAGTTAAGTGTGCTATATCAAATTGTATGTACCATTATAAGTGACATATTTGCGTTAGGTATAATCTTTTAAAAATCTATTGAGGAAATCAATGTAATATCATAGACCACAGGCCTTGAAAAAATACCTTTCCCCTTGTAAAAAATGTTTTCGCTGCGATATCTTTTATTGGCTTTTTCCAAGACTTGCCTTATATAAAATTTCTACGTTTTTTGAGTTAAAAATTGTACTACAACGTGTGAATAAACCATAACTTCATTCTTAACATAGTTCTTATCTTAGCTATTTTTTAAATCTTTATCTTCCTTTTTGTAACAAATTAATATTTTTACTATCAGAAGGTACAAAATCAGATTTGTTGGAAGGATCCAAGGGTGAATATTTACTTACAGACTTAATATAGCCTCCAAATTGGTTTCAATTTCCATTTCTCTTCAGTTAAGTTTATTTTTGGTCACAATTAAATGAAACTACATGATGTAGTATTATTTCTACTTTCTTTAAGTTCTTTACCACAACCTAGGTTTCGTTGTATTACAACATCTTCAGGTGGGCTATTAGCATAGATTATCTTTGCTAACAGCCCACCTGAAGATGTTGTAATACAACGAAACCTAGGTTGTGGTAAAGAACTTAAAGAAAGTAAAAGTAATATTATATCACGTAGTTTAATTTAATTGTGAATAATTAATTTCTACAAAATTCACGCCAAATATATTACTCAATATTTTATTTTTGGTGATATCTGTTTCAGTAGGTGTTTATATATAAAAATAAATGAAAGCACATCAACATTAAAATCATTTGATGTACTCGGGAGTGGCTAGGCAACAGTTTCTCTTCTGGAAGAGAAACTGTTTTCTAGCCACTTTATAAATATAATTTTAAAATCTATTAAATTTTAAAATCTTCACTTGTAACTACTTTATAATTAAAATCTTCACTTGTAACTGATACTTTTACATTGTGTTTTTTATTTCTTATATTTCTAATGGGATTTGGAGTTCCATTTTCTTTTAAATAATTTACAAGTGAATTTCCGACACTATATTCAAATTGCTGTTTCGAGTTTGACAATTTTTTAAGTACTATCTAAGGATTGAAAAGATAAATTTCAGTATTTTTAAAAGTACTAAAAATATTAGACTTTTTTTCATTCAAAGAACACATCAGTTGCTTCAGTAATTTTGGAAAGTGTGACTTATTGACATTTCTTTTGGATTTCTTATTTTATATTTCGAAAGAATCAACCTACAGATTTTTTAAAGAGACTGAAATAACAAATATCTAATGGTTGTGTCCTGTATCATGTATTTGGAGGTAAAAAACAAATTTAATATTTTTTTCCTGTGGAATATTAGGGTGTATATAGGATGATAATTTGTCTCCAAGCAGTTTTAGACTAGGTTTGTTTTCAGTCTAAGGGAGTATAATTGTCTCAAACCAGGTTACGAACATACTTAAGTAGCGTAAATATATCTCAAACCAATTTACATAGCGTTAAACCAACTGCTGGTATCAATGCAAAAGATATTGGGTTTTGTAAACTACGTATAGTTATGATAGATATTCCTCTCCAGCTGCAATAGCAAACAATATTGAAATTGACGTTTTTCAATAATTTATTATACCTTCTTGATACTCAATGCTGTGAGAGAATAGACATTTACTAGAGCCACGATTATCTGAACGGTTAGTTCTATCGTAGTTGACGATGTTATCTTTTGGTATGTCAGATAAAATTTTCTCTGAATTATTGAAGCACAATGCTGTTTCAATACTAGTTTTCTCTGCTCGAGACCTTTTGATATTCCGTAATTACTAAAATATTAATTTATTCTTGTGTCGTTTAATAAAAGAATAGGAAACATTTTTCCAGGAGGATTTTTTGCCTTCAAATAGGCTAGCCCTTCCATTTTTCTCTTTATCCATGAATCATTTATCTTAAGTCCTATTTGATTATATGTGATTGAGAGGACTATTGGATTCGCCAGCTTCGATTAAAATCCTTATAATAGTTTGATCCTCTTCTTGTGTTAAACTTGTTGAACAGTCTACTTTTGAGCTATGTCTTTTGTGCAGTGTATCAAGAAGTGTTCTCGATGTTTCAAACTGCTTCTCAGGTGGATATATGGATATTTGTTTCCCTTTGAGAAACTACGATATTACTCACAATTGTATAGGATGGTGTAAGGTCTTTTTGGTTCTCCCATTATAATAAATATACTGCAACAAATTCAAAACACATAGATATACAATTTTTGTTCATGATTATTATCTTACATAAGTGTGTATTTAAGATGGATTCAAAATAATTATAGTTTTTCAAATAACTACTCAAATTCTATAAGTACAAGATAGGAAAACCAAAATTAGCATGAATCTTTCATTACTTTTATTATTGTAGCTAAGGTTTCATTACTCTGTACCAACGTCATCTTGATCATATGAAGTAACATAAAAATCATACACAAAGTAATTTAAAAACAGATAAAGAACAATATACACATGTAACACCAAAAATTAAAAATATTTTCTGACAAAACTAAGTAGGTGAAGTTCAGAAGCAATATGTCAAAAATGTGACATGTAAAATATTTTTGAAAATAGCTTCAATATTTTGCTTTATATTATCACAGTTGTTTTTTTCTATTACACGAGGAACACATAAATTAAACTATTTTAGAAAAAAGTGGCAACTTATTTGTACAAAAACTTTGATTGCACAATTTTAAATGTTAAATCGATAACAAAACAATTTTCCAGTCACATTACTTCTCATTGAAACTGTCAATAAAATTTGAAAGTTGATAGCTTTCTCGCAGTGAAGCTGTTGCTATACATAAAAAAAAAATACATATATATATCTTTTTTTTTGAGTCTTATACTATGTAAAACTAAGTGTTATTTGAATTTTTAGGAATTGAATAAAGATAGGTATGAAGGTCGCAATGGTATTGTAGTGAAAGAACTTAAACAATGTATATATATATATATATATATACACATACATATATATATATATAAATATACACTATAAAAGTAGGCCAAAAAAGTGACATCCTAAAAATTCAATTTAATTAAAATACCAACGTAAAACAAACACGCTTAATTAATTATTCTGGAATGCAGTAAAAGTATTTGAACAGGCTGTTGGACAATTGGAATCGATCACACACTTCACGTATTATGCGTGTTTTTACTCTCTGGTCCCCTTATCCACATGCGAATACAACACATTGAATGTTATCAAAATAGACATTTGTAGTATATTTTTTTACCTTCAAAAACTCTTTTTTTCTCTTATATGACGGAAAAAAATGGTCATTTTTAAGGTCTAAATAGTCATTATTATCTACAAGAAACATTTAAATTTCTGTGATATTCATTTTGATAAGAATAAACTAAATTTCATATTAATTATTTTTTTTTTCATATTATTTATTTTTTTTGGTTTTTGAAAAACTAAACTAAAATTTATTATATTTAGAATGGTTTTTTAGATTCGACTTTTTGCGACTTATAATTAGCTAACACCTAGTGACAGTGTACTTGTAATCGATTTGACAGTGTTCATCACGAAACTACTCAGACCAGTGACTTTCTCCAACTACTTTAACATTACTCTTCATAATATTAGTGGGCTTTCATTATCGCAGTATTAGAATATGCATTTAGGAATAATTGGGAATGAGTATTATTTTGGTTATATTCTAATTTCCACTTCATATTTAAATTTTATTTTTTTGGTATAAATACATGTATACCTAATTGTAAAGCAAATTTGTAAAGAACATTGAATTATTATTAGAATTTGAATGTTAAAAATCTATCTAACAAATATTTATAATCAATGTTCTGAATTTTGTCTTATTTTCCAAAATACCTTAAAGAAATTATAGTTCATAAAAGAAATTATAGCTCACAAAACATTTTACGTAATTTATCTGTAGTGTCCTTATAATAACACTACATTAACATGGTGTATTACCCATTTGTTAGTTTGTTATTGCCACATTCAAAAACAATGGAAGAGTTTTAATAAAACTAACATATGTTCTTAATTTAAAGCTTTATATCAATATAAATCATTACAATATATTAACAAGCAACTGTATAAATATATTTAAAGCATAGAAAGTCAAAAAAAGTTCATAGCCACAGAATATGGGGGGTGTGTTTACCTGTATTATTGTGTCCAAAACCACAGCTTTAAGCAGGTGACCGACACCCCATGGGGATTACGCAACTGATTCACATGGAAAAATTATATATTTTGGAACATCAAGTCGAACTTGATACAACTCTGACGTTATAGGTTAAATGGAACTTATTGTAAAACCAATGGATACTGCAACTTGGAGAAACACACAACCAATTTCTCAGGAAATGAAACAAGTTTTCTTGTGTGGCTACTGGAATATCAAAATCTGGAACCGTTCTGTCTTAGGCTACAACCCTGTTATCTAACAAATATTATCTATAAAACTCAGCACTTCACCAACCCTACGGAAAGCCATCTAAGTGTTTTTTGTCCTCTAGTGCTGCTACTGGAAAAGCAATAAAGGACCGCTGTAACCAAATAAAAGCGTGCCTAGTTACCAAAACTTTAGAAAATAAGGTTACAGAAAATAGAGGGATGTTGCAGTTTCCACTGAAGTACATAGGATTATATGAAGGAGGCAAAGCAGCAGTTGAAGTAGATGGAATATGATCAGAAAAATTCAAAATACAAACTGGTGTTACGTAAGATTTTCCTCTATTATTTAATACAAACACAGAATACATCATCTGGAGAGTCCTTGAAAACTGGAACAAAACGACATGTGTGGTGAGGTAAAAAACAACTAACCTGAGATATGCTAACAATACTTCTCTTCTTTTATCAAGTGAAAAAGATATAGAGAATCTTCTTCGGTAATTAGAAGCTTCTAGAATAGATTTTAGTCTTGCGATCCAGTGAAAGAAAACCAAAGTGATGATAATATGTTGAACCGAAAACAATCGTCCCGAATTAAAAACCACACCAAACAGCAAAGTTGTACATTTTTATATATTTCTAGGTTCCACCATTATAAATGTCAAGCAGTGGTTTCCCTGGACGACACGCTTACTTCTGCATCTCCGTACTTTGTCGGTCGTGTGGTTCTCTGAACTCAAGACCGGCGGTCCCGCGTGTGAATTTTCCGTGGTAAGCTGTGTTTGTAACTGATGTGAAGTGAATAAAAAAATATTAAAATTCCTAGTTTTCTAAGAGGAGCATGATAAATTATTAGCTTTAAACATGAAAAGCAAAAAACCTAATTAAATGTCCAAAAATTTAAAGGAAGAAGTATTTAGCAACTTAATTCTCAGGAATCTTAAATGCATGTATCAAGTGGAGGTATTTAGCAGGTATCAAGTGGAGGTATCATGTATCAAGCGGAGGTATCAGCATGTATCAAGTGGTGGTATCATGTATCAAGTGGAGGTATCATGCAGAACTTTTCGAAGAATAGTTTGCAAGATTTTTAAGTTTAATTGAACTTGATGTTAAAAGACACAAGAGTGGAAACATTGCTGGCCAATTTCACCAGTTCAAAAATTTGAATTCATAATAAGATATTATATTGAATTATTCTCGTGAAAATCATTAAATACTATAAATAAATAGTATATTACGTTTACTTTTTATATTTATTTTTGATAGTGCATAATCATTAACGTAATTTATTGACTATATGGTATAATATGTCCGTCAGTAGTATCCTGGGGGTCTGAGATAGCTTTATTTTTCTTCACGTAGAAGTCTCTAAAATATTTTCAGTATTTCTTTATACCTAATTTTAATGTTTTTTATATATTCTGATAACTGCAAGAAATTTATGATTAATGGCATTTGAATTCGGCATTTTTCATGCTTGTTACAAATGCAGGGCTTTGAGAAATGTAATATTGCATTATTTTGTAGAAATATTCAGAAATATAATTTTGTTTAGTTTATAAAATGAAAAAAACATGTACCTGAAACTTTTTAAGGTTTTCTTTTTTTCCCAATCAGTCTACACTTTAAAACATAGTTCTTCAAATTTTTATATGATTTATCGAACAAGACAATGTTGACTAAAACTTATTCAAGCAAAATTTCATTACTCTCTTTAGTAAAATAATTTATTTTTAAAACTGTACACGGTGCACACTCATAGCCTGTGCATGTTGCTATTGTACAATATAATACCGACCCATGTGCTTGACATACGACTTTTGTGCGTCATAGCTGCCGTGGCATTTTAGAGAAACCGCACTCAAATATTTTATACTTGTAAATCAGATGTATCTCTTACTTCTAAATCAGATGGTTTGTATCCACGGTTGTCTGTCACCCATGGGTTTTTAGAGGAAACCCATGGGCCTTAAGCATTGTGAAAATTCTCCTATATTATGCTGTGACTAGATCCACTGTGGAGAGGCTAATATAGGTCTAAAAAGCTAGCAGAATAACCAAGATATTTTTCTACGAAGATAGACATCGAGATTATGCATCCTTGAGTAAGTTAATGCATTGGAAATGTGGTGTTGTGTGTAAGAAGTAGTGTCAACATTATGTATCAGGTGTTGGTATCACTCACTCACTCAGATTCTTTTAGACTAAACTCCACACCACTGTATTGTTATTACTATCACTAAATTATCAATAACTGTGCCAATACAAATTATAAAGTTCTTTGGTCTCGTCGCATACAACGAGAACTTGATGGGTGTTTAGTACATAAGGCTAAATGGAGGGCAAGAGATCCTGCAGGAGCCTTCCAGTGTGATAGAGCTGTTTTATTATTTCTAATATTTCTACATTAAAAATAGTGCCAGATGAAAATGTCATTAGAGAGGATGGTCAAAAATGTGCCTAAACTTGACCATAATCTTTCCGCTAAAAATGTATGATTATTGTGAGAATTATAATATGCTTATGCCTTAAAAATAATTGAAAACAATTGAGAATTATATTATTAATTTACAGCAACAAGATCGTGAGCAGGTGATAGTTTTGCTACGGTGAACAAGATTCTACATCATAAAATAATTTTACAATAATGTTCTTCACATCAATCATCCGAGTCTGATCTACCAATTTAATCCACATTGACTGAACCAACCAACGTGAGTGTGTGTATTTATATATATATATCTAACAGCTGTAATATTCCGTACGTCATATTTTCACAGGTGAATCCACCCATTATTCTCAATTGTAAAAAGAAAAATAATTTATTCTTTTCAGTTCCGTCCTATTCAGAATAACTTAACGACTCACACCTTTAAAGGAAATTATGAAAAAACATTGTGTCAAGGCTGAATTTTCAGCTGATCTTATTAGTGATATTTAATTTTAAAAAAGTTTTCTTGCAGTGTTTAAAGTGATATTTTCCTAGCAGCGGTAGGATTTTATACAATTAATCTATTGAAGAGATTTTGTCATTAAAAATTGAGTTTTTTGAAATTCAGAGCTTTGAAGGTGGAAATGTTAGTATTCGGAATGACGTAAGGAATCAACTTTGTAAAAATATATAGTAAGGAAAAATACACAGTACATTTGTTTATATATATATATATATATATATATATATATATACATATGTAAATACAAATAGCAATTTGTAATCTATTGGTTGTGAAAATATTAACTGAAACAAGTTTGATAAATGATTAAATATTCTGTTTACAGGATATTGTCATCAATGATATTATTTTTATTGATTGGATTCTGTCAAAGTGCCAATTTAAGAACTTTTCCTGACCATTTTAAATTTGGGGTAGCTACTGCCTCTTATCAAATAGAAGGAGGCTGGAATGCAAGTGGTGAGTTGAAGATTTTTAAAATTAAATATGCGAAAATATTTTCATTTCAGTATAACTTATGTGTTGATTATTTATATAAAAATTAACTCCAGAAGAAACTAATTTTTCTGGTTTATAAAATTGTTAGCTCTTAAATCCATATATGTACACAACCAGGCATTATGATAAAATATTTTTTTTATCATAATGCCTGGTCGAGTACATATATGGATTTAAGAAACTAAATAGAAACTTTGATAGAAATAGAAGTTAATTATATGAAATAAATTATTAATATTTCAAGCTATTTTAGAAATGTTTACTTAAGAAATAAGATGATGTTTTGTAAAAAAAATCTAATTTAACCGTTTTAGTGCCATGGTTTTCTACTCATATATACTTAAAAAAAATATTCCGACATTATGGGTTAAAAATTTTCTTTTCCTGGATCCCTTTTATATTGTAATTACTAATAATATTATAATTTGAACTTTATGTAACACGTAGAATAGCGATGTGTGCGAGCGACCTCCCCTACCACACACTAAACAGATTTCACGAGCGCCATTGCACTCGTGGCAAACTTAGTTCGTACGCGCACGACCGTGATTGTGCTCGTCAGCACTCAAACAGTTAAAGATATTAAATATTATCTGACATATAATTTCTCTTCAGCGGGATTATGTATGGAAACAGCTGTTGATCTATTTAAAATATGGCATCATTTTATTTATTAAATTATGGCCTTAGAATGCTATTCTGGTGAGAATTTTTCAATGTTTATGTAATTAGATTATGAAATGCACTTGATTTAAGTTATAAAGTGGTTCCTCAGTGTCATGATTCAAAAATGATTTCAAGTTACATTATGGTGTAAACTGAATATATCCCTTGTTTGTTGAAATTATCTTAAATTGTATGGTCAGTCACTATATTTTTTTTATTTGTGTGCACTAGCCATTTGCAATTATTGACTGAAAAGTAAATAAATGGCAAGTTTGTTACTAATTTTAGTAAAGTAATTGCATATTTGACACATGTAATAAAAAAATATTTAAATGTTTGTGGGTTAAAAATCGAAGCTAAAGAAGTTTAATTGAGTTATGTTTATTAATAACTAATTATAAAGACACCCGAATATGTTTTCACTTACACAAGGGTAATCTTTACAAAAATCAGTTTTTAATTTTCTTGACAGACTTGGATTTCCTTGAGTTAACAATTATTATGAATTTCCAGTTTTAGTGCACAGTGAAAAATTATTTACTAGAATTTTCCATAGTCGTACACATACATGCACATTTTAAAACCTTCTAAAATCAGTGTAATTCAGTATCTGTTAAGACAATCCGACAGGAGATTGAAAGAAAAAACAAATTTCATGAGAAAATGTCCTTTTAAGGCTAATTACTTATTATATCTAGGATAATCAATATAATTATAATGGTAATCATTATAATTATATTGATTATCCTACCGTAATAAATTTAATCCACAGAAGAATAATAGTATTTAGACCTTTAGTTTTTATCTCAGTCTAAATGCAAGATTGATAAATACTTGCAACATTTATGGCACTGAATGTATGGTCATCCTTTTTTTATAGGAACAATAGGCGCAACAATAATTAATTTTTCTTTTCAAGTTTGTCTGTTTTTGATAATTCCTTCACGTAGATTATAACTTCAAGCCGTTATCTTCTCCATTGGTCTATTTGAGTAATTCATCAATAAGTTTATTTTTTATGAAATAGGGAAGTAGGTTAAAGGATTATAAATATGTTTAAACATTTAAGATTCCCTCCTAGATTGTGAACAATCTATCAATTTATATCTGAAATTCTGCAGGTTGATCTTACTATGAAATGTGAATTGAGATAATTGCATTATTTGCATGGAGGTCTTTGGTGATTTTACAAAGGAGTTTGGTGGGTTTGAAAGATCATTTGCCATAATATCTATGTGCTCATCTTTGACATTGCTTTGAATATTACCTTCATATGGTTCATCTTCTACTTCACTAGGGTATCTTTGTAGGTAAATGGGCTTTTTCATTTTTTGAAATATTCTCTGCCTCGGTGATATTTTGTGTTTGATGAAATGTAAGAAAAAGACAAGAAAATAAAATACAAAAAATGTCAAAATCATAAAAGTTACACAAAGCGTAATCATAAGCAGCTATGACATATAAATATATGATATATACAAAATGGTTGCATTTACTGAAGCGTAAGAATCATCTTGCACTCTGTAAGCGATAACTGAATTGGCTCAAGAGAAGATAGCCATAAACGCACATTTTAAAAAGATTCTAGGTTATCACTCAATAAAAAAAATGGTTAATTTTCTTGCTTTGAAAAATATACAATTATGCAATGGTTCAAAATTCTGTAAGACAATATAATAACAATATTTTCATAGAAAAATATATTTACTCAAGTTCATATCTTTAAAATGTTTTGGGTCATGTACTTTTTTGCTATAGAAAGTAAAATAATATATATAATTTTACTTTCATAGACAAGTTAATTCGGCAGTCGCAATTAAAAATAATCTTCTTTTTAATTTTATGTAAATGTTTCAAAAGGTTGAAATCAACTAATTTCTGAAATTAAAATATACCTCAATAGTACAAGACATATTTTACTTGATTTTCGGTTGTTCACTCTTTTTTCCCTACTTCTTTCTATTTTTATTATTGATTTTTTAATTCTAGAATACTTCATAACACTTGTGTGACTCTTATAAGTTTTCTATATTTAAGCAGATTAGTATTCATCAAGTTAAATATTATCTATTGCAGATAAAACACCAAGTATTTGGGATCATGTAACTCACACAGAACCATGGAGAATACTTAATGAAGATAATGGTGACATAGCTTGTGACTCTTACCACCAATATAAGAGGGATGTTGAAATGTTGCGAGAGCTCGGTGTCGATTTCTACAGATTTTCTATATCATGGTCGAGAGTATTGCCAACCGGTTTTCCAGATAAAATCAGTGAAGATGGCATAACATATTACAAAAATCTAATAAATGAGCTTTTGAAGTATAGTATAGAACCGGTTATATCCATGTACCATTTTGATTTGCCACAAAGTTTGCAGGACTTAGGTGGTTGGACTAATCCATTAATTTCAACTTGGTTTGAAGATTACGCAAGAGTCTTGTTTGAGCAATTTGGTGATAGGGTGAAAACTTGGATAACTATAAATGAACCTCATTCTGTTTGTTATCATGGGTACGGAGCAACTATAAAAATGGTCAAGGTGGCACCGTACTTGGCTTTTTCAGGAATTGCAGAATATCTTTGTTCTTACCATCTTTTGAAAGCACATGCCAAGGTTTATCATGTATACAACAGTGAGTTTAAGTCTATTCAACAAGGTAAATTACAACAATACTTATACCTTTATTTTAATAAGTAATTACAAGAAATAAAATTAATTTATGGAAACATTGGAAGTTTAAGGTTTAAAATATGTACTGTACTTATAGCAATTTTGATTAACAATGCTACAAATTTTTGTGAATAAAATACATATGTCATAAATATTTCAAATATAAATATATGTTAACTAACGGGCCATTTTTGTATATATCGTAAATCAACGCAACCCTTGATATTCGGGATATACAGTATGGATTTTGTCATTCGACATTAAATGAAAATCCAGTTAGTACTAGTTATCATGAATACTTTAAAATAGTGAAATAAACAATTATGCAAATAATAAAAAAAATATAATATAAATAGCATTTTAATATAAACAAAATATAAACACCATTTGCAATGTTTATGTTATTGATTTTCGCAAAACGGCAACAGTGCGCAGTTATTGTTTTTGTCAACTCTGGTAGCAAAGCAGCGCAGCATGTTTGAAATTATATACATCATGTTTGAAATGACAAACCACTTAAAACTAATCCTATGGCTAAACTACTGAATTTGATTACATAATTTCTGGTGTACGGTTGAAGAACGCCATATGGTATATGAGGATTAAGTGAATCCTCTGTCGAGCAGTCAAATCCATATTTTATAGTTTTTAATAACCTTATAGTATGTTTTTACAGTATTTATCGGAGAGTATTTCGCTTTAATACCACTTTAGCAGTATGCACATTTCATATTATGTGCACATATATCTACAAATTTGTTAGTGTTTGATATCAATCTATTAGTAAAATTTTTTATGTTGCTTATGTGTCTCATATAATACTTACCTTTATAAAAGTTACATTTTAGAGTAAATATGTAACTACTGAATGTTAACCTTTTGAATAAAGTTGTAAGTCATATTCTTTTAACAATCATAATCAGGTCGTGTTGGTATATCCATACAAATGTTGTGGACTGTTCCCGCATCGCAAACACCTGACGATATCCAAGCTGCTGCAGACTATTTTGAGTGCAGAGTAAGAATATTCTTTTATGAAGAAGTTCATTAATCTATCATAAATTTTTTAAATACAGTTCACTCTAGTGCATTCGGTATTTGGGGATTCGTTATTCATATTTAATATTTTTAAAACCACCTCTTTGGGAGTCAGCCATAATTCACAGGTAACAAAACACACTCATAGATGTAAGGACATTTGGTTTAGCAGTCAGGTACAACTTTTTAAAACAAATTTAGATTTTTGCCGTGTTCATATTGCATAATTTCATATTTTATTGAGTTTACATTGAGCCATTGAGGCTGAAACACATGCACATAGAAATTCAATATTATTATTTATTTATTTATATACTTTCATATATAACATTGACACATATGGTGGACTTATTGCTACTGGAGCAATCTCTTACACCCAACTGGAATGTTATGTTATCAAATAAAAAATACAAGTTAATTAAATGCAAGGAAAGCAACACTAAAAGTTTTAACAGTTTTGATCATTAAAAATAAATATGTGGGTTGGAGAATTAAATAAAAAAATAATTCCATTATGCGGTTGAAACATATGGAAAAAAAGAAATAAAATGGTATAAATTTTTTTTATCAAATATATTAACAATCAACCGGTTATCTTTCAAGCTCCTGATAAACAGGTGATTTATTTCATTTAAAGCATGGTATCCATTAAATGAAATGCCATGTCACGTGTCATTGCAATTTTAGATTTAATATTTTATTTTAATATTATTTTCTTCCATCGAAAATTATTATTTGACTCCTTGAATTATATTCCATTTCATGTCACTTAGTTATTTCGAGGGTTTAGTATTCACTGAAGTAAATTAATTTCATTTTGACACAACCCATACCTTAATTTTGACGGAACCAATTCTGTTTGTGAATATTACTTTGCAATGGAGATGTCAGTTTAATTTTATACTTTAATAGTGTTTGAAATTTACAAAAGAACACATATCTTGAAAAGTAAAAATTTTGTTCCTATGTATTTTCAATATAGACAACCAAGCACAAAACACAATGAAAGCTGGGAGAGGTGTGTGAAGACATACTTCTTATAGACGTTTCTAATTATAAATTTTTTAAGGCATGCTTAAAGAATCATCAGAGTTCTGTGCCCGAAGGATCAAATCCAAATTCTGCCCATCTATCACCACACTAGCTTCTAAATTATAAATGCTGAATGCATAACACTTGCCAAGATTGGCAAAATAATAACCAAAAGTCAGAATCCAATTAAATTTTAACCATATATTTTGGAACGAAGTTCTTTTACTCAGCTTACAGTAGAGCGAACTGGCAGAAATCATCACGTAAGGAAAAAGCGTTATGCCCCTTCCAGGCGACCTTTCCCTCTATCTCTCTGTCTCTTTTTCTCTTTCTATTGTATATAGTCCGATATGTGTGTGTTCGTGCGAGTATCGACATTCAAACAGCAAGCAGTGTGAGTGGGCAGCTGTATAAACTCAATTCTAAACTTATTTTTTTTTATTCTATTGGCTTTCTATTGTAAGCCAATCATCTGCCAGACCGTTACCAATTCGGTATGTATTTATTTGCATTATAAATTATTGAACATTAAAAATTTGAAAATCACAAATAATTTTCAGCAAATTCATTTATTTTCATTATTACTTTATTATTTATTAAATACTTAAAATTAGTAAATTAAAGTAAATTGTCAATATTTTCATTTTTTTTCATTAATTAATTAAACTTTATTTTGATTGTTTCAGTAAATTTAACAATTCATTATATTTATTTATATTTTTGAAATATTTAAATTTAAAATAAAATAATTAAAATAAGAATAAATAAGTTTTGATTTTTAATATAACTAAATATAATAAAAAAATTAGAATAACTAACGTTAAAATAAAAATATTTTTATTCTAAAATGTTTTAAAAAATTAACATTTGCTTTTAATTGAATGAAATTTAAAATTACAAATATTTTTCCTACGTTTTAATTGGGTTCACGAGTTGTGAAAATATGTAACAATTTAATATTCCCTATCTATATTTTAAGAAACTAAAAAAAAACTCAGAAATTTACACTATTAGTCTATTGTGGGCTGATAAAAAAATTTGTTTAATTTTTACATTCATATTATTTAAAACAAATAACTTTCTTAATTTTTTTTTCTTACACATATAAAATACATACTAGGCAATATAACTACTCATATGTTGAAAAATAACAACCATTATTTGCAAACAATTTAATAGAAATACAACCTTTTAATGTTTTATGTGTACCTAAATAAGACTGGAACCTTCCTAGTGCGTATTCTAATCGCATTTGAATGGCTTTTTAACTACATTTTATGTCATCATATATATTGATATTACTATAAACATATCATCAAAACAGTGGTGGATTAAGTATGACGCAAGAAAGCCGAGCTTGCCTACATGAACACTAAACATATTTTAAAAAATAATACGAGTATAAAACTTTGTGTGGGATTATTCAATTCATGAAAAAATCATTTGCATTCTTGTAAGACGCAATGAATATCAACCTGACAAAAAAGTTGTGTGAATCAAAACACACATAACTTATAATAGTGTAACCAATATCATAACGTAAATATTTTATTAAAGCAGACATGAGTTTATGCCCTTGCATTAGGAACTTTATAGGGAATTGCTCCATTATACAGTATGTTGTACTCTTTCATACTTATTATGGAGGGTTGCAAAAAATTTACTTTCATACTTAAGTATGTGAAGATAATTACTAAAACCTATTGAAATTTAAACTCCAAGTAAAAGTCTTGTTTTAACCTGTAATTATAACAGAATATGAAATTGTGGCTTGTTTTTCCTGAAAACTGATATTAAGTTTTAAATTTTTTTAGAGATAATGGATGAACCTGGTCAGTTCGTGTGTTTTATTGAGTTGATTTATTTAATATGTAAACTTGTAAAATGTATATCGTCAACTTCTAAATCATATAGAAAATATTTTCAATTGATGTCCACATTGGAATAAATTATTTTAAAGAAAATGTAATCAACAAAAATTATGTATGGAATAAATCCGGTTACTGTCATTTAAATAATTTAGCTAAGGTCGTTAAGAAATGTCAAGTTACAAAATAAACATTTAAAAATTGTTGTATCTTTTTATAAATTTGTTTGCATAGAAACTTGCATTTGTTTAACGGTGCATAGTGTATAGAAACTCTCATCATAACTAGAATATTTTTAAATGTGTAATATATATCATATGTCATTTAATCTAGCCACAACTGTCCTTTAGAAGAATTTTTGTATAGTTATTTTTTTTATTTATTTGTCAATAACAAAAACCTAATTCATGCTATGGATCTGGGTTCACATCAAACATAACGTTAAAAAGTATTTTATTTCTGAGTCTAGATATTTAAGTAACTCTGCACACCAAGCCTGCTTCAGGTGGCTCAAAAAATATTTAAATTTCGAACCTGTCGTGACTTGTATCAAAAGCAGTTCACCAAATTAATAATGGTTTGTTTATTATCAATTAAAAGAATTACAGCAGTGATGATAAATTGACCGTTAATTAATTAACTATTTACTTAAATGTTTGATGCTAAATAGATACATCCATTTAAAAGTTATGAATTAAAGATTTGTATGATTAAATAGAGGACTCCTCTTTTTTGAAATCTATAAAATGAAAATTAACTTTAATTTATGGTATAATTTTGTATTTTTCCTCATAATGGATGTTATACTATAAGAACATTGTAACATGCGTCGCTATGTACTTTTTACTAATGGAAATAATTTCGTGGACAAGACTTGAAAACAATAGATACAATTTTGATGGTTCAGTAGTATATAAAAAAATACACAATGGTACTTGTATCGTAAAATTTTAGAATTTTATTCTCTGCTGTTTTTAATTTAAAAATGTTTTTAATAAAAATTTACAACCGTCCTTTTTACTACTTTTTTACATTAATAAGAATGTTATAGATGCTTTGTTAAGTTTGTAAATGATATTTTTTATAAAATTTTTATTTTTCAAAACAAGGAAAGTATAAGTCAGTAAGATTAGAATAAATTTCTAGGGAGAATACTTATCATTAAACAGCATTACTTGCAACTCCGATTATGTTAGCCATGTTGCAATAAAACATTTGTATTTAATTTATTATTTCATTTTATTATTTTAATCTTACAAAATTAAATAAAATTATAATGATCAAAATGATCAATTCAATCATAAAATACACAAAATTAAAAGTTAACATAAAACAAATCATGTTATGAAAAATTCCTAAAACATTTTTTTATAATTTATAATTATTATTTTATTCAGAAAACAACTTTATTAAACATGTCCTAATTTTATTTAAACATATTTTTACAATGTTAATACTATAATATTCCCACAAATTTATTATAAACCTCATTAGAAATTCACTTTATGTACAAGAAAACAATTTTGATCATTTTCATATGAATCTCGTAAATGATTTTGCAAGTAATACCCAATCTTTCAATTTATAATATTACACATATAAAGCACTGTTACTGTATTCGCAAGCATAGCTTATTTTTATTATATTCTCTTTGGTCAGCAAATTTAAACGGTACTCAATTTTTTATTATTTACTAAATTCTTTACTTAACGTTTCTCAACAATCATAATCTCCTTGAGAATTTGCATTCCTGTTATCCATCTCTATTATCAGCCATCAAATATGGTTCGGCTTGGTTAAATAAATTAGTCCAAAATTATGTTTGTAAAAATAAAAAAAATTCAATTTTCCTTGAAAAAATAAAAAAATTCAATGTTCTAGTCAGGACTCTACCTACATCCGATATTCAGCACGGATGGCAATTTCTCGTCAACGTGTATTCAGAGGGTGTCCAGCAAGAGTGCAGCCCAAGGCTATCTTAGATCCAGACTACCAGAGTTCACAGCTGAAGAAATAGCCTTCGTAAAGGGTTCTGCTGATTTCTTAGGTATCAATCATTATACCACTATGCTCATATACAGAAACTCTTCCCTTGACGGAATGTACCCTGTGCCAGCTTGGTTAGACGATATCGAAGCTGGTGTAATTTATAATGATGAGTGGCCTGCAACGGCCTCTGCTTGGTTGAAGGTAAATTATTTTTTTAGGTAACTAAATAACATGAAAAATAAAAATAAAATTTAAGTATACGTTCCTAAAATAAATTTTTTGGTAACCAATTTTTAAACAATTAAAAAGTGCATTAATAAAATATATTGATTAAAACTCTTACAGATAGTGCCTTGGGGTTTTAGGGAACTCCTGAATTATTTAAGTAAAAAATACAACAATGTAGAAATGATCATAACAGAAAATGGTGTTTCATCACACGGCGGGTTGGAAGACGACGACAGAGTGGATTACTATAGACAATATCTTGATGCCCTCCTCAGTGCTATATTGGATGATGGTGTCAATGTAACAGGCTATACAGCCTGGAGTTTGATGGATAACTTTGAATGGAGTTCAGGTTACAGGTACAACTTACATATTTATATAATTTTTCATATTCAAAATTAGCCATAAATTATTTGAGAAATAATCACTTAAAATGATATTGTACACTTAAGAATTTTTTGGATTTAATGATTTAAGCTGTGAGAAAATAAATATATATTTTTATTTATTAATTTAGTTTTATACCATTTAATATTCAACAAATCACGTAAGTGTGGGATTGTGACCTAACCTTATTACCATTGCTCTTGTAAGAAAATGTGTTTTCCAAGTTCTCCATGTGAATGAAATCTTACTCGTCAATCACTAAATTCGTATAACATTTTATAAATTATCCAATACTTTTAAATATAGATCCCGTATCAAAGCCGTGGGTGAAAGTTTGTAATATTGAAAGAAGTTCCATCCAATCTTTTGTTATAAATGTTGTTGTCATTGAAAGAAGTTCCATCCAATCTTTTGTTCTAAATGTTGTTGTCATCTTTTGTTATAAATGTTGTTGTATAATAGGTATTCGTAATTTATTTAAAATTTCACTGAATGTAGTAAACGTTACTTTATAAAGATTCAAATGTAAAAATATCGTAATGTAAAACAATTTTATAATCAGCTTGTTTTCATTTGTTCTGTCTTGTCACCTTGTAATCAGCCTGTTTTCATTTGTTCTGCCTTGTCTTATGTGACATGTAACCAATATTAAAAAGTTACAATGACACATGGGAGATAATATAAAGCGGTTAAGCTAATTATTTGACTAATTTTTTGACTAATTATTGACTAATTCTTTGACTAATTTGAAAGTGATGCTGTAAATAATTTTATGTAAATATTCTTGTAATACTTATTTAATTATTCAATTATGTATAACATCTTGAAAAAATAATTTGTTTGCAGTCAACACTTTGGCTTGTACGAAGTGGATTTCAAAGATCCGGGGAGAACAAGAAAAGCCAGAAAATCTGCTTTGATCTACAAGGAAATTATAAAATCTAGAGTGATTGACCTTAAGTATATGCCATCTTCTTTAAATATGGGTATTTCTGATAGGAGATTATAATAATATTCAATAAAAATTTAGAATTTACAACAGAACTCAATTGGTATGGCCAGCTACTTATTTTTAATATGTCTCCGTAAATGTTTAATGACACTCACTGTTTAGTTCAAGCTGAAAAGATGATGTCTCCACATCACTCAAATGTCTTTCTAGCAATGTTATGAAGAAATAGTAGCTGAAATGAGTTTGGCTGATGATGTTAGCCAATCTAGTGCAACAAACAATATTAAAACTGAACTTGGTAATTACCTCAGAATGAAACATATAAAAAGAAATGAATCTCCCTAAATATGTATGTATATTTGATCACCCGCAGATAGGGTACAATCTTCATAATAGTACCTACAGCTTAGAGAAAAATATTGCTGATAGCATTTGGAGGCAACATTCAGAACGAATTTACGAAACTGATGACTGAGAAGAAAATGAATGAAATTTTTCCTAATAATAAAAAGCAATTAAAAATTTTGCATCGCAACCTGTTATTTCTTTGTTTTGATTAGAGATTTATCAAATATTTCATTTCAGTTGTATAAAATTAAAATGAATATATTTCTTAACATTTGAACTGGCTAGAATTAATCTTCAGTAAGGTCAAAGCTGACCTTTGGTCAATTGTCATGAACAAGTGTTTAAACATACAAATATTAGTTTTAAAGTTTAAGTTGATAATGTAAAAGGTACCAAAATAAACACACATTGTAACAATAGTTATTAATCAAATATAGTTGATAAATAAATTATTTTACAACAAAAGGTAACTGGAAGTAGGAACTAAGAAGTTTGTTTTAATTTTGATTCCAGAGATTTATTTTTTAATAATGTCCAATATTCTGAGATTATTAAAAAATAAAACTCTGGAATCAAAGTCTTGATGACTTTGATAAAATAGATGTAAAATTTGATGACAAAAATTATTAAATCATCATGATTGTCACCTCAAACATTTATCTAACAGTCCTGTAAAGAATATGTAAATTTAACATAATTTTTAAAAAGAATCATCCAATCTGTGACTTTAAATGTTCATGTTGCTAGTTTATTTGACTTAAAAAATTGTTATGTGTTAATGGCAGTCACTAGCTTTCTAATTTCTCAATCGGCCAATAACTCTTTACACTTCTCTTCAATAAACGCACTTTTACAGTTGACTTACATTGTTCAATTTTCAATAAAAATTGTTGTCGTAATCACATAAATACTATCAAATTAAAAATTAATTTTAAGTATATCAAGAATGCTCTTCTAACAATATATGACTATATAGTGTGTACTTATATAAAAAAAAATAAAAGAGAACTATCATTTATTTTTTCTTTAAAATAATAATATAAAAATGTTTATGGGTAGACATGTTTAGCACGGTTATATTATTATATTATTTAGGCACATCTACTTAAGCTAAGAACTTGAAATTTAGCATTTGAATAATACAGAGGTTGAAAAATACACATTGCTAGTAGATACTAGGAAAAACATAACATGACCAATAATTACTGGAAAAAAAATTAACGATGTGGAAAATAAAAAAAAAGTAAAAAAATGAGTGTACCTTTATATCATCACTTCTCTAAGTGAGTCATTGGCTCAGCAGTCAATTATTTACAAATTTTCTTATATGACGTGCAGATAATATCAATCAATATTTATCTTTCTATCCCAAATAGCTTTTGAAAATTACTCATAGAAGTGAGTAATCTGATAAACATTGTGATGAGTAAAATAAGATGACATCTGAGTGTTATAATGTTAAAGCTATATATTAGACTACGAATAAACAAATTGATTGATGTTTGGGCAACATTGCAAATGATATCAAATGACTAACACTTGTATGGATTATAATTTAGCATTAATTATGGAAATTCTGTAATGCTCTTGTAGATTTCCAGAAATGTATACATTGTAATGTAATGTCCACTGACTACAATCAATATAATCAGTACTATATTAGAAACGGAGTCGTAAATATTATTTTCTTTTCTAAATCTATAAGTAATATATTTGTGAGAGGGGACTGAGTTTTCAGACTGAAAATAATTTGGAAAAATTATTAAACAGTATTAAGACAAACAGAAGGAAAAACTTCAGGTTTTATAACTTTTGACTCATCCAAAAACTTCTAAATGGACTTTAATGAAAATACCATAATCATGATTTGTATTCTAAGTTAATATCTAAGATCAATTTATCATCCAAAACAAATTTTGAAAATCAAACCCAGCTAGAAAATTGCGGAACCAATTTTGGCTATTTTCATACTGTTATACATTTAAGAGCTGTGAAAGCAAATTAAATCTCATTTCGTTGTGCTATTATTAAACACTACTTAACTAATTAAGACATTAACACTTAACAACATCTATCTGTTTTATAAGCAATCATCATAATCGCAGCATATTAAAATGTAGTTGTCTTGTTTATCTAACTTAATATAAAAAATAGTTTTGTAATTCTCCATTAGATGGCTGTATATATATTGTTTTAAATAAATGTATTTAATTTAAAAACGCATTTACATTTACATATTATAATTACCGTATTATCACTATCTAATAGACTTCTAGAAAACTCTTCTTGTTGTAAGTAAAAGGGAAAATGTTTGAAGATGTAGAAATATGAAATACAAGACAACTTTTTCTAGGTGAATGGCAGCCAAACTAGTAAAAATAAAACATGTAAGTCATAATAGGGAATTAATTAAAATTCTAATGTCTAATGTTATTGTATTCCTGCAAGGTTACATAATAAAAAAAGTTATGTGGTTAAGATTTCTAAGTAAGACAATATCCTGTAATTATACAAGTTAGGGAGGGCACTATGGATTCACATACAAGTATAACTCAAGTATGTAAATTAATAGGCTATTTATTACCAATAAAATATATAGCAGTTTGTAATAGCTTTATTTATTTTAGAATTAATAAATTTGTGTTATATTATTATGAACAAATCATTTCACCAACATGGTGACAATTTTATATATATATATATATATATATATATATATATATATATATATATATATATATATATATATATATATATGTATTCAATGGTTAACACCAATTATGCACTTGAAAATAATTTTTTTAATTCATTGAAATATATTTTTTTTAATTTTAGGCAGTATATCTTAAGAGATATGCTATAAAGTATGCAAAGAAAATAGGTGTCAATCCCTACTTCCAAAACTGCTCAACCTACATTTATGGAAACGTAAGGTTTTTAAAAATCCGACATATAATAGTGATTATCTAAAATCTCATAATTTTTTTAATATGCGCCATGTTTTTGCACCTATGAAAAATATAGTAGGCAATAAAATATTTACGTGATGGAAAGTTAATATTTGTATATAGTTTAATAATAAAAAGAGGCAGTGGTCATACTGTACATATGTATATATGGATCATTACTAAAAAAATAGAGATAACCATTCTGTACGACAGAAAGCGTATATAGATAAGATATAGGTGTAGAAACTATATAAGAGTCAACAATTTCATTACAGAATTGAGTAAATAAAATGTGTAAAGCGTGGTCTACAAAAATGTTATGGTAAGTCTACAAAAACCTTACAGTCAAGTTGCGAGCTTTGTGATTGTAACATATACGTATTTACCTTTTTATTCTTTATTTAGAATTTAACGTACACACATATATATTGGTAATTTTTTTTACTTTAAGGCTACTTAATCATACTTTGAATAAAAACATTTTTATGTAGTTGTTAGAAATAAAGTGTAAACAAATTAAATTTTTTTTCCACATAATTTACAGTTACAAAAATACCATTTGATTTTATTATTAAATTTTTGCTGAAAATATTTTTATACAACAAAGAAAGGCTTAATTTATATAATTTATTTTGTATCAGTAAGAATAGTTGCACTTTCACATAAAGAAAATATTTTTGTATATTGTTTTTTTTTTGTTATTGACATGAAATGATGAAATTTAGTGTTCCCTTATTTGTTAAAACTGCTTGAAAATGGCATATCAACTCTTTTTCTCTGCTTTGTTGTCGCCATTCAATTAGACGAACTTTTCCTTGAAGATTAACTCTTGAAGAAGGTCTTTTTAAGGTTCCAGCTGAACCGTCACATGGTCTTTTGTCATGGTAAAGGTATATAATTATAATAAAATTGCTTAAATATTGCCTCATTTTGTCTTGATAAAATGGCTTAAATTATTTTAAAATAAGTGCACAGCAGTTGAATGATGATGTCAACAATTAGAAAATTTTTGTTTGCAATTTTTTTTTAATTCATACAATAAAATACAAATGGATGGATTGTTACTTGATTATTATATTAACGTACACTTTTCACAGAATTTGTGCTTTAAGAAAACAAATATAAAGAAAACGGGTGTATAATATAGACTTACCTGAAAGTTAATGTAAATTCTAATACTGAAGAACTAAGACTAGACTTATTCAGGTAGTGAGTTGAACGCACACTTTTATTTTGCTATATTTAAGTTGCCTGCAGAACTTTCATGTTTAATTTATATTTTTTCTGATAGAATTTTCATATTTGGTTCTTTTACCACATATTTATTTACCACATTTATTAAAAAATAATTACATTTATTTAAAACCCAAATTGAATAAAAATAAGAGACTATGCATCTAAAATACAATGTACGATTTATTCACTTTTATTCTGTTCTTAGGACATTTTCAGCCGTAACGTTATTTTTACTGACTGGACTCTGTGAAAGTAACAATTTAAGAAGTTTTCCTGACCACTTAAAGTTTGGGGTAGCTACTGCCTCCTATCAAGTAGAAGGAGGTTGGAATGCAAGCGGTATGTAGCACATTTGTTAAAATATGCAGTATAACACATGCAAAAATATCTTCCTTTAAACATACTTTATTTGTTGATATACTATAAAAACTGTGATTCAACTTTGAAAGAATCTATACATTATAAAACTGTTCTTGATCTACATTAACACCATCTTGTTTTATGACAAAACATTTTTTTTTATAAATATGTGGCTCAGAAATAAATTAATAACATAAAATTAATTAAATTCTTACCCAATTCTGTTCCATATTTATATAATATAATTGATATTTCAGAGATTCAGAAGTAGTAAAAAATACGCAGAAAAGTGACATTAAAAGCATCAAATTAAAAATGGAAGCGGACATATTCGGATGTTTGTTATGTGTTAGCACTCAGTTTACAGTGTTGTATAGATATTGAGACGTGCATGACCTTTCTTTTAGCCACAATTCCACCAGTATTAACACAATATAATGGGAACATGCTACAAACGCTAAAGTTCGAACTGTGTATAATAGACCAATTTCATTTATTATTGAGATTAGTTACTGTTTCAAAAAGTTATGGACAATTTTTAGAAAGAATCTGCAAAACTACGGCTGCTGAAATGCATTTAATTTTTGATGTCTATTAATCACCATCCAAAAAATAACCTTTAAAAACAGCAAGAAATTTTGGCACCCTTTCACATAAGTGGAGAAACTCAAAGCGTATATAGTAATTTACAGAAAACCCTTTGTAATGTGTAAGAAAAATGTATTTTTAACTGCTGAAGAATCATGTTCTTCATATAAAGTACTTGAAAATAATATTGTTAAAAGTAATATGATTTCCAATATCGTCTTGAAGAAACCAACACACTATCAGCTTTCATCTTCAAAAACTTGTTCAAAACATTGAGCACTAATTTAAGCCTCAGATTCTGATGTATTAGTTATATTATTGGGCAATATGGATAAATAATCACCAAAAGAAATATGGTTAACGTCATAAAATAGAGAAGAAGCACTCACTTGATCAGAATTATGTTATTACAGTGTATCATTTAAAGATAAAGGAAATGTCAACTCATACAATGTTCTAAAATTAAATAAACATTTATCAAAAAACTTTTGTAGCATTAAATGACTAATGATATAAATAGTAATGAAAAACCGAAAATAATTCAAAATTTTACTAATCATATGTATAATAAAAATTTTGATGATATCAATGCTGTAACAGTCTATATATTTAACAAAAATGTGGATCATCAATTACAAAAGGACCATTTTTTACAAAATTCACAGTTTTGATTTGGCAAAAATTCCACCCAGTTGGAAAACAAAAACAGCAGATTTTAAGGGCAATTTTTTCAATTCCATGTGGCTTGCTGCCGTGAACTTTGCTTGCCAACAATATGACGCTGAAGATTATGAAAGGTTACTGAACAAAGACATCGGTTTATTACAGCCGAGATTGTTTGAATGTTAACAAACACTTAACATTGAAGATGATAAAATACAAACCTTTGAAATAGAAAATGAAAATAGTTCAGACTATGATGCAGACGCCTTCAGCAGTGATAATTCTGATGAAGCTCAAAGATTTTCCATAAGAAAATGTAATTTTGATAGTACTTGTATTTTTAAAAACTTGTATTTTTATAAATATAAATATTGAAAAAATTTCAGAACTGATGAATATATTGAACTTCATTTCTTGAAGTACTCGATTTTCTTGTACAAAATTTCTATAAAATATTTATTAATAAATTTGAATCAATATTTCTATAAATCTATGTTATTCATTATTTTTTTTTTGCAAATATTAACTTATTCATATAAATACTATTATTTACTTATTTCAAATATGTGTTTCTTTATTCTATAAGCAGTACTGTTATCCCAATGTAATAAAGCAGATTAATTTACAAGACATACCATATTAAGGTAAACTTTAAATACTTTAACAATAATCAAGGTTACTATAAAGTCAATTAGTTTTGAATATTACAATTATTTATGTCCATATTGCCAGGTTTAATTTCATTAAATTCATGTAGCAGTAATAATGTTCGCTCTTACTTTTGCCGATAACTGTGATAGTTTTATTCTCCAATTTCATGGGTTTTTACTACAGTATTAGCGATCAGTGGAATCTCTTTTTTAAGCCATTAGCACTAGCGTAAGGATTAGCCAGCCGAGCATTCTCTTATTTATTATTAGTCAACTTTGACAATAGAAGTAAAATTTTCATAAATTGTTGGCTGTACGGCTCAATTTACGATTTAAAATAGCCACCGCACAGCCAACAATTTTATTAAAATAACATGAATACAACAGAAAACCAATCTGTGAATGAAATGTGTACAGCTTGAAAATAAAATTTACTCAAAATTAAATGACACACACCAACATTAAAGACCCATTGACTCAATTAAAATTCTAACTAACAGCCTCAAGCAAAAAACGTCTAACAATATTTTCAGTGAAATATGCTCTCATGAGTTTACACTTTGTAATTTTATGTTAATGTTCTAAAAGTTTAAATGTAACTGAATTTTGATGTTAGAACGTATGTTATGGATCAAAGGCATATTTTTCATCATTTATGATTATTCAGTCTTTTCCCCTTATCTTTTTATTTTACCTAAAAATTCCATGATTTTTCCGTAACTTTTATTAATTTTCTGTTTTCAAGAAGTATAAGTACTTAACAAGTAAAATATTATTTATTGCAGATAAAACTCCAAGTATATGGGATCACGCAACTCACACAGAACCATGGAGAATACTTAATGAAGATAATGGTGACATAGCTTGTGACTCTTACCACCAATATAAAAGGGATGTTGAAATGCTACGAGAACTCGGTGTCGACTTCTACAGATTTTCTATATCATGGCCGAGAGTATTGCCCACTGGTTTTCCAGATAAAATCAGTGAAGACGGCGTAACATATTACAACAATCTTATAAATGAGCTTTTAAAATATAATATAGAACCAGTCATATCCATATTCCATTGGGATTTACCGCAGAGATTACAGGATTTAGGTGGATGGACTAATCCATTAATATCAACTTGGTTTGAAGATTACGCACGAGTCTTGTTTGAACAGTTCGGTGATAGAGTGAAAACTTGGATAACTATAAATGAACCTCATTCTGTTTGTTATCATGGGTACGGAGAAACCAGATTTATGTCAAATCTAGCACCGTACTTAGCTTTTTCTGGGATTGCAGAATATCTTTGTGCTTATCACCTTTTGAAAGCGCATGCCAGAGCTTATCATGTATACAATAACGAGTTTAAGTCTATTCAGCAAGGTAAATAATAATGATAATTAATACCTTTTTTAAAAATATAATTACAACAATTTTGATGCAAAGTTTTATTAATATGTCATAAAAATTTCAAATATAAATATTTGTAAATCTAACTTTTGCATAAATTTTAAACCGAAGCCAATATACATATTGGATAAACAAATTTTTAATCACACGCTGTAAATGTCTTAATAAAGACTTTATTGAAGACTATTTCCCTTTTTTGATACATAATAGTATTTTATCAGTGTCTGCTTAAGGAATGACGAAATGTACATAACATTTCGTATCTTCAAACTTATTAGAAACTCCTGTCCATATATTAGTCAAATTTTGTATGCGTACTATGGGTTTTATATAGCAGTTACCTTTGTAAAAATTACACTTTATAACGAATATATATCTACCGAATGATAATCTTTTGATCGAAGTTTTATGATTATATATACTTTTAACAAATCGCAATCAGGTCGTGTTGGCATCACCGTACAAATGCTGTGGACAGTTCCTGCATCGCAAACACCTGACGATATCCAAGCTGCTTCAGACTACTTTGAGTGCAGAGTAAGAATCTTATTTTATGAAGGGTTTATCAGAAGCTTGAAAGTTAAGTTGATTGTTATTATATTTGGATGGAAAACTTTATTGAAGTAATGTTAATGCAATAACTTTTTTTCAATCAAATATAACAACAATCAACTAGTTAATATTCAAACTTGTCATATGGCAATCCTGAGGTTTGAAGGAAATATTTTCAGTGTATCTACACTATTGCATGAAATGTCACTATTTTAAGAAATTATGTAAGCAAATATTTTCAGTGTCCCATGGGTTTGAAACTACAAATATAAATATGATCAAAAAAGGAACATTTTGTTGTGTTTCTAAAAATATGCAAAGTTGGTTGTTGGTTGGTTGTATAATTTTTCTAAAACCATTTATTGAGTTTACCTTTTATTCAGTTTAATGGATAATTTAGTTCCCTTTTCCAATTCTTAGCCCCGTTTACAAGGTACTAAGCTTTAAAGTGACATGCAATGTGTCCCTACCTTTACTTTTTCAATTGGCATTTGATTTCAATTTTCAATTAAAATTAATTCACTTAAGTTGTATTTAATTACCATCTCATTTCAGGAGATGTACATATCTATTTATTTTATGAATATAACATAAAGACATTAAAAATATAATAAATTAATATTATTATCATGAAGAAATAGATATATATATACATAAAAAAGATAAACATGCATCAATTTAAAACTTTCGGAATTAATTTCCAGGATGCCATACTGGATACACATAAAAATGCACTTGGTGCCCACATTGCAAAATTGTAACATTGTAACTGCTGTTTTAAATTTACATATTTTTTAGCAACTATTTAATACTCTCTATTTTATGTGTCTGAAAACAATCAAGAAATATACAAGATAGCAAGAAGCAAGCTCTAATGTTAAAATTTCTTAAACAAACCTTTACGTTTCAAATAACCTTTTGTTTTAATATTTATAATCATTAGTTTTACAACATTGTCCGAAAGTGTGTGGCACAATCAACTCTTATTTTATTTCATTAATAAAAATGTTATAAATGCTTTGTTAAGTACGTAAATATAAATATTTCCTTTAAAGATAAGTTGATAAGACTGAAATAAATTCTAGTGAAAATACTTTTAAACAGTACTATTACTGGGCTTTTGATGTCCTGGGCAAGACTTGCACTCACAATTCTCTTACATATAGGAACCGCACAAGAAACAAAGAGGTGACTTTTAAATAACAGAAATAAAAACTTATATGTTTGTTAATGTCACTACTGTACTTTATTGACAGGAAATAGAAAATATTATTGAATGTAAAGAGGTTATTTGATTGACAAATTTAAATATTATTTAACATTGATTACTTACAAAAATTCCGTACTTGAAAGTTTTTTAAAAATAACTCATGACGCTTTTCAGAATTTGCGTTCCTTTTATCTGACATTTTTCTAGCCCCTAGCTACGGTGCTGTTTATAAATGAGTTCGATGTATTATATTTTAGAATATAAAAAAAATGATTTTTTCCAGTCGGAGCTTTACCTTCACCCAATATTCAGTACTGAAGGCAATTTCCCAACAACTTGCATTCAGAAGGTGGCCGCTAAGAGTGCAGCTCAAGGATATCCTAGAAGTAGATTACCAGAATTCACAGCTGAAGAATTAGCATTTGTAAAGGGTTCTGCTGATTTCTTAGGTATCAATCATTATACCACTCTGCTCGTATACAGAGACTCTTCACTTGAAGGAATGTATCCTGTACCGGCCTGGTTAGATGATATTAATGCTGGTGTCATTTACAATGATGAATGGCCTTCAACTTCATCTGTTTGGTTGAAGGTAAATTAATTATTTATATATATTGAGAATAAGAATAATTCAAACTGAATTATTTTTCCAACATTGATTTTTTCATAATTTTTAAACAAATAAAAAGTGTATAAATAAAATATACTGATTAAAACTTTTTGTTGCAGGTAGTACCATGGGGTTTTAGGGAACTCCTGAATTATTTAAACAAAAAATATAACAATGTAGAAATGATCATAACAGAAAATGGTGTTACATCACACGTCGGTTTGGAAGATGATGACAGAGTGGATTACTATAGACAATATCTTGATGCCCTCCTCAGTGCTATATTGGATGATGGTGTCAATGTAACGAGCTATACAGCATGGAGTTTAATGGATAATTTTGAATGGAATTCAGGTTACAGGTGCGACCTATATGTTTATATAATTTTTCATGTTCCAAATTAGCCAAATATAATATTAGAAATAATCCTTTAAAGAATTGAATTTTATGTTTAACAAGTTATACTGAATAGATAATTGGACATATAAGATATAAGTAAGTGAGTTAAATATTTATTTATTTATGCACTATCTAACATTCAATAAATTTATGCTAAATTTCGTAGAATAAGATTAGGTACCTCCCTACATATCCCTATCACCCTACTATGCCTATCACCTTATGACAATAATAAAAAATTATGCAGAGGAAGTCACATGTTTTTAAGAAAAGTCACCATGTTATTAATAAAGATCCCACTTTTCCCATTACCATAGGAATTTCATGAAATTCTTTCTTAGCAGATGTCTGTAACTAAAAAGACGGTTCTGTTGTATGTTCGTACAATACTCAATTATCTATTCTTTTATATATAGATTCCAAATTGCTATTGACTCAATAAGAAGAATTTAAAAATTTTCCTTGCATAAAAGGGTTTCATTTATAAAAAAAAATTTATTTATTATACTTTCATTTATTTATTATATTATCATCTTACATTTTTAACTAGTATTAGAAATATATTCTTATTTTCTATGATTAAAATAATATTAAAGGCAGTTGAGCTCTAAATTGCCTGACCGTAGTTGAGTCTATACCTCGCTTGTATAATACTCTGGATAGACCTTATTCAGCCTGTAATAGAACAGTTAAAATTTTGAAAGTACCTTGTAGTTAAGTCTATATGTAGTTTGTAACATATTCTGCATAGACCTTATCTAGCCTGTATTCAACAATTAAAGTTTTGAAAGTATCTTGTAGTTGATTCTATATCCCGCTTGTGTCATACTCTGGATAGTCTATATCCTGCTTGTATCATACTCTGGATAGAGATATTAGCCTGTAATTGAACAGTTAAAATTTTGAAAGTACCTTTTAGTTGAGTCTATACCCTGCTTGTATGACGTATACAACCAGTATTGTAAAGGTACAATAATGCGTCAGACATGACATAAAACTATTAACAGTTAATTAAATGACTTTCCCATTTTTTTGGTTAATTTAGATATGATGGTGTAAAAAAATTGTATCATTCTTTGTGTAACATTTAGGAATATTTATACATAACAGACACAATGTCTTGATAAAACTATTTCTTTGCAGTGGACACTTTATGTAATACTTATTAAATTATTTAATTACGTAATTTCATGTGTAACATTGTGAAAAAATAATTTCTTTGCAGTGAACACTTCGGCTTATATGAAGTGGATTTTGAAGATCCAGGGAGAAAAAGATCAGCCAGAAAATCGGCTCTGATCTACAAGGAAATTATTAAATCTAGAGTGATTGACCCTGATTATCTGCCATCTTCTTTAGATATAAGTATTTCTGATTCAAGGTTATAATAGTATATTCTATAAATTACATTTAAATTGAACTGGTATAACATGTTGATTAATGTTTGATATATCTCCATAAACATTTCTCTAATTAAACAATTTTTTTTATTCTATAATTTTCTTTAATTTGCGTCCTTTATTTAAAGAACACATAAAATTGCTTAATAAGTAAATAGCTTCATATTCGTAGCAGTTTATTTATAAGAAACTAGCTTTTGCCTGTGTTGTTAGATTAAGGAGGTGAGATTAATTGCTAATCCAGAGAAACTTATGCTACTTTTTTGTGGTATTATTGTTCTATAACTGAATGCATGCAAAGTAATGGATCTCTGCCACTTGAACTATATATTGTAGCAATTAATTTTGGTCAGCAAATTCAGTAAAATTTTCATAATGTCTAAAACTTCTAGAAAAATATTCAAGATGAATTTTTTTATGAAACTGGCTTTGTGTGATTTTCTATGAAGCTGACAGTGTTTATAAGAAGAAAATAGTCTTTTTTCTAATAAGAAAGAATAATGAAAATTTCTGAATCACAACTTGCTGTTTCATAACTTTGATTAGAGATTTATTCAAAATATCATTTCAGCTATGTAAAAGCAGAGTGAATATATTATTTTGGTGTCATTTTGGATTTATCTACATGCTAAATATATTAATCTAACAGGAATTAATCGACTTCAGTGAGGAAAACATTGGCATTTTTTTCATTTGGCCTTCTTTTCATGAGCAAGTTTTTCTACAAATTTTACTTTGAAATATATTGTTCAACAACTGCTACAAATACAGATGGCCCATTTACAATAGTTCAAACATTTTTTTAGGTAGAGAACATAGTGATAAGTCATGTAAAGAAAAAATTAGTTCCGTGAATATCAATAGTTTAGACGTTACTATTTCTTTTGTACTTTTTTGAAAAATCTTTACTTGAATCACATAAATCACTTTTGTCTGCAAACTATTCAACTAAATTTGATGTGGAAGTAGAATAGTCATGTAGTAAGATAAAATGAGCAATTTAACATAATAATTTCAATAAAAGAATAAACACATACTAAGAGTGTTTCTTCTAAAAAAGCAATAATTCAACTCATATTTACCTAAATTATTTGCAAATCAGTGTTTATTAGCACTAACATACATAAAAAATGACTCTACCAAACAGAGACCAGAAAGAGAATGACATACCCTACTGCTATGGTATGGGTGTATCCACCTATTATGTAATTCTGGGGTATAACTGTATTTAGAATTTTCAATTACATATCTTTTTTTTATTATTGCAACTTTAGAGATTATATTAACACTAAGGCTATTTGAATTCAAATAAATTGCTAATTTGAACTTTCGTAACTAATAAACCTGCCTGCTCATCGCATGGATAAAATTGTGTTGTGTTTCGTGTTACTAGATCTTCAGTAATTCTCTCTTTTATTTGCCCTCCGGAGAGTATTCTAGAGTCTCATAGATGATAATAATAATAAGCCAGTTACTAATATGTAAATGTGAATGCCTTAGTCAATTACAAACAAAACAAATAAAGAAATATTTGCAATACATTCCTAATATATGAGGGTCGGTTGAAAAGTTTTGAGCCTAAGTACCTTTAAATATTACTAATGACCTCACAAACTGTGGGTATCCTAAGAAATATAAATGTCAAGTTTCATGTCATTAGCATCATTACGCTTTTAGTAACGGAACCATAAACGTCACCATGTCTGAGTCATCCGCACTTTGCACGAAATTGGAGTACTCTGTAGCTGTCATAAAATTCCTTACAAAGAAGAACAAAACACCGACAGAAATATTTTAAGAGATGTCAGCAGTTTATGGGAAGTCTGCACCTTCATTTGCGACCATAAAACTTTGGAGCCGAGAGTTCAAACACAGCAGGGAGTCACAAATTGTGTTCATCAACTACCTTCCTAAAAATACTACAATGGACGGAGACTATTAAGTCGAATTGTTGACAAAAGTACGTCAAGTGGTTGTCGATAAAAGGAGAGGCAAACTGGCTTTTTGACCGGGTTAAAAGCCCTTTTTAATCAATATAAGAAGTGTATTGAAATAGAGAGAGATTACATTGAAAAATAAATTTTTTATACATTTCTATCAGCATTTTTAATACCTTAGGCTCAAAACTTTTAAATTAGTTATGATTAGTGGTCATTATATAGGCTTTTATAAATTACTTCAAGCCTGAAAGAACATTACAGAGTTTCCAGGTGAGTTATCAGGTGATTTTTTTTATAAAATAACAAATACTCATGATTTTAATATCACTTCACTCACAAGTCATCTTACTCAGATAAAGCTGTCTTAATAATATCTTTGGACACAAAAGATATATGTAAATATTATATAATAATTTGCTGAATCTTATCTATTGAATAATATTGATAAACCATCTTGAATAGATAGTACATGTATTGATTGATATTATCCGTATGTATTAGATTTTTTTTACATCTGAAACTTATTTTCGTTTCAAAGTAGCAGATAAGAATCAAATCAGTAATAATCTAGAGATAGATATAACATAGAGGTAAGGACAAGAAGTATAAGGTAAATAAAATATGACGTAATTCAGCATACAGATAAATATGGTGTAAAAGTCTAACTTGAGATATATGTACACATTGGGTTTTTAACTGGCTCTATTATCTAGAAAATAAAAAAAATATCTAAATTTGTTAATGAATATTCATACTCTAAGTTATTATCAAACAAAAAAAAATATAAACTTATGTTTTTTTTATTTCATCTACTTCAAGTTAATTAAAAAATTATATTAGTTGGAGGTTTCTTATAGATTTAAATACAAGTTTAACTCAAATATATAGAATAACAGGCTAGTTGTAACCAAGAAAAAATATATGGGAATATATTACAGCCTTGTTTACATAATCTTATAATTAACACCTCTCCATTATTTTCTAATATATCAAAAAATCTTCTATCACACAAACAACGTTATATAATATGTTCTTTTACCAACATAATAATAAATATGCTTGTTTGAAGTTTTATAAACAATTTAATTGCAAGTTAATAACCAAAATAAATAAAATGTTTTACTATTCATATAAATCGACTCGTGTACGCTAAAGGAGTTTGCATGTGAAAATGTCCTCGCAAACCTGCACAAATTCATAACTATATGTTAACAAGTGCCACGTGGATGACTGAGTTAGAGAGCGGATGAGAAGTTATGTAATCCTGAAATTACATGAGTCGGGGTATTTTAACTGGAAACATATGTAAATGTATTTTACGAGCATATCTTTTCAATCTTTTCTAATATGCACAAAATAACATTTTTAATCTAATTCTAGTACATATGTCTTGATAATTTTGCACCAAGTTTTTTTTTACCATGAGAATATTTTCTACAAAAACTTTATGTTGCATTAAATCAACGCAACTGTTTAAAGCTGACATATGAACAACAAACTTCATCTAGTTCAATTAATATCCTTTGCTTCATATAGAATGTTTATAAGGACAAGAGAAAATATTGCAACGTGAAAGAGAATATTATTGTGAATGTAATAAAACACATTTTCTTGGAAGGATTTTTATTCATGGAATCTAGGATAACAGTTTCCTGCCTAAAAAGTCCATATGCTAGCCATTATACTGAACTGTTTGGGTTTACGTGTTTATTTTTGTGTCTATCTCAGGGAAGACTTAAAGCAATATTTGAGTGGCATAATTTTTCTCTGAGTTTCATTTATAAAGAGCATCGAATGTCAAATATTAATAGATTCATACTTATCTTTCATTTTACAGTAAGTGAAAATTTAATTTAAAATAGATTGATAGTGTTAATATTAAGAAAAAAATTCCTGGAAGATTATTAGGATCACAATCTCATATTTACAATTTAATTTTTATATAAGATCATTTTATCTACAAATTTTTGTAGTGGTCGATTATCGTATATTTTGAACATATTTTCGTATAATCCATTTATATTGCCTGCCTGGTGGATGTGTGCTTTATTACAGACTAGCGCACCCAACATGAGTTTTGACAATCTTCTTCTTTGTCGTTACACTCTTTGCAGAGTGGTTCTTCGTTATCATGTTGATATTAGTGGCCTGTTTCAAAATGCAACGCCCCTCTTCACAAACTCTCTCTTTCTTTGTACATTTTTGCAGTGGTCTGTTGAAGATCTTCTTTATTTGATCTGTCCACCTTAATGGTAATCTGCCACGTGGTCTGATGTTTTTGACTTTGCCCTGTTGTTTGTTTGTATGTTTTGACAATAGAAGTTCTTATATTACAACTTAGGTGATGTACAAGTAATTAACTTTTAATATGGCTTTATGAAACGAAAATATCTTCCTCTAAAAATAAAAGTGACATACGCCTCTGTTAAAAATCATATGCATCTAAGAGTTGAATTTTTATAAACAATTTTCTGCAAGAACTCCCTTTTTTGCTCGGCAGTTGTACTCGGCCTTCGTATTTGCGGATATGCTTGCCATTATTTCTACTACCTGCTGTTTTTAACATATAACATTTTCAACTATTTTTAACTTGTTCTCATTTTTTTTAAGTATGTGACTAAAGGCACGGTCAATTATTATGTCTTTTATTAATTTTACTAAATATTTTTTTCTCATATTTGTATCTAACTAATGTGTTAAACATAACATAAAACATAACATAACATAATAAGCAATGGTGGTCAATACATAGTTATAATAAATTTTGAAAATTGAAATTGTAAAACACTGTGGGGCATTAAGATACAAATAAAGGAAAAGTCCTAAAATTGTTATATTTTCATTGAATCATTGGAAATTGTGATAAAATTTAAAGATATGATTAAAATTTGATACTCTCGCATTAATCTACACATATACAAAAATCAAAATCTTTTAAAACTGAGATACAAATACTACTACTATGTACTATGTAAATGAATGCAAAGATCCCAAATGTCCAATATTATATATTATAGATTAATATAATTTTTTTAATCGGGAAATCTTTGGTACCAGAGATCAGGCAATTTTTCTATGAATGTAAGTACATTTTTTCATTTATTAAAACAATAGAAGGTGACTTACAATTTGATATTTTTCAATGGATAAATAAAATAATTACCCGATTCTGTTACATGAGTGAGATAATTAACCCCGATATGAATATATATATAATTTACACATATAAAATAACAAACTTTTTGAAAACTGAGACATATATAACATATATAACAGACGAATATTTGTTGTATGATTCTCATGAGAAAATATTTATAAAAATATAATTTGATATATCTATTCTAAGTCACATTACATTTACATTACAAAGTAATCATACCTTATACAGTATACATATTTACAATAATTTTGAATATTGAAATTTAAAACACTGAAGAGCATTAAGATACAGGTAAAGGAAAAGTCCTAAAATTGTCATATATTTTCAATGAATCATTGGAAATTATGATACGATTTGAACATGTAACTAAAATTTGATGTTCTCGGGTTAATCTATACATATGCAATAATCAAATTCTTTGAAAACTGACTCACAAATATGGTGTACTATGTAAATGAATGTAAAGATCTCAAAATATGAGACCACGGTTATCCACAAGGAACATCAAAGAGGATAATAGCATTATTATTCAATATCATTCAAAAATGATCTGAATGATTAAATCGCAATTCGTTCATTGTTGTTGATTGTTTTCGTTCATTGATAATTATGGTAAATTTTTAAGTAATATTGTTTATTTCAAATATACATAGTCTAGAAAAACATAATGTATTAAGTAAACACAATATACCAGTTAAGCGTAACCTATTAATTGTCTATTAAAAATTACAATCTTTTTCAATTTAGAAACTAGTAATCTTTTTACATAGGAGCTCCACAACCAAAAAAAGTTAGAGACCCCTGAGGATTTGTATCCATAATGGGTTACCAAGGAAGATAGGTCATCGAGTTTTTAGTACATTTGCTTTTCAAAAGAAAGCTTTAATAATAAAAAAATCACCAATGATGATGATTACTCCCGACGTTCACTACATTTCCAAATGATGACCAAGTCTTGATTAAGTTGGACATTGAATTAAATTTATATATTTTTTTTAGCTTGAGAGATTGTCTTTTTACTACAATGTGTACTTTTACTTTTAGGAGGTTGCCATTTTGTCCTGAATACAAAAAAATAAAAATGAATCGGGTTAACAATAGGGATACTTCCCATTTTTTTAAAATAGTTTTAATTGTGTAATTTTAAGTGAACAAGGCCCAAGATTTTAAGACAACAAGATTTTATTAGAAATAATATGTCTGATCCTTTCTATTTTCTATTGTTAACTAAACCAAACATTTAAAAATGACGTTTTTTTTCATATCAATGTTGCTGTCAATAAGAGAACTAAAAATTGGTATATTTAAATACCCAATCTGTGTTCTAAATTCAAAACATGCAGTCATTAATAAATTAATGGGCCAAATTGAGATCTTTTCAATTAACGACAGAAATGTTTTTAAAGTGGCTGAACAATTTATTATTAATTATATAAAAATATTCCAAATATAGAGTATGCCTATTTGTAGAGATAACTTATGAAGAAGACTATTTTATGAGGAAGCCAACACAATATAGTGTTTCCATATGACTACTGATCTGGCTAGATACTGATAGCACCCAATATTGTTATTTATGTCAATGTACATACCTCTTCACATCCTTAATATCATTTTATTCTATTTAAAGTTGTTAGCCATGATTATATATATATATATATATATATATATATATATATATATATATATATATATATATATATATATATATATATATATGTATATATATGTATAGCCATGATTATATATATACCTACTACTATTCAATAAACTTCATAAGTATATTCATTCCAACATGTATAGTTACATCTAAAAATGCACACCTAATTTATATGCATAATAATAAAAATACTTTCTATAGAAATAAAAAAATTGAATTAGTACTGGCCACAGAACAATTGATGGGATAGAAGTGGCATGTTCGTGAAATTGTATATTGAATATATTGATATCAATATCACCAAACTGTGTATTGAATGTGGCAATTATATTTTATAGCACACCCCCCACCTCCACTTACAACCATCTTAAACAACGTTCAATGTTGGATTTCGCTTCCACGTGCTTGTGCTATGCATATTTCTATCTTGCTCACACCAACAGTTGAATATTAGATGCATAAAAATAAATGTTAAACTTTTTTAATATAGAAATAACTTTGAAAAATCTTTACAACTATGGTACAAAGTTCCTTTAGTATGGTTGTGTATACAATTCTTATTTTTATTCAGTTCAATGACATAGTAAAATATATTTTTCTTTCTTTAAGCAAAAATAACAGAACAATTTCTCACATTATTGGAAACAGCAAATAATGTAGTTAAGCTATGCTTACTTCAAAGTAAGCAGAGATTATCTTACTTGTGGCATACTCATATCGCACTCACTTGCTATTTCTAGTTTACCTTTGTTCTATGAAACTTACTGGCAGGCATGTATGAATGTTATTGAAGAATAAAAAAAAATATATTTAATTTTATTTTTACGTATGCAGAGGCTTTTATTTGTTTATTTAATACTCATAATCAATAAGATCTTCTTTGTTTCTTTTATCAACCACTTTATCTCTTTTCAAAGTCATTCTTGTTTTAGATGATGAAGTTATAAAATTTTAGGTCTTTGTAAAAAATATTGGCTTTGCAGTAAAAATTGCAATTTAAACTGCAAATGTTGGTAGTTGATAAGATTTAAATTGTTATTTTTTTGACTATAGTTTTATTATAATTCACATTTACTTGTATTAAGCACACAAGTAAATTTTAATTATAGCCAAATAACAATTATTATTTACTATCAATACACTGTTAGCAATGCTTCTGAACTAATTTGGGGAAAAGTTTATTAGAAATTAGATTTAGTCTGTCTGTGGCTTGTCATAATCATTTTGTAGATGTTGCCAAAATATAATTTGCAAAGTTGCAATTTGTGCAGTCTGGTTATTTATATCAAGCACTTTTGTCTGCAGTTTATGTACGTTACGCATGGAAGTAAATACCGTCTAACAACTACCAAATAATTTATTAGAAAAAAAACTAGCCAAAATGTATTCTCTCAAAATCTGTATGTCTTTCTATTTATTCCGATCATGTTAGATTTATACATATACTTCTCATTTCTATATATTATTTCTCAATGGTTTTTTATTAGTACACTATAGATATACCCTTAATAATTTATCAAAATCAATGATTGAGCTATAATTTTTAGGATTATCTTTACCGCTAATGATGAAAAATAAACAAACAATTCAACATTTATTTTTGGATTAAATTTTTTAATTTTTAAATTCTCTATATATTATTTCACAAAGGTGTTCACTATTACCATTCGGTGACTTGCGAATTATTCGCACGGTTCAACTAGTTAAGATATATTTTTCACATGCCATTTATTTTTTGATTTTTTAATAGAAATTTTCTACACTCTGCGTTGTTGAGAAAATCCTTGTTTTTCGTACTTAATAACTTCCTACACTTGCATAATCATAAACCAATATTTCAAATTGAAATGATATAGAAATTGCCTGCTTTCAAGGGGTTTTTAGCTGCAAGATAATATGATGATGTGTGAAAATAAATTTCTTGAAATGTATTGTTTTTACCTATGATATTGAATATATAAAAATTATGAATAACCGAAAAAGTTATAACCTTACTATATGAGTAAGGTATAACCCTATAAAAAGTTATAACCTTACTATACGAGTAAGGTGTCTTATAATTTTTAAATTGTGTACAAGTGAAACTCTTTTGCTTTTATTACAATACATATACAAAACAAAGAAATGTTTGTTATATTAGCTAATTTTTTTTAATAGACTGTATTCATATACCTGATTAATATTCTTGCTACAATGTTTAAAAATGATTTTAACTCGTTTTAACTCTCTAATGACCTAAAGAAGTTATAATTACAAATGTAGAAAAATTTGATGTAAGTTTTTTTTAACTTGTATAGTTGGGGGGAGGTAATACAGCACAGTAAATATTAATCGAAAGGGCTATATGTCAGAATATGTCTCTAAATTTTTTTTAGAATATTATTTGATTTTCAAATAATATGGTTTGTTCTTATATAAATTTTGGGTTTATTTATAGTCATTTGATTTGGCATTCCAGTATCAGTTTTTTTCTTTGGTTAGGGTTATTGGTTTTTGAAAGAGTTTAAACCAAATTATGAAAAATGTGATCTTAAAATATCATCTCAACTTTCATATCGGGTTCATAATCTTGGTCGATAGATCTAGATTTGATAATATGTTTATAAACAAAACCAGATTTTCTCATAGTCCTTGTTCTGAGCGGATCGGTGAAATTTACTTCGTAGAAGCCAAATTTTGCACTGAAATAAATATTAAACAAAGTTATTATTTTTGGTTTCAGTATCATTTGAACATCATTTATATATATTAACATTTATATATATCTTCATAATATACTGTTAAAGTTATATACCTATTTTGATTAGAAGAAAAGAAAATGAAACCAGCTATATTTATTTTATGATTATATTTTATTAAGTGATGTAATTTTTATGTGAAACACCTTTATATCCAATACTAAATGTGATGATTAAAAATTTATTTACAGTCTATATATATTCGAAAATGGGGACTATGATATATTTAAAAAAAAAATTATATTCTGAAAGTACTCTAAATACAGTAAAATGGGTTAATCTGGTACGCCGTCCACTTGTCTTTATTATCAATTATAACCTGACAACCTTGAGATACACTTTGTTTTAAGATTCAGCATTCTTTATGGAAATTACTTCTAGATGTTGTGAAGGTGATGAGAGAGCTGTTTTGGAGTAAACACACTTTTATTTTGAAGCTTTATCTTCATGGCTGACCAGACATTTTCTACAGGGTTCACGCTGCAAGGGTCAGTCAAAACTTGTAAAATTATTTTCAACTTTCCATGTGCTGCAGAGTGGGTTCTAATGTTTGGGATTATTATCCTCTTCGAGGTTCCAATTGCAATTGTCCAGGCCAAACCATTTTTGATCTGATATTAGCAATGTTTTTCGATATATTGTCACCATTTTTTGTGAATTAAGATTGCTACTAAAGATGCATAAAAAACCAAAATCTTGGATGCATAGGCAGTATGAACTTTTATGGGTGTTTAACAGTACTTTATAGCAAAGGACACCCACGTACTCACAAAGCATGGATTCTAGAAATGCATGCAGAAAAAGAAGCTTCAACAGAAAAGGTAACATTCAAACAATCACGGCCAATATTTTGTTGAGCCCAGTTGAGTAGCTCTTGTCGGTGTTCTGGTTTCAAAAATGATTTGAGTATTGTGCTTCGTCATGCATATCCAGAATCAGTCAAGCAGCATCTGATGATCTTCACACTGACCTCTTTTCCTTTCCTAGCCAGTAACTTTTGTTCTTTTTGCACTATGCATATAGAGTGCTTCTTGAAAATGTCAGTTATTGCTTGACTTCTTATTGCTGTAGTGGCATGTGTTGAGCCTGTGAGATCACTGACGGTCCTGGTCTTTTTGTAATGGCTAATCCACTTCCTCACAAAGGCCTACGATTTTTGCATGTATCGTGCAGTTGCTGCGTAGCTCAGTTTCGGTCTCCTGGGGTGAATACACAAAAAACTGTCTTGTAGTGACTTATGTAAGCCACGCTAATGTCCATATTGAGTAATATAAGGCCAGGTTGTAAAAACATATTTTTACGAAGTTAGTTTTTTTATCAGTTGAAGAGATACTTAAACATCAGTATTATCACAACATGGACTCCTGTTCCTCTTATCTGACGCCATTATAGTTCCCTCTTTCTCTCGATCCATCCTTTTTAGTTATGTCCTGTAAGTCCTTGTGCTTAAAATTGTTTTTATTTAACTTAGTATCACTTTTATTTTATCATACTTGCTTTTCCTTCTTATGTTATGTAAACTTTTTACATGAAAGTAAATTTTCATTAGTTATTTATAAATTAGGTGTATTAGATTTAAATATAATAAAACAAATGCAAATTTATGAGTTATTATGTCCCTTAGTATATTTCATGTAACTTATTTAGTTGAGGTCAAAATTGTAAACTTAAATTTGCAACTGTTTGAAAATAAACATCTATCTAATAGATACTGCTCGCTTACACTTTCACTTTATTTTTATGAGGTGGATTGTGTTGAAGATGGACTTGCATTAACACTACTCCAGCCAAAACATCTTGATGGCCTATCTCGGTAAGTAATTCTGCTATATTCAACAAACTACTTACATTTATAATAAATCTTTCCCTAAGTTCTGAAACTTATCCATTCATTTAGAAAATTTCTCAGGCGATTTATTTTATCAAATCTGGTCCTAGGTCAGATGTTAAAAATGATACACCTATAGCAGTAATATCTTCATTTGCTAAAGTGTTTGAAATCTTTTCCCTAGATGTTTGCAAATCCAATCCCAGCTGACAGACTTCCAGCATAATTTCTATCTAAAGCATTTTACCGCCGCTAATCTCGCCAAATTTGTTGACCACGTGACTAAGGAATTGAACTGCAAGTAGATGTGGCCTATGTTGATTTCAAAAAGGCATTTGACCGAGTCGACATTGATATTCTATTGTGATGACGGAACTATTGGAAGTTCTAGTAAAATTTTACATTTATTACTTTCAGTCTTATAAACAATGCCTTCCTGTTTGCAAATCAGGCAAGGTTGTGATTTAAATTAATTTTTGTTCCTCATTAAGATAAATGATCTGCTCTCCAATATCAGTACTATTCATTGTCTTCTCTTTGCCGATGATTTAAAACTCTTCTTTGTTGTCAATAGCTAACCTGATAGTGAGCTGTTCCAACGTTATATTGACTCAATATTCCAATGGATTCAGTGCAATAAGCTATGTTTTATTATGAGCAAATGTTCAATGATTACATACTCCCACTTACGCGTCCCTCTTGCACATCTGAAGGGAACTATCCTCAAAATGGTTTTATCCGTATGAGTTCTTGGCATAATTATGGGTAATCATCTCATAATTCACAGTCAAATAATTGAGACCTATCTGAAAGCCTACAATTTACTGGAATTTAATTTTTCAAACGGCATTTTCACGATTTTCATGGCTTTGAATGTATTGTGACTTTGTTCAAATCTTAACTCAAGAATACTACGGACTTAATTCTAGAAACAAATGCAGCCATCTGGTTTTCGTATGAAGCTACTTATATCCTCATACTGGAGAAAATATTTAAAAAGTTCAATAGGTTTTTGTATTATAAAGTGGTTTTATCCTTATTTATATCCTTTTGATTTTATAATGGGCATGATCAGATGTAATTTGCTGCAACTCCAAACAGGAATTTTTTCAGACATTTTTGAAAAAAATAAACCAAATTTAGTAGTGCTTCATACTCCCAGCTATTATAAGGGAGAATGATTTTATAATTTAACTCATGTTTAGAGTGCGCACAAATTCCTTACAGTGCTCACCTGTCTATTTTGTATTCATTCAACTCTTTAGTTGGTATTATTCCTGAAACAAACGCAGTCATTTACTTATATCTTCGAGGCGGAGAAAGTATTAAACAAGTTCATTAGGTTTTTGTATTTTAAAATCAATGCTGAGTATTTTTATTTTTTCCCTTCAGATTTTGCATGGTCAGATGTAATACTCAGTGGAAACACTGGCAGGATTGTTTTTGAGCGCATATTTTTTAAAATCATTAAATCATTACATTGATAACCTCCAAATTTTGGTAGATGTTGCACGAGAGAACAATGTCATAGTTTATTCCATCTACCTAGAGCGTGCATGAATATCCTGTAGCATTTACCTATCTTTCGTGCACCCACATTGTTCAATACAACATTAAAATCATTAAATCATTACATTGATAACCTCTAAATTTTGAATGTAGTAGAGCTTTATACTTGTAGATGTTGCATGGGAGGACAATGTCATAGTTTATTCCATCTGCCTAGAGTGTGCATGAATATCCTGCAGCATTTACCTATCTTTCGTGCACTCACATTGTTCAATACAACATTAAATGGTTCACCAAGTCTTTATATAGTTTTGCTCCATTGATAGCTTCAGGAATGGGGTTATGGAGTTGCTTGGTTGTTCCCACTGATTACTTATCACTAGTTAAAGTGATGTTTATTGAAATTGCTGTTTATCTTCTGTCCTGTTTGTTTTTAATTTTAATACATTTTATAACCATTTGTTCTGATGGCACTTTGACATATCCAATTCCTTGGGTAAATCTATATGTAGAGCATTAAGTTTTCAAGAAATGAATCATGTTTACCATTGTATTTTATTATCATTAAAATACAATGGTTACACAAAACTCATTTCTTCACAAATTATATGTTGTTTTTTTATTTTTTGTTTTTCTTAATGTCATTTCATGATGACAATATGGATCAAGATAGTTACAATGATCCATATTGTCATCATTACAAAGTGTAATACTTTTTAGCAGTATAATACTTTTAGCACTGAAAAAAGCAAAAAAACATAGAATTTTAACAAATTATATAAAGTAACAATCCCGAAGATTATAAGTAAATTTGAAATGTGTTACTGGCATTATATAGACAAGTTACTGATCTTAGAATAAAAACCTAAATAAGCAATATTATATCTTTATTAACTTTTCTATCTGAAAAGGAAGTTTGCAAACATTATAATTTTAAAGACCCCTCTCCCCAACCTCTTTTCAAATCTTGGAAGGTAATGATAGAAATAATTTTTTGAAAAGCTGAATGAAGTGAAATACTATTTTGTACTTGCTGTAAATTGATGACATGATAAGTTTGACCATGACACAGGCTAACAGCAATTATACAACTTCCATTTTTAAAACAGTTCACAATTATTATACTATTCTGACTTTCACAAGGTTGTGTTTATGTAATTACATGTATCTACCAAAATCTCAGTTGTATCACAAATTCTTGTCCAGCGATTGCTAATCAATGGATTTAATTATTTGAATAAGTTACCTAATTGACAACACGAAAATAGCTAAAATTTAATAACACAGTGCTTTTAAATATAGATAAAATATAAATATATAATTTGGGAATCTATAATTAAATCTAATGAAGTAAATTATATTTACTCACCCGAAACCACAACACCATTCAAAATTGTCCATCAAACTCCAGGCAGCGTATGCTGTAACATTCACACGATCCTTGTGTACAGCTTTCAATACTTCAGTTAAGTATTTTCTATAGAAGTTTATTCTTTGATTGTCTATGAGTCCAGTGGAACTGCCGTAGCCGTTTTCGTATATGTGAATCTCAGGATTGTTGCAGATTTGCTTTAAAAAATTAAGACATTTTCTCATCCCCCAAGGCACCACCTATATGGAAGCAGAATTTTCATTATAAAACCAGCGATAATGAATCAATATACAGGTATCCCACTTTAATGTGATTGGCCACTGTCAATGTATACCTCTATACAACTATAGAATAGAGGATATAATGAAGTATAATCTGCGCTTGGTTTAATTTTGGTATTTCAATAAGTTTTGTAGAAAATTTAAAAAACCACCACTTGGATGAAAGGTAGCGAGAGGGTTGAACGGTAGGGAGTGCAAGTCGGTCCACTAATAATTAATTTTGTCCTATATAAAAATATAAAATAAGTATGTAAATGAACTGTATTTGCACTTTAGAATACCATGTAGACAAATTCACAAGCACTGCAAGTTAAAAATGTGGACAAAATTATTGAGAATACATTGAAAATTGTATATTTTAAAATAATTTTTTTTTGCAATTTTTTAAATTGTTTATGGCTTGTTTCTCTTTATAACATTTCTCTGTGCATTTCTCAGAAACTGTGGTGGGTATGTACAAACAATGTGATTTTTTGATGACAGCAGAATAAAATAAATTGAAAAAAATTATCACTTAATTTAAATTTTTTTTAGTGTTATTCATATTTTACATAAGTAATTGTATGTTACGAGTAATAGAAGAAAAATAATTGAATATAAAAATAATTCATAATATTTTCATGTATATTATATAAAGTTTAAAAAAAATTGTAAAAAAGTTAAGAGATTAATCTTCATTACGAGTTGGTTATAAATTTTGCTTCATAATTTTGCTCAATTTTTATTTGACAATGGCTAGTCCAGTCAGCCTTTGACAGCCTTGAGCAATTATATTTTAAGGTGTCTTAAAATATACCCTTGTTTCCTTTTGTTTAGGAATATTCTTATTATTCTAAGATTTGTTTTATTCAAGTTAAATAAACCTATTTAAATTTTAAATGCGATACACCTTGTGTTTTAACCACTCTGTTTATATCATTTTACATCTAACACATTTACGCTTTTCTTATTGAAACACAGTTACAAATTTCCTTAAAAAATTGTGTTAATCTCTATAAAATAAAGGTAAAATAAACATACTATGAGTACGTTCCACTAGCCGCTCACAACGCTCGCGCCCACGACCACGATCATTCCTATTCCACTTGCTTGTCAACGTTGTAAGTCCAAATGGAACGAGATAGGAAAAATGTGTATTCGTAACTATGAGTAAACGAAAATCAAGAGATTATATTTTTTACTATATTAAAGATTATATTTATTATGTTAGATAATCATTTAGACTTACAGTAATTATAAAAGTGTAATTTAATTTCTATGTATTAATAATTTGACAATAATTTAGACTTACAGTAACTGTAAAAGTGTTATTTAATTTCTATAAAAGTTTGATAATTGTACGTCTTGCGTCTTTTGGTGTCACCTTTATTTCTATAGTTTATACAGTTTTGAGATGTACCAACATCTCAAAACTGCATAAAATGTTTCTTTCTGTCATTATGTTTAATCTTCAACGATTATATAAATTTATTTACGTAAATTTCAGGTATCAATGTGTCAGTCAAATTGAAAAATAAACGATCACAATGACCCACCTCGATGCGTGGGTCGTCGCGGTCATGAACAATGACGGCATCAATGACGTTTTGATCACGACACAATCACCAAGTGGAACGATGAAGTCAGCGTTTTGAGTGTTGCGATCGCCTAATGGAACGCACTCTATATAATACAAACACATGATGGCAACAAAAACTTCTACTGTATATATAATAGTAACTATATATATACAGTAGAAGTTTTTTATTATAATTGTAACTGTGTATCTCAGTAAAAACATGAATGAATTACTATGTAGCAATGGGAATTAAAACTATTTGGAAATATTGTACCACATTGTAACCCAAAACAATGGGAGTACATAAAATGCATTAAGTTCTAGCAGAGAATGACAAAAAAAATGGTGATGAAATTATGTCAATTTCATATTTATATGCATGATCTTATTAAAAAAAGCCCTTAAAGTTATGGCTTGATTTGTATATTTTCTGTTTTCTAGAATTATAGTTTATTATTCATATTAATAAATAAATTGTGCTATCGAACATAAATAGGGTTAGACATGAATTTTTATAAATTTCCAGCTTTAAAATAATAGATTATTTAATTTTTTTCACACAGCTCTGAACACAAAATTCCAATAGTCAGCCTCTTTGCTAAGTGTATGTGTAAATGAAAAAGTAAATAATACTATAACCAGATACTGATGAAATTTAAATCGATAACCTTTAAATAATAAAATATTTCTGGCAAGTTCCATTGTTATATCGAAGAGATAAACTGCTATCAAATGTACCTCAAAACCGACCAATTTATTCTCTATTGGTATGTAGAGTGATCAAAATTGTCTATGCAAAAAAAATGTCATGAATTAAGAATAACTAAAATCCTTCAACAATGCCTTATTTAATTTTTTGAATGCTTGTAAATTTTTGCAATTATTGCTTCTTTATTTTATCTATTAAATACTTGTTCATTTTTAATTAGAGTATATTATCTATTGTTCATGTATCTGAAGAGCCCAAAATCTATATGTAAATTGATCTGCCTTAATCCATGCGTACAAAGCTGGAGGTGAAAAATATCTAGTAAACATTTTCTATTCTTCTGAACAGTGTAAATAAAAATATATGTTATAAATATACATAATAATAAATAATTACATCTGCCACACCTTTCCACTATTACCTTCATTGTTGTTAATATTTCACTATCCCAAGATGAGTCAAAAGTATAAGCAACTCCAATATCATCTTGCATTGAAGGCACGGGGTACATTCCATCTAAAGAAGAGTTTCGGTAAACGTAGTGCGTCGTATAGTGGTTTAAACCGACAAAGTCATAAGTGCCTTTAATGTATTGAATGTCTTCTTTTGTAAACTCAGGCAGTCTTGAGCGTGGAAAACCTTGCGCTGCACTTTTGGCTGCTACTTTTTTTTTCACTAGTGATGGGTAATCTCCTGAACCACAAATGGGATTGTAATACATAGCATTCTGAAATCATAAAAAAGGTAAACTATGAAATTTTGTAGAATTCCTGGAAACTGACTTTTACTTCCTCACCTTGCTCCCTGTAACCTTCTAAACCTTCTAAATAATCGACAATCTAATCTCTGTCACACCTACATTGTTTTAGCATATGTGCATCTGTTCTACTGAAGATTACGGCTATACATACATATATACATACATACATATATATATATATATATATATATATAATATATATATATATATATATATATATATATATATATATATATATATATATATAATTGTTTATAAATTAATTGAACAAACTATTTTTATTTAAGACATGAAATGAATCTTTAATTTAAAAAAATATCAAGGTATAATAAAATTAATAGAAAACAGTAATTTTTTTAACAGCACACAACAAATTACATGCAACAGATGTCATTTGTCATCACAACTTTCAAATAAGTAATTCTGTTATATATTTGTATTGTTCAATGATATATTACAAATATAATTTTTTAGATACAAAGGTTGTATCTTCTTAATGTAAGAATTATTTAAAATACAGCACTTAACAAATACATTTCAAAACAACGTATGATAAATGCTACTTATATATTATACTGTTTAATAAGAATCAAGATATGCACTGGGTAAAAATTAAGGTAGCAACATATTTAATCATTTTGGTGTTGCATTTTATTGCTAAGGCCTTAAATAAGAGACTGAAATGATTCGAATATAAATACACTCTTGCTGTCATTTGTCAATTTTACCAACTTTCAAAATAATTCTGTCACAATGTGTTTTGATTTTGTAAGAATATTATTTTTGTATTTATTGGGTGGTTCAGATAACTTTTATACTGTAATAATTATTATTTAGCTATAAAAAGTTACATCATTTTAATATAAAAATATGTAACAGAATATTCAGCTTATTTTTTATGCTTTGAATGGAGAATTAAAACAATTTTACATGTAAGCAGTATAAAATAGAAAAATAATCGTCAAAACAATTTCTTTTTTATTTTCTGTAAATAATTACTCCCGAGCTCTACAGATGTAACAAATGCATGGTAATCGGTTAATTTATTTTTAAGTTTTTCACATTTACTTTAAATTTGTGGTAATTTCTAGGCACTATTAAGTAGAAATTGGCCATATCCTTTCATCACAATTGCTTTTAAATTGAAAGATGTTGTAATATAAAGATTTTATTTGTTTTTGTCATTAGAACACCGAAGCTTAAAAAGGCAAAAACTCAATGGTGCCTAAAAAAAATAAACAACTTCCTGCCATTAAAAATTAATTTGTAAATGAAATGTGTATTAAATATGTTAGTTTTTTTTGTAAATATGTTTCTTTAATGCCTAGAATTGGCATTATAATTATTACAGTATAATAATAAATCTGTAACAATGGATGAAAAATGTCCTTTACTAATTTTATTTCAAACTGAATGGAATAAGATAATTTTAGTATACCTTGAGATCAGTGATTGCCGAATTTACAAAATTTTAAGATTTGTATTTCTAATATGTGTTATAGTACAGTTACTAAAGACATTGTGAGCATTATGAAATTTTAGTAGCTGGTCTTTTGACAGGTGTCATATATGGAAGTCTCGTTTTTAATATGTTTAAAAACGAGATTATATAATATTATAAATGAGAATTAACCATTGTTAATGCCTTCACAATATCACACTTTCAGTAAATGACTTCAAAAATCGTAAAATTACCTTAAAATTCACATCATAGCAACAAAACTAAGTTTTATATTTCTTTATTTCGGTTATTTTATACTGTTATATAAATAGCTAGACATATCTTATATCCCATAAGTGGATCATCCTCTGGACAACAACATAGAAGGTGAGCAGTGAATGTAAGCAATGGTGCATCATGAGTGTTCAGGAGTGGTGTGCTCCATGCATTAAATGAATTTATATGAATGCAGTAAGTAATGACAATTACTTGTGGATTGTAAAACAATGGGTATTAAAAAAAAATTATTAGTTATTATTAATATGTTTTGCTGAGATTATAAAAAGTTTCTTGTCACATCATTGGGTCATCAGTTGCATCAATTTTATCTCATCATATCATCAATTCAACATATGCCTATGAATGTTTACAATAGTATAAAATATAGAAGTATATGACTTGAATTTCATAATAATTTTGCCGTTCTTAAAGTTAAACCTCAGGTGAAATGTATGGTAATGGTTGCTTCTAGCTTTTGACATTACTCAATTACACGTATTAAAAAGCCAAACTTGTTGGTGTAACTTTTCACTACATCATTTTTATCTTATCTTTGTCCCCTGACAGTCCCACTATTCGGAATTCATAATTGTCAAAATTGTCAGTTAAAAGCTTGTTGAAATTATATTAACCGGATAGTCCCAGGCTCTCACATTAAATTGTGATTTCACTTTAGTAAACTTAATTTTCTAAGAGTCAATCTTAAAAGTATATTTAGTTATAATTTTATATATTATATAGATATAATTTAATGTACTTTGTTTTATATAAAAAGAGAAACATTTTAAATATTCTTCAAATAAAAACCACTTACTCTAAATTGGTTATACACCTCTGCACCTTGAATATCATCGGCGCTCTTCGAGGCTGGTTCACCCCACTTCATCTGTGCAGTAAATCCAATCCGACCTATAATTATTATGATACTAAATTTTTACGATTTTCATACCATGACATTTTTTTCTTACTCTCCCATCTCTATAAAGATTCCCATCTCTTAAAAGAGATTTTATTATATCACAAATCTTTTGGAAAATGCCAGTAATAGGCGTTTTCCAATAAATAATAATTGGTATTAAACAAAGGAAATCTTTGTGACACATCAGATGTCAAAATGTTAAGATTATATGAGGGCTTAACGAACCATGACGGTCACCATAGTTTGTTAGATTGATTAATGGGTTTATGGCTTTTCATGGTGCAGCATACCGCGGAGTCTCGGGTTCCATTCTTGGCTGCATATAGACAAAGGTTGATCTGGTTGAGTCTAAGCGATTGCTCTCATAGCATTAAGTCAGCTTTATGTATTAATTGTGTACCTTAAAGTTTGTTAATAAATAATAAACAAATGTATACAAAGCTAAATGTTGTCATTTGCCTTTTTTTTTGAGCATGCTATGTCAGTGTGAGTACTTTCAGATTAACGTCTCTTGTAAAAGAACATCAGGTAGAAAATAAAGACGATAGATAGTAACATTATTACTCATTTAATAGAATCTATGAAAGCTATCTCTAATAAAAAGAACTCACTTCTAAGTTGATGTAAAGATACTTCATGGATAATACCACACTTAATCTAATTGTTTAATACACCACAATATTTATTAATATATATTTATAAATATATATATATATATATATATATATATATATATATATATATATATATATATACATATATATATACTTATATGTTACATGACAGAAATGTTTAAAAGATTTGTCAACACTGGCCTAAATAATTACACTTTGCTTGCTTTGGTCAGAGCAGAAGAGAAACTACCTAGAAATATATACAGGGGAAAAGTCTTATAATGAGCCGTGTACCGTTGATGATATAATTATATCATATCAGATAATAAAATACTGAGAAGTGAATATGTTAAAATTAACAAAACTACATATTACCTTTTTGTTTTGGCCTGTAAGTATCATTATACGTATGATAAGCAACAGCATGTGCCTTCATTTGGTAGTGAGTGCACAAATAACTAGCAGTCCCGGACATATTCAAGAATGGCGCTCCCAGGCCTTTGCCATAAGCACTTTGGCATTGTTCATGAGGTTCATTAATTGTGATCCAAGTTTTGACTCGATCTCCAAAGTACTTGAAAGCGATATGAATATAATCATCAAACCAAGTTACAATATAAGGATTCGTCCACCCACCTAAACTTTGCAAGTTTTGCGGTAAATCAAAATGGTACAATGTCACTACAGGAGTTATGTTATATTTTAGAAGTTCGTCTATAAGTCCATTGTAATAGGCGATGCCATCTTTGCTGACGTAATTGGAGAATCCAGTCGGTAGTATCCTACTCCATGACAATGAGAACCTGTAGAAGTCCACTCCCAATTCTCTCAACATTTGGACATCTCTCTTGTAATTGTGAAAAGAGTCACAAGATACATCTCCATTGTCTCTACCAGGCATATGCCAAGGTTCCATGTGCAACATATAGTCTATTACACTTTCCGCCTTATCTGTTTATTTTTAAATGTTAAATTATTAATTCAAAACAAATTATTAAATGCATAAATTATAAGATGCAAAATAATGTTAAATTTAGTATATTAAATAAAATCTAAGTCTTTCTGTCATTGAACTCTAACTAAGAAAGAGACTTCAGAAACTTTTAAAGTTATCTATACAACCATTAACGCAAGAGTATATAGATAAATGTTTCTAGAATCAAAATTAGTCTTCAAAATCAACTTTGTAACTTTAAAATATGCTAAATACACTGGAATTCTTCAATTAAAATAAACAACTATCATTATTATTGATTATAGCACGGCAATAATAGTGTTCGACTTCTAATAAATACCAAAAACAATTCATAGATGTCCAAAATAATAGTTACTTCAGAGTCAAAGTGCATTTGTCTCAAAGTTTAGTTTTTGTTAATGTTCATATATTTTATTTTGGGTATGCATTAGGTTAACATACGTTAGGTTAACATGCGTTAGGGTATGCGTTAGGTACAACAGGCAATATTAATCAATATTATTTTCAACTTTCCATATTGTGTATAAACAATTTTAGATTTTGGGCTCTCATAACATTCTCCTTTTGAACTGTCCACTTTTGTTTATTTACCGAAAGCTACTCCAGAGGCTATGCTTATAATTGTTTTTTTATATTTTAATCATTCTTTCTGCATTTTCATTATCCGAGAAAATGAAAGAAGTAACCAAAATATTTGATAGAGTAGCAACGTCAAAGAATAATAATTTTTTTAATAAAATATTAATAATATAATACATAAAACTTATGTAACAGTTGATTGTGCAAAAAAGTTTTTTGTAAACAGTCAGTAGTGTAGTATGTTTACTTAGTTGTATACTGTTTTGCATACATACATTTTGCTTCTATTATTTTTTGTTTCAAATTGATTGTCATTTTTGTGACGTTTCTTCAAAAGGAAAATTTGTCTCGGTACTTTTAATTATATTGTGATTCTGTTGTAAATGGATTAACAAACAAACAAATAGAGAATTTTCATCAAAATCATATGAAAAAGTACAGATATTATGAAC